>JAODVP010012422.1:0-10657 GCA_025400035.1 Tetradonia laticeps
TAAATTGAAATATTACCTGAAGAGCTTGATGGAAGAATCGATTAAACTCCAAATCATTAAGCGGTGCATCCATTCCTCCACTAGATAGTTGAGGTATCATTGGATTGGGACAATCGAACATATGTTCAGTATCACACATGCAATCCTGCGCAGCTTGATAACGACGACTGAAAGCAGCGGTGTTTTTAAATTCTTCCAAACAGCCATGTTCAGCTAAAATGTTACATTTCAAAGAAATGAATATGTTGATAATTTATAATTAATGATACTTCTTCTTCAATATTAATTCAATTCAAGATATAAATGAAACTGGGACTCGGGCAAAGAATTGTAGAAGTTACGTAGGTTAAAAATTTAAGAATACAAATTGCAATTTAAAAGATTGTAGAACTTGAACCCGAACTAATGAGATTCCGGCTCCCTGCGCTACTGGTCACTGGTCTATTCAACAACTGGAATTCTTCAATTCTTAACTCCGAGAAGAAAATTTCTGTCAACCATTTCCGAAAATATTTTCATTACGTTTTAACTTAATTTACATCCTTCATAAGTTAAGAATGTATATGATAACAAAATTAATACATAACCAATTGCGAAGTATAATTAATATTAATTTTATTACCTGTGTATCCAATCGGACATGGATTCGGCGGATTACAATACGCTGGCAAGGCTGCATCACTCTTTACTTCCTGCTTGTTCTTCAGAACGCCTTCCGGTTGAAGCCGCTGCTCCCCTTCGCCAGCCCCTCCTGTCATGTACTGATTACCCCACAGCGAACTGTGCTGCAGGAACTCAGCGTCTCGCAAACTGGGATGCAGCTGTCCATCTCCTAGTGAGTCGTAGTCAAGAGGATAAAGTTGTTCGTCTTCCAATTCCTTGTTCATTGACAACGAGCGGGCACCTAGTGGGAGGCGGGCATCAGGGAAGTCTACGTAAGACGAGTCAAAGTCCTTCGACATCCGATTGACTACATCGCGTAGTAGATCTGGGAAGTAATGGTCCTAAAATTGAATAGGAATTACATTAGAAACAGATGCGATATAAAATGCGGGTAGAATGCTAAGTATACTAATAATCACATCGGCACAATGCAGAACAGCAGTCAATATTTATCCTATAATGATTTTCACCTTTGACATTTACTCCGTACAGTGTAGCTAATAGTGCAGCTTTGTAATATTTCAAATGCATGTGTATTGGAATTGGTATTGTGGAGAGTGATTGAAGTTGAACGATTCCAAACCAGGTTTGACATTTCATTTCGTTGCATGTTTTTAGATAAGCAAATCCAAATAGTTTTGAATTCGAATTTCAAGTACACATACTCAATTACATACTGAACACCTATGAATTTAAACTTTAAGTTTAACCACAGAGTAAACAAATAAAATATACAGCGCTTAAAAAACATTTAAATTAATCAAGCATAGATTTCCAAGTCTAACAATTATGTTGTCAAATTGTAAATGAAAAAATTCGAGTGACCGGGACCGGAAGTACTGGCCAATCAATTATTTATTTGTGTATTACGAGAGGGGCATTATATTGGGTATACTAATCAGTCCTGGTTTGAGTGATAGTTCCTTCAACCTTTTCATTTACTATTTGAATTCATAGTTATTTTATGCTTGATATATGTTGTATAAAAAATTCTATAAAGTTATTATATTATATTATTATATTAAGGCTGAATGCATACATAGCCACTTGGGGTCGCATTTGTGGCAGCCACAAGTGGTTAGTGTGCGTTCTTCCTAAGCATTGATTATTTCAACCGTCGACTTCTACACTTCAGGATGAAAATGAAGGAGCTGGATATTTCTACGTAGCAGAAGCGTTTGTAAGGAAAGTCGAAAATAAACTGTATTATATATGTACTAAACTATTTAGTTAATTACCATAATCCATCAAACACAATGTTTGGCTTATTTAGTCGATACAACGAAATAAGAAACTAATTTATTATCTTCTTCAGTATACCTATACCTAATGAATTAAGCAACATTGTTTTTGTTACTGAAGAATATATTTTCTCAAACAGTCGTAACCTTTAACCTTAAATCTTATCTGTTTTGTGTTGCATCTAACCATTGTAATTTCAGCCAAGTATGCGCTTTAATTAATGAAACAACACCTGTACGTGTGCCGCGTCGTAATTTAATTACATCTTTAAGCATGCAGCTCGTTTCTGCTACCTGAAACTGCTTAATGTCGGAGAAGGCACAACGAGCTCCATAGTGCTTATAAAAATTATCTACTTATAAGTGCACACCAAGCTTGGGATAGTTGCAATACTTTAACGAATATTTAATATTTATTACGCATTGGAAGTTTTATTAGTTAAACAGGGTAATAGGTAGGTTATGTAGAGCAGGCCTGCCAGGAACATGGTCACCCTCTGTACCTTTCGCATTCTCCCGCTGATTAATTTTTTAAAATAATTCATAACCGTTCAGAAAGGATTTTAAAATTGGTACACGATATTTGAGCGAATAATTCTTATAATAGGTTGATAAAAAACAACATTGTCTTTGATTTAGTCTATAGACGACATACATAATCTCTGAATTAGTTAGATTATAGTTTATAGTATATTCCTCAGAATTTTTTTTATTTTCAGGTTCTTATTAACCATTTTTGGCTGAAACTTCAATTTTCCGTTACATATCGACAATTACACCAGTAACATAACTTATTTCGTCATTCTTAACTTCAACTTGTTAAGAACTTTGTTCATTAGAAACCTATTTTCTCTAACACAATTTACACTTCTCACATATCAAGAATGATACCAGTCTTCAGAATTACTATACAGAAATATGTGTAATCATATCGTCCTCAAGTAGATCTTCAGGATCACGAAATGGCTTGTGGCACAAAATAACAAATTAATAGGTTTGTTCTATGCAGTGATTCGGTTACGCGCATGCGCAGTTCGCAAAAAGCATTCCATGAGATCAGTTTCAGTTCTATGAAAGATTCCTAATGCAGTTCCAGGCGACATCGAATCGATTCAGTTACGTAAATTAATAAATCCATCTGATTAAATGTACGCATATTACCTTTTGCAATAAACAGGATATGATAACAAATGGCATTAAGCCTTAAATGAATACTTTTTAATACAGTGAAGAGCATGTGTGTTGCAGTTAAGGATAATAGGAGACTCAGTAGTCTCCTGCGATTCAGCAATCTACAACTTAAGCATCGAAACAGTGCGCCCGAACGAGAATAGATTGCAGCGCAGGCTGCAAAACGCTTAGCTGAGCATTAGCGACTTAAAAGAGTGCCCGGGTCTATTGGAGTAATTGTAAACTTATAAAAACCCTGGAGTCCAGGGAAAAGGGAGAGAGTTCCTTAGACGGAGGCTTTCTGTACAACATTGCCATTTTTATTGACCGTCGGTCGAGACTAATACCCGTATTAGTAGACGCAGCTCATACTTATCTCATGCTCAATACCAGATTTGCATCCTATAGGCGAAACTCCCGACAGATCCAGTAGAGTACGACTTAAATGACCAACGTTGACGTTGCTCACTAGCATATGCTCACTAGCAGGTCCGTAACCAGCCCAGGAAGTCAGGGTGAGCTGAACGCAAATATTCTATGAAATCTTAGGGAAAGCTCAAAAAATCTCAAGGTGAGCTCTGCTCATCCTGCCGTAGGCCTGACTACGGCTCTGCTCACTAGTCAGGTAAGCAGGGATAGAACGGGGACATCACGCGCTACAGCTATCCTTCCTCCTACGCTAAGATTGGGTTTGAGCGACGTCTATTAATACAGGCATTAGAATTGTAAACTGTTAGAGACTGTTAGAGACTTGGTCAGAAAAACCTTGTCACTAAAACGAACTGGTGCGAAGTGAACGAGTAAATAGTACATTCACGAAAGGCACTGTAATCATTGAGATATAAATCCGCAAAAATAGCGAATCCCTAAAGTGAACTGGTCCGAATTACGTTTTCGAACGGCCATATAATAGTGAATAAGGAGAAGGTTCAGTGCTAGTTTGATCATGACTGCTTTGCTTTATTACCTACGAATATCTACTTATCTATATAGGAAATGTGAAGGTGTAGATCAGGGATGTCCAACATAAAATTTTTGTAAACGTACCGGCCCGAACAAATACCCAATATCGAAATTATAGATTTTCACAGGCTTCGCGGGCTATATAGAAATGTTCACCGGGCCACATACGGCCATATGTTGGACAGACATGGTGTAGTAATAGTTCAAATAATTTACTCACTTTTTCCATTGGTATGTAACCATAAACACTAAGCAGTAAACCAATGAAGATGAGTAAAGTCTTCATACTACCGGTTAGACCTGGAAATAATGTTAAAGTGAACTAATGAACTACATGAATAATATTTCATATATGTATTTTCTACAACTGAGCCTTTCAAATCGCTCAGTTGCAGAAACAAATCCTACTTATTCAATATAGAATTTATTTTGTGTAGACGAAACTATACTCATTTCTCTCCTGAACTTATTATTTTGGTATAATAATAAATAAATACATATTGCACCTCTGGTTAATCATTTAATAATACCTAACTCTTCTTTTTAATGGGTGTAACTCAACAAGGAACGTTAATATATCACTTCAATAGATACAGGGATAAAAACTCTTTAATTTAGATTCTTTCGTTATGATAATTTTTTTATACCCAAACCAATTTAATTTGTTCTTGTAGCACTTCGAATCGAAAAGTTTTTAGCACCATGGCGTTCAGGTACATTTGCAATCTTCACTTCATGAATGAACCGGGTACCGCTGAACCACCTGTTTGTGATAAATCAATGAACAACCGCGCACTTAGCAGACAATTACCGTAACAGAACTGAGATAGCATCACCACCCACTTTTCTATAGTGAACGATACATTAGCAAGTCATTAGTAATTGAATATTATCACTATTTATTATATATAGTCACTTTATTGAAATTTTTAAGTATTGTTTAGTATATTAGAAGCTGTTATATCTTTCTCTTTAGACCACAAAACACATCACCTTCTCATGAATAGTTGTGTCAGCAAAATTCACCAGATGTAACTAGTATCATATCTTACTTTACTGTTGTAATACCTAGTGTTATTGATTTATGCGTTTGTTTTGGTGTGAAATTCAGGCAGTATTTATGTGTTGTAAATGCAATTAATTTTTTTTGTATAGGTACGATATGAGTGTTGATAAAAAATAGAGTGCTTTATGTTGACGTGTACTTACCCTCACGGGTCGCCTCACACGAGTGCTCGACATTTGCTGAAGGCGGCGAAGGATCAATGGAATATTTGTGCGCAATCGCTTTGCGGCGGCAATGGCGGCCGAGTCAACGTCATCTTGCGACGTGTGACCAAGAGTTGTAGGCATGTAAATCAATACTGATTCTTTGTGAATACGTAACAATCACATGTTATACGAAAATGTAGTTTATAACGTTTATAACTTTTGAATTTTAGTTATTTGGTTGTAATGTTGTTTGCCTATATTAAAAGGAATTTCCACAAAAATATTTAAGAATTTAAAAAATGGCAAGTTTTTACTGTAAAATTATATATTTTAAACACAAAACATAATTTAACAAAATTATAAGAGTAAATAATATACACAGGAGTTACTAGGAATAATTCATTAATAAAATATTTAAATTAATACCAAAAATGCTTTCGCTACATTGGGTTGCCTATAGTAAAACTATGTTTTTTGATTCAGTCATCGGCATTTTGCGGCATTTTCTCTACTAATGTCAGGTTAACTTTTTCCATTCCTTGTCTCGGTTCGTCGCGTTCATCGGTTCTATATACTATTACAATTTTCGAAGCATTTAATAAATTTCAATTTGGTAATAAATTACTCACTGTTGAAAATTCATCGCTAAACTAAATTAATCACTCATGGCGGATAAGAAAACAAATGAAGCCAGCAGTAGCAGCAAGCCAGCAACATCAACAGATGCCGTGAACAGTTCAAGCATTCCAGACGATCCCCAAACCGCCCTAGCTGAAGATGAGCATGTAATGCAATTAGGAGATATCCTTAAGCAACAAGATGAACAAATGGAAGAAGTCGCAGCTGTGTTGGGCGCTGGGGACGAATACAACTGCAGTTATACTCAGGTAACTACATAAACGACTCTTCAATGAATAGTACCCCAATTTTAATATTCTCAATCACTTAGTTTCTGAAATTTACACATGCAAATATGTTTAATATTAATCGCTTCCACACAGGGTTACATGAAGAGACAACCATTGTATGCATGCTTAACTTGCATCCCTGAAGGTAAGACTGATTTGAGCAAAACTGCAGGTGTTTGCCTTGCATGCTCTTATCACTGCCATGATGGGCACAATTTGATTGAATTGTATACGAAGCGCCATTTCCGCTGTGATTGTGGTAATGAAAAGTTTGGAGAAATTGTTTGTAACATAAATGCAGATAAAGAGGGATTGAACAATGAGAATGTTTACAATCAGAACTTTAGTGGCTTGTATTGTACTTGTCACAAGCCATACCCTGATCCTGAAGATCCAATTGAGGATGATATGATCCAATGTATTATTTGTGAAGACTGGTATCATTCTCGACATTTGAAAAGTGCAGCTGTGGAGGATTTCGCAGAAATGATATGTGAAAATTGCGTTGGGGAAAATAGTTTTTTGATGAATTACGTAGGAATGGCTGTGATCAAGGTAGAGAAAGTAAAAATTAATGAAACTGTCAATGTTACACTTGATTCTCAATCAGTTGAAGTTAAGAATGATGAACTAAGTGTGACTGCTGAGTTAAAAGAGAAAATTGAAGTTGGAACTACTGCAACAGCTAAAAATGAAGAAAAAACTGACAATAAAGATAACTCTGAAGAAAATACTGAAGTTACTCATGGGAAACTTGATGAAACTCCAACAGAATCCGAGAATAAACTTGAAGAAACGACAAAATCTGGCGAAACTCCTTCTACAACTATTAATTCAGCATTAGTTACTGCTAATAAAACTTGTACTAAACCATTAATCAAGGATGAATCTCCTCCAAGGACACTTTTCATGAAAGAATTGCAATGGCGTAACGCTCTCTGTAAATGTGAGGAATGTCTCCACTTGTATGCCTCTCATAAAGTAAATTACTTACTTGACATGGAAGACACCGTGGAGGTATACGAGAAAAAAGGAAAAGAAAACTATCAGGATGCGAAGAAAAGAGCGCTGGAAGCTGAACAACAACTACTAAAGAACATGCCTAGAGCTCCACTTCTTAATGCCATTGCTGGTTACAATGATTTCAAGGAGCAGTTGGCTGATTATCTCAATCAATTTGCCGTGGAGAAGAAAGTATTAACTGTGGATGATGTGAAGCAGTTCTTTTCGAAGTTGAATTCCAATAAGAGACAGAAAATTACAGAGACTACTTACTTCTGTCGTTAATTTCATCTACTCTTTCAGTATTTCTTAATTATTAATTATTTATCTTTAGATTCCTAAATTTTAGTGCTTGAATTAATTAATTATTTGGAAAATCACGGATTACTACATTGAATATTTATTGTAATTTCTATTGATATGTAATGGTAATAATAAATTTAAAAAAATGTTTTAGGTCAAATTTTTTAAATTAATTGATTTTATTTAGTTGGGTTTTGTTTTAATTGCAACTTCCTGAAGTAAAAAGAACTAGTTTTAGTTCTTTTACATTTGGCTCGACAGATGTCACCCTGCTATGATTTTGCAGCTATGGAGATCTATATAGTACTCTGTATTTACAGCTGAATGCTTTAATTTTCTCACGACTTGTCGTTCATTTTAAAATGATGTTTATAAGATTTGAATGTGTTCCGTCAAAAACAACTATTTGATACTATTCTAACATGTTATCGGTGCAATAATCAGCGTATTCTTTTAAATATATAATCAAAGATACAACTTTATACATCATAAAACATTGTCGGATAACCTAAAAATGGAGGACAATATAAATTCCACGAAAGAAGAACATCAAGAAACAAAAGTTCGGATTAGCGCGATTTCTGTACCTGGTCTTCCCCATATCAAGTTAGTATCTATTACTGATAACAAGAACCCTTCAAATGATGGTAAAGAATTTGATATAACTATCACTGCCTACAGTGAAAACAGTACAAATTTGCACAACATTCACAGTGTGAACTTATCTCGAAATTTACAATGTATACAAGATATTGGAAACAATTGTGATATACATTTAATTACATCCTTAACACTCAGAAATTGTAAGCTGAAATATGTACCTGTTGAAATTCATGTTTTACCTTTAAAAGAATTGGATTTAATGCACAATTTCCTCCAACATGTCCCTGAATGTTTATATTTCGGATTAGATAAATTAGAAGTACTTAATTTATCTAACAACTTCATTGTGGATTTTTCTAAAGCTCCAAAATGTGTATCAAAACTAAAAGTGTTAAATATAAATGATTCTAAACTACATTATTTCCCTATTTGGATACAAGAAATGAAATGTACAGATTTACAAGAATTGTATTTTAGTAGAAACTCGTTCTATGGAAGCCAAATCATGCGTTTAGATAAACCACAACTTCCTATGAAATTAAAGAAAATAGTCTGTAATAGTGCAAATTTAAGAAAAGATACACTGCGGTTCTTTAAAAGCTTTGCTTTATTGCAATATTTGGATCTTAGTAATGATAAGAATTCGAAGGAGTGTAATATATTTACTGAAGATATAATTGATAATTTGTTTGGGAATGTGAGGTGGTACACAAACATACAAATCCTAAAGTTAAATAATTTGAACATATGTGATTTATCTGCTTCTTTGAGACTGTTAGGTAATTTGAAAGAATTGTACTTGAAGCAAAACGCACTGATGGATATACCGGAAACTATTAACTACCTCAACAATTTAGAAGTATTGGATGTATCACATAATTGTTTGTGCAGTTTCCCGGAAAATTGTAATCTACATCAATTAAGAGAACTGCACCTGGCTAATAATCATCTAATTGAAATCAAAATTCGAGACTTAGGATGTTTGAAGTACTTAGATTTGTATGATAATGAATTGGATAGCCTCGAGATCTCTCCTGGTTCACTCTTAGCAACGATTGAGTGCTTGGACTTGGAGCAAAATAATTGTAATCCGCAGCATGTTTTGAATTCGTTTGATACGGATGAGGTGCAATTAACCTACGAGAAACGCAGAGAGAATTTGAGATTAAGAAGAACTAAGATGGCGGATGGCTTGGAGGAATGGCGAGAGATCGGCCGGAAATTGGACTTTGACTCAGATTCACGCCAAGATGTAGGTGCTGGTGATTTCTCCACCAATCTAGACTCTGATTGTTGCAGCACTTGCAGTGGTCGGACAGATCAGAGATACGAAAACGCCAGTGGCGAGGGTGACGCTGGCAGTGACTATAAAACCGATGACCTTGGAAACGTCGAGAATTGTTGTGATGAAACCAGCGATTGGGGAGATGGTGAAGAAGAGGGACTGGTCACCCAGTCCGATAGTGAACTTATACTAGAAGATCTTCCTATTTCTTTTGTTTCTACAGATAAGACGGATGGGTTTGATATGGGAGACATGGGAAAGGATTATTTTCTGTTCACTGATGCGGATTGAAGTTCTGCAGAAAAGAATTATTATAAATCATAATATAAATTTCTATTAAATGTAATACTGTGTATTAATTTATTATAAGTGTATATTTTCGAAAATAATTATAATGTTTATAGTATAACTTGATGTTTTTATGATTATTACCCTGCTTTTCAATGTCGTACAAGACAAAATTGTGATTTTTCATCTAGTTTGGCAGACATTTAACGATTGGAATTGCGAAAAGTGGTTCAATTGAATATGCGAATGGTTTGAGTGTTGTTATGACGTGTACCGGTGTAGTTTGCGTTTGGAGGATTGTGGCAAGAGTTTTTTTTTATCTTGTTGCGGTATGTAGTGATCAGCACAACATTGATTGGGGACTGCTATAAATTGCGCATTGACGTTTTTTCAATTAAGCACGAGGCAAATACAAAATTTCTTGTGGTCATTCGTCAGAATTTCAATTGCATGTCGTGGAGTTGGAGCAAGTAATAATTCATTTTTGTCAAATTCAAACTCGATTCAATTTTTTTGAAAGTAAATTGTAATATTCTATTGATGTATAAAAAATACATATCACGATTTTTGTAGTTTACAAGGTTTATAATTCCTGTGGATTTATGTAATGTGCGTTGCATGCGTTGTTTACTGAACGCTGACAAAAATTGTGTGTCTTTACTGTATTTGTTTAGTTTCCTTGTTGATACGTATGAGGTGAATATTCAGAGTATTCACGGTATTCATCCTGGGTGCACTGCAAGTGACTTCAACGTTTCACTCATTTCAAGTGTACAAGTTGTGATTTGTTGAGTATATTCTTCTTAGTTCTTCAAAAGACTTGTTATTCTAAGCAGAAAAAGAGCATATTTAAAGTCCGAGGCATGGTTTGTTGGACGTTTGGTTTTAACTTTTTATGTAGAGAGTTAACATTTATTTTTATTTTTACAGGTGATGCAGTACCAAAAAGAATTCTACGATATACATCTGGATGTTAGATGAGCGGAGTCAGCAATCTACTTAAAAGGTTAGTAGCTATA
>JAODVP010012533.1:0-15151 GCA_025400035.1 Tetradonia laticeps
CAGTGTTACCCCTTGGGAGAATTTTGGTCGTTTTGCATGAAAGTTCTCGGATTGACCTGAAATTTTGATATTATGCAGTCAGAGGCATAACCTATCTCTACATGCAAGTTTTATTTCGTTTACTTCAGTACATTCCAGAAAAAGGGCTTTAGAAACTTATTTTCGAAAGTGGAATTTTTAAAAGTTTAAAAGTTCTATCCTGTGCAGAATTTCCTCCTGATTTGGAGACCGTTTACACTTTTGTGATATCTCAATTTGTTTCAATTGATAACGAATATCACTTAAAATTCAAAATGTCCTATATGATATGAAACAACAATTTTTCTTAATTTGCCCATTTGATTAAACAACTACGATATTTTGTATGTATTTTATTTTTTATTAAATTGATTTCTTCCAAAATTTAAAAATTCCACTTTCGAACAAAAATTCAAAAGCATTTTTGGAAAATTTTGGACTGGGGCTTTGCCCCCTCACGCAATTTTTTTCCCTACACGCACATTTCTAGGAACGAGGAACCGTTATATAAATCAAACCGTGTCCCCCGCAGTTGCCCCTCGCCCAAAACATAATTGCTGGGTCTAGGAAAATTTTAAAACTTACTGGGCGTCACAATGAACACCAATAGTTGTATATTAATTAATAGATGTATTGATGCATGAATATAGCACATTCCAAAACGAAATCTGTGTTTTCTTTATTTTGGTACTGCACCTCTCATATTTTCAGGAAAAATAAGTCCTTCTAAGGGCTGAATCTATTTAATAATGTTATTCTAATGAAATATCACTTATATGACAAAATATAGTATTCAGCAACACCTCGAAAAATTTGAAGTAGTCCAGAATTCTGATTGTGGTCCGTACTAGTCGTTCCTGTAGCCAAAATATCTAGGGTATCACAAACACTTTTTAGAGTATAACAAAATCATGTTCAATATCAACACCGACTTTATAGGCTAATACATATCCTTAGATAATTATTTACAAAATATAAACTTAAGTATAAATCCGTCGATTCGTGACTGGTGGAGATCCGCACATATTACAGTCATCATCCGAGGAGTCTGAATCGGAACTTCCCGAACTAGACGATGATGTTTCACTCTCAGAACCGGAACTCTGACTTTCTTCTTCCGGAATTACAATAGGGTTATACAACATTGTATTAAGTGGAAGATTATTCAATTCTGTTGGAGTGTAAGTCTATAAAACAGATCCAAATATGAAATTTTCTTTAAAACTAATATAACCTCAACCTTACCTTATAATAATCAGTATACTGGCCAGGAACAAGCGCAAGAGGATAATGTCCAATTTTCACAGGATCGACTTGCTTCATTTTACCTTTAGGATAATGAATAGTAAACGTTTGCAGATCCATACAAGCCCTACGATCTTCCCGACGTTGTTTATTAAAAGTCGCGTTCCACTGAGCCGCAGACTCCACAGCTTGCTGCATGATATCCATCTTGTTCTTCTCCTGACTGGTGGCTAGACTCAAAGCCTTCTGTTTGTTGGTTATATCCTTTGTCTGTCGATCCCTTTGATGCTTGCAGTATTCCTCATACTTGTGTTGGAAGTCCGAGTACATCAAATCCAAAATATCCGCTGAATTGACCACAGTTAAGCCTAGATCACACATGTGTTCACTGGCTAATCCACTTTCACGGATAAAATCTCTTTCTTGCATCTCCACTTGCCGTCTAGGAATACCAGGGTATTTCCTCTTAAAGGATTTAATACCTAAATACTGAGCTACCTGTTCTTGCAGCATGTAAGGACCGCTTCCTCCCCAGTAATACTCAGCCAGTTGATCAGCGGAAATAACTGCTCCTTCAGGCTCTATCTCCATCTTGTTCTTTTTCATTTTCACGCTTTCCGTTGTCGCCGTGCTGAGGATTGATGATTGGGACTCTTCAATGAGCTCCCCAAGAATGGGATTTAATACCTACACATTGAGAAATAATTAATTGAATATCAAATTAGGAATAAATAAAGAAGTAACACATCAAAATTGTATGTTTAGAACCAACCTGCTTGGCAGAAGTAGCAATATCCGCACTCATCCGCGTGTCCTCCTCATATATCATCATGGCCGAGTTGTCGCCGACTCCTGTTTCATCAAAAACTTGTTTACCCTGAAGACTAGCCCCAAAAATGCCGTCGTTCTTCACTTCAATCACGTCGTCATCATCATAAGACGATTCTTTGATCACTTTGATTTCAATTTTTTCGATCTACATTTATATACCGAATATGGCATTAAAGAAGACAGAAAAATTTTATGAATTTTAATACTGTATCATGTACAGAAAGACAAATATGTGTAAGAACCATGAGTGAAATTCAACTAACTACTGAACTGCCTGAAAATAGTCGGTCCATACTAAAAATAAATACGTGCTTCTCAACGAAAAATCAAATAACGAAAATAAACGTGTGGATTCTATACTACCAATCACAAAACTCGTGCTTGTTTGCAAATTAAACGTAACACAAATGAAATACAGTAGACTCTGGATAATTGTTATGTATTTAATTACGCTGACTTTGATACCGCCTCATTTTTTATCTATTAGACTATAAAAACTTCGAATTACTATCAAAATACATTGAAAAACTTCGAAATAGCAAGAGATTCTCACTGGACAGCTGAATCCGAATTATCAAAAGTCTACTGTACCTAAATAAAAATACCTCAATCACATACCTCTTGATAATCAACTGATTTTGCGCCGCGGCCACGCCCACGACCTCTACCACGCCCTCGGCCACCTCCCCGACCCCTACCACGCCCTCTGCCCCGGCCCCGTCCACGTTCCCCAAGTGGCTTGAGACCAAGAGTATCTCGAACATTGGAAGGACCTCGACAGCTGCGCTTAGGTCGACCACTCCGCCCCTTACCCTCTTCTTCAACGTCAGTATCATTGCTCACTACTGAGGTGTCAACACTCTCCGAATCCTGCTCTAAATCAATTGGAGATTCCAACACCACAGGTTCCTCATCTTCCAGACGCACTTGCAACGGGACTTTTCGGGGTCTCCCACGTCTCTTAGGAGTAGGTGTGATTGATTTCTCACCTGATAGCTCAGGAGTAGCAGGAAACGAGGCATCCAAGTCAATCGTCTCAATCTCATCGGGTGCTAATTTAATTCGTTTCGCTTCGCTTTCCTGAGGAGATTCCCCATCATCTTCATTCACAATATGAGCGTGGCCACCACCACTAATAGAAAACTTCATTTTAATCTTCCCCAAGTTCCCCAGCTTTTCTTTTTCTTCCCTTTCTTCCAATTTGGGAGTTAAGCCGCGTTTGGGGGTCGCCTCCCTTTCTCTCTTACTAAACTTCAACACAATACGCTCTTCATCATGCGGATGTGTCTCCTCTTCCGGTTTAACAATAGGCTTGATTTTAATCTTCGGACTGACACAAGCTTCAGGCTTGATCAAAGGTTTAATTGTAATCTTCGGACTATTACAACGTTCGATAAGTTCATCCGGTTTAGGAATAGGTTTGATTGTTATCTTAGGACTATGATGCAACTCCTCTTCTGGTTTCACAATAGGTTTTATAATTAACTTCGGGCTGCATTTCTGAACACTCTCTTCTTTAGGTATAGGTTTAATTGTGATCTTAAAAGGACTTGAACCTGCAGTATCATTTTTCCTTTTTGGACTTACCTGCGCCTGTTTAATCACTAACTTTGGAAGAGGAGATTCATCTCTATCATGCTCAGTTTCAGACTCGGAAGGGCTGATTTCAATCACAGTTTCCTTCGGATCGTAGATTTTCAATATGGACGATTCCTCTGCTTTGTTCTTACGAATTGTTAACTTCAACTCTTGGCTTTTGGATATTTTCGAGCTGTATTCTTGCTTCTCATCATCAGAAGACTCTTTATCGCTTTCATCCTTTTTAATCGGTTTCCCCGTAGGTTTTACACAAGCATCCACGTCGATTTTAAGTGGTTTTTGATAATCAGCTTCTTCGACTACTCGCTTTTCATGCAAACTGACATCTTTTGACGGCTCCTTGACAATTTCTGGTATATTATGCAACCCAACACTCCGAGTTTCTTTAATGACGACAACGCTCTCTTCTGGGAGTTTCTGTACTACACGTACTTGACATTCAATGGCGGCTTTGATTATATCTTCCTCTTCATTTCTCGCTGTGCAATCCATAGCTGCACGAATCACATCATCATCATTTATTATCGAAGACGTCACTTCTACTTGTCTCTCGTCAAGTTTGGAGTCTTGTCGGAAAGATGAGGCTTCAATGGCGGCCTTTACAAGTTCCGCTTCAATTTCCATCTCGTCAGCTTTTGTTTCCGATATATTTATACTAGTATCCATTGCAGTTTCGTGTTCTTTTGCAGTCAGATCTTGAGTATGGTCACTTATAAACACTTCTTTTACTTCTGAAGGAATATATTCACACTTATTCTCTGATAATTCTACATTAAAGTGCGGATTTGCAATGTTGTCAGTTTCATCACTGTCTTTTATACCAGTAGATGGCTCTGCATCAGTCACTTCAACAGTTTCTTCATTTATAGATTCAGATTCAATTTCCATCGGATCTTTTTGAAGAATAGAAGTTTCTTCTACAATTGGAATATCTATAGAAACGTTTTTGGACTGTTCATTATCTCCATCACTTGTTTCTAAAACTTTTACTTCACTTTCATTATTATCTACAGATGAATCCACGTTCATTAATTCTTGTTCTCTTGTTTCACTGAAGTTATCTGTCTTTGTAAATACTTCTGTTTGTATAATAGGTAATTCAACCAATCCAATATCGACAACTCTGTCAGAATTCTGCTTCACATTGTCATAATTATCAGATTTGACACCTTCTGTCAATTCTGTCAATTTTTCTTCGACGGCATCCACTGAAATATTCCCAACTTCTGTTACTTCTGCGGGTATTTTAGACATTAGAGACTCATTTTCTTCATCCTTGCTTCCTAACTTATTATTAGAAGTTACACTAAGTTCAGATTCAACGCATTCACTACTCGCTACAATTTCAGGGCAACTTCTTCTTGAAAAATCTGTTGTGAAGTCTTCCACAGGATTCCCTAATAAATTCTCTAGATCTGACACAATATCCTCTACATTTTCAGTGATCTTCACTGAGGAAGTGGTTGCTAAATTCAAGTCTTTTGCGAATAAATCGGTTTCTTTGTCTAGATTACTAGAAGATGGTTCATCAGATGTGCTTGTTATCGTGTTTTCCATTGCTAAAATTGTAGAAACAATGACAAATCAGTACGAAAATGTATGTTTTGTTGTTGTAAATATACAAATCTTTCATATCATACTTGCAATGTTTTCCACAATATTGTTTGTGTCTGATTCGCCTGAGGTTGAGCTCGGCATCGCGTCCGTAGTCGGCGTCCTGTTTGTATAACTCACCGTTGAGGTTAGAACATTATCTGGCGTTTCCGGGCCTCCTGGGTCATTATTTTCCAGGTTTTCCATTCCCACACTGCACTATTTTAATTTAATGAGGAAATATATGCACGGAGTAACAATCTCTTCCTAATTTAGAACTGGTTAAACTTGCACATCAAACAAGTAAACGAAGCAAACTATGCAACCGCGCCATGTCTATCTTCTGTCTCTCTCTCACATAATTCATCAAACTTTCCATAATCTGTTTTGCTGTCTTTGTCGGTAGCCAAAACCTAAATGCAAAAACAATTCGCAAAAGCCGCAAATTGTTGTTATTTTTGTTAACGCATGCATTGTTTCCGGTAAATATAATTATTAATTCATAATCTAGTATTGATTCTATAACCTCTATTAATATTCCGAACATGACATAATTTACATACTCGTATATATTTCAATTGTTATTGCTACATTTCTTGCTTGATGATGTGGTTTGTGATGTGTTCGTTTTTATATGTAATAAATAAAACTAACTAGTAATAGATAAACAGAATTTAAGTAGATATTTGTATAAATTAAGAAAACAAGTGAAGTGTATCGTGCAAATGGCCGCGCCGAAAGAGATGAAACAGACTGAGAAAGAAGTAAAATGAGTTGGAAGAGTTGGAAATTTTAACCATTCTAACCTCTTCAATATGGTATTATGCATCGCACAAGTTAGAACATGTTTTATCTTCATAGTTTTCCTTGCTTATCAGCAATAAATAGTTGTGATAATTTTGTGTGTTTGCAAAACTGATGACATACACAGTTTTCCAGTTTAATGGTTACTCTAACGACCCTAACTTTAAGTGAAATCAGATAATCTGTATAAAATCAACAATGAAAAGAAATGTCGTAAAGCTCTTCAAATATGTGATGCTGGTGGGCATCACAATGATGGTCACAGTTGTGTTTTTTAGACTGATAAGAGGTAATGTTAACCAGGTAAATTCCAGGCATGAAAAACATGAGGAATTGAAACATTTTGATGTAAGTTTTAGTAATAATCTTAACTAATATAATCTCTAAATTAAATACGAAATATGTTGCAGAGTTTTATGGATAATGAGAAGATAGATTGGCATAACTATGACCAAATAAAAAAAGATGCTCTTAGAACAGGTGTAGGTGAGCAGGGAGCACCAGCAAAGCTGTCAAATAGTGAGCAGAGTTCTTATGAAGCTGTTTTTAAAGTAAATGGATTTAATGGTGCTTTAAGTGATAAAATTGCTTTAGATAGATCACTTCCGGATATACGACATAAAGGGTAACAGTTTTTTTACGAGTTTTTACTAATTTATTTTAGAATGACATTTTGTAATGACAAAAATAACTATAGGCAACTAATTATACACCCAATTTCAGATGTAAAACAAAAATGTACTTAAAACACTTAGGCACTGTAAGTGTAATTGTACCTTTCCATAATGAACACTGGTCTACACTGTTAAGAACCGTCATGAGCGTACTTAATAGATCGCCTGAGCATTTAATTGAAGAGGTGATACTGGTTGACGATTTTAGTTCAAAAGAGTTTTTGAAAGGAAAATTAGATGACTACGTAGCAAAGAAATTGCCAAAAGTAAAAATTATTCATCTTCCTGAACGTTCAGGGTTGATTCGAGCTCGATTGGCTGGAGCACACGCCGCTACTGGTCAGATTTTAATATTTCTGGACTCGCACACAGAAGCCAATGTGAATTGGCTGCCGCCATTGTTGGAACCGATTGCTCAAGATTACCGCACATGCGTGTGTCCCTTCATTGATGTTATACAATATGATAGTTTTGAGTACAGAGCACAAGATAGTGGAGCTCGTGGGGCTTTTGACTGGGAATTTTATTATAAACGTTTACCGTTGTTACCTGAAGATTTAGAGCATCCCACAGAACCATTCAAGTATGTAGTGTACTGTAGGCAACCCACAAATCGTTTATTTATGTGTTTTGTGCACAGATCTCCTATAATGGCCGGAGGATTATTTGCAATCAGCGCTAAATTTTTCTGGGAACTCGAAGGTTACGACGAAGGTCTTGATATTTGGGGTGGTGAGCAGTATGAACTCAGTTTTAAGATTTGGATGTGTGGCGGACAAATGGTAGATGCGCCTTGTTCTCGTGTAGGTCATATTTATCGTAAATATGCGCCGTTTAAGAATCCGGGAGTTGGAGATTTTGTTTCAAGGGTAATTACACATTAACAATAAATAATGCTGTGCTTTATTTATAAATAGGGGTTATTTTAATGCGTTTTTATTACTGTTTTAGAATTATAAACGAGTCGCAGTGGTTTGGATGGATGAATATGCTGAATACCTTTATAAACGTAAGCCTAGTATGCGTAATATGGATCCAGGCGATGTGACGAAACAACTGGCACTTCGTGAACGGCTAAAATGCAAGAGTTTTAAATGGTTTATTGAGAAAATTGCTTTTGATCTTCCTAGAAAATATCCTATGGTAGAACCAGATGATTTCGCTTATGGCGAGGTAGAGTTTAATCTAGAACAACTAACTTGCATTACTAAAATTGATTTATAATAAATTATCTTGTGAATTTCAGATTAGAAATATTGCAGCACCAGAATTCTGCATTGATACAAACTTTAAAAACCGAGATTCCGTTGTCGAACTTCTTCATTGTATTAAAGGCACCTCCAATCGAGGGGAACAGAATTTTACATTAACTTGGCATAAAGATATTCGACCTAAAGGCAAAACTTTATGCTTGGACGTGTCTGATACCAACAACAAAGCAAATATCACGCTGTATCCTTGCCATGGAGCAAAAGGAAATCAAATGTGGCGATATGATATTGTAATAACATGATGACATGACGTAATGCTTTTGATTATGCTGATTCATTTGTTAATTTCAGGATAAACAGTGGATAAAACACGGAAGCAACAATCGATGCATGGATTGTGACCCAGGCAGTAAGAGAGTTTATGTGAGTGAATGTGAAAGCGATGCCAAGACGCAAAGATGGCGGATTGAGAACGTAAACTTGACAATGATGGCAAATTGGGAGAATGTAGGCCCGTCTTGATTTATTTAGTGCAAATCATCCAGTTTAAACTTGCCATACTTTTATTCATTAACAATTATCTGTGATAAAGAGTAAAGAAACAGGATTATATTTCCGTAGTGTATTGCAGATGAAATAAACTATACAGAAAGAGTTTTTTGATTTTATTTTATTCGTATTACAATAACCATATGTAGAATGTATGTAGGCCTAGGCATGAGAAGTATTGTTTGTTGCCTATAATGATTATCATAATTTGTCAGGTGTCTATCATGTTTTTATTTATGAATTGTATGAGTTTACGACCAACATGAAATCACGTTTTACCGCAAGAAAAACGATAATTAACGCTAAACATTTAAATTTAATCGACAGATAACCTTTTGTGGCGGGGAATTCTACAATGTCCACATATAAAGCCGAAAACTGAACGCTGCAAACACAATGTTAGTTGCAGTCAATTCGTTACTAACAACATCAAAGAAACTCAGTCCACTTTTCTTGTTCAATCGTTTATTTCACCAACAATTATCATCACCAAGTCCAGTGATAAGGTTAAACGAAAATCGATTTCCACATACAATGGGCCAAGACGATAATAACAAATGGATGAAGATTCTCAAAGAGGAATCCGCTAAACTAGCTCCTTCGCTGGAAGCTAAAGGAAATTACAAAGGCGTCAGCGGAAAAATTGCCGTTTTTGGTGGCAGTTTTGAGTATACTGGTGCTCCGTACCTCGCAGCAATCACCGCATTAAAAACAGGCGCCGATTTAGTCCATGTTTTCTGTACTAAAGACGCTGCTATTCCTATAAAATGCTACAGTCCCGAACTAATTGTACACCCACTCTTACAACCAAGTGATTTTGACCAAATAACTACTTGGTTACGAAGCATGGACGTGGTACTGATGGGTTGTGGGATGGGTCGTAATACGGAAACGCTGAATCTAGCGAAGGATATAATTAAATGTGTAGGAGACATGAAAAAACCATTAGTATTAGATGCAGATGCGCTATTTTTATTAGCGCAAGATCCAACCCTGTTGAAGGACTTTGTAACTCCGGTGATTTTGACCCCGAATAGGATGGAACTCGCTAGGCTTGTAAGAGTGGAAAGTCCAGCGAAGGTTACCGATGAGGACGTTGTCGTAACGATAAATAGGAATAACTGGAGGGAACATATCACACTTTTAGTTAAAGCAGAGAATGACCTATTGTATAAAGCAGATACAAAGATAACACTCGCGGATTTAGGAGGAAGTGGAAGACGTTGTGGTGGTCAAGGAGACATTTTAGGAGGTTGTTTAGCGGTTTTTCTTAATTGGAGTCTTAAGAAGAAGCAACTGGACAATGCTACTTTCGTTGCTGCTTACGCAGCATGTAAATTAACAAGAGAGTGTAACTCTCGCGCATTTTCTACTTTAGGTCGTAGTATGACGACTGGAGATATGATTACGAAGATTCACAGTGCCTTTGAAGATAATTTTGAGCCAAAATAAACAATATGGTGGCCGTGTATTTAACTTAGGCCTACAGGAACTACACTATGGGTTGCATATACATAAAAATTAGATATTTGAGTCAGTGTTATGAATTTCAGATAAATTGATATTTTGTACAATTAATTACCATGTTCATAAAATATCATATTGTGAATCAGCGTCCTACAAGTAAAAATTCTTACGTAATCTATAAAATTATAAAGAATTACTTAATCTATGTCCTCGTTGCACCGTCCACGCTTTTACGAATTCAATTGCTTTAAAATAGACTCGTTCGCAGCGGCCGCCATCATTAGGGGCTGCTTCAACACATCAGAAAACTCCAGGGCCATCTTGATATCCGCGCGAATATTCTTCATCTGATGCTCCAGCTCAGCGTCTGCACTCACCATACTACTCGCTGTATGCTGGAGGAACGGGGAATTCATTGGAGTAATCGAAAAGATCTCCAAGACGTCTTTAAGTGTGAGCCCACACTTCTCAGCAAGTGCGAAACTCTCTTGCAGTCCTACCATCGACACCCCTCGCATGACTTGCAGAATGAGGTTCATCTTAGTCGCTGAGCCGACTTTCCCAAGGTAGAAAATTGTTTTACCGATGGCCTCGAAGCACGAGTTGCAATCATCATACAATTTTTCGTTGCCAGCGACTAGTAAAACAAGTTTACCGTCTTCGGCTTCACGTACGCCGCCTTGCAGTTGAGCCTCGATGTAATTCCCGTTTTTATTCAAGATTAATTTGTCCGTTTCCAGGGAATTCTCAGTACCGATGTTTGTAAGTTCGACATAGCCTTTACCATCGTAACTTTCCACTTCATTGAGACCACATTCGCCGTACCATATCTTAAATAGATATTAAAATGTATTTGAATTTCAGTATGAAATCTAATTATGTAGGTTTGATATGAAACTTACATTTTTAACAGCAGTATAATCAGACAAACATGAGAAAATTATATCCGAATTTCTCGCCACATCTGATGGAGTCAAGAAAACTTGAACTAATCCAGGATATTTCTCCTCTAACTCGGTTTTCAGTGTGTTTGACTTCTCGGCCGTTCGATTCCAAATGTTGACTTTATGCCCGCTCTTAACCAAATTCATTACGATGTTTTTACCAATGCGCCCGAGTCCTAAACACCCCAGAATGAAACGTGTTGGCTCACGGTTATGTTTTCCTTCTTCAGTTTTTGTCTTGGACTCTAGTTTGGTAATCTAGAATTTTAGAAATCATTTACTTTTTAATCAATCGTATGCTGAAAATCACTGTTTTTATAACTCATATAACGTTGGGAGGCGTCGAAATTCTTTTGGTCGCTTTAATGCCATCTACACTCAATTCATAACACTACCACTAACAAATTCGATATGACCAAAAAAATTTCGACGCCTCCCAACGACATTACAGCCATAACACCGGTGTTAACATTTTCAACATAAGGCTGAATTAATGAGTTTATAAAGAAATATTGTACTTACTGTACTATCCTTGTTAAGAGGTCCATTTTTCTCTAAACCAGAAAGATCCAGCTTAGCCTTAGGCGTCTTAACCACATTGCTCTTCCTCCTCTTCTTGATTTTAGGTTCTTCCTCCAACACTTCCTCTTCCTCCTCCTCTAATTCATCCTCTTCAGGATCCGCGGAGTCCTCATCATTAGACCCACTTTGCTGTTTTATATTATTCTCAGGATTATAAGAAGGATCTTCCGCAATCAACCTGATATAAGTCTCAATATCATCAATGGCTTCCTTAAATGAAACTGACTTGCAGCCCTTAACAAACTTCGCTTTGAAATCATGATAAGGCTTAATATTGGTCTCTTCAATATACGCACTACAAATTCCGTGTATTAGTTAATTAGACATCATGTTAAATTATAAAAAAGCTTACTAGTTATGTGTCCCAAAGAAGAAAATGCACTGCATCTCAGTTTTAAGGTTAGGCTTCTTCAAAAAGCTCTTTGGCGTTGTAACCTGTGAGGAACACCACTTATAAACACTTATAAACACAACTACGGCTAATTTTTGTGAATGCGTATACTTACGCGACCCGGCCACGAACTAAATCCTTTCATTTTCGCCCTAAAATAGTGATAACCACATTAGCCATTGAGCGATGTTGAAAACAAACACGGATTTTATTCTTCACTCACCATACTAAATCTCCCACTTTATATTCATCCACTGGTGGAGCACTCATTCTAGCACTGTGAGTAATGATGTAGGGCCGCACAATTAGTTATAAGTTAATTATCAGAAAGATTTGTTTGATGAAAATGCAAAGCGGCGTCAGGCGCTTGCTCCGCGCGTTCGGCGTTCACTTGTTTACGTTGTCGTTCTAGAGGTCACTAGCGCAGTGTCACCAACTCTAAAAAATATTTAGCCCTAAACCTATATCAAAAACCTCTAAAAACACCTTTATCATGTGAAAATCTTCCTGCAAAATAATATTTAGTAAAGGTGATGAAGTATACCTAATCAATAAATAATATGCAATAACTTTTGTAATTACAACAAGTTATGACCACTTTTTAAATTATATTTTCTTTAATATTAAACCTAACATAAGCTCCGTATAATTATAACTCTTGAAAGTAATTATTATCAATAAATAAAGGTAGCCCTAAATCAATAAAATTCCAAAATAAAAACCATTCTAATCGTTTACCATTAAATCTGAGGGGAAAACCCCTAAGTTGGTAACCGTGCACTAGCGTCGTTGTTAATTTCCGCTAGAGGCGCTAGAATCGCTACGAGAGGAAACCAAAGAAAGCATTTTATAATATAGTAACTAATTACCACAGTATCCAACAACATGCAACCATTAAATATCGATTTACATATTTTAAACGATACTATTATTGACAATGTAACGTATATGTAAAGGTCATTAAATCCCATTGGATGAAATGAAACCATTACCAAAAATATTTACTATGTACTTCTTTAGATATATATGTGCATATAAGAATATAGATTTATTATATAATATGATTGTATACTAATATTACACATTAATTTTCTATTACTAGTTATTATTTAAATGAAATACATTTTGAAATTATTACTTCGGCTGACTTCGTTTTACATCGACGTCAAGAATTTCACGCATGCGTGTGATTAGAAATATATTCAAATTCAATATGTATGTGTCTCTCTAATAAAATGAGTAATATATTTGTTATCTGAATTATTATAATGTAATGTACAAGTATTCAGATACATAAAAGTTATTTATGTATACAGAAATCTTCAATTTCTTATATTCTTAATTATACTCTTAACCTGTCAAGCAGTACGCATGCGCAGTGCTTTGTTTTTAGCGCGTCCCCCACTGCAGTTGCAAACCGTCCACCGGCAGCGGCGTAAACATCGCGCGGCACGTCATTCGTGAGAGAAGTGTGTGCAAGCGAGGTGCTACAATGCCGGAGGAATTTAAATTGGGTGATTTGGTATGGTATGTATCAAATTTAAAAGTGAACACAGTGCCTTACCAGTAGTTCAATTTTCTTTAATCAATGTGTGTTTGCAGGGCCAAGATGAAGGGATTTCGTCCATGGCCAGGACGGGTGAGTACTATACGGTTGCGTTCGGTCCCGCGCGCGCGTTCCCGCTGAGTTTACACTCGGTTTCAGCGTGTGTTCCGTGCTGCGCACGCATTCGTTGATTTCACTGTTGGTCCAATACATACAGAGGATTCAAACAGGAGCGTTGAAACTGGAGTGAAATTTTTTGCTTAATTCGTACTAGTTAAACTCACACATCGATCAAAATTGTACCTCTATTGACATATTACGATTTTTTCAATTAAATATGAACATTAGGTGGTAAAACCCGGCTCGAAATTGAAGAAACCACCGAAGAAGACCGGCTTCCAAAGCATCTATTTCTTTGGTACACATAATTTGTAAGTTTTTGTGTATTATGTGTATAAACAAACATTAAACTGTGTTAAATTTACAGTGCATGGATTGACGACGCTAATATCAAGCCCTATGAAGAGTTTAAAAGCAAACTTGTGAATTCCAACAAATCAGCATCTTTTGTGGATGCGGTGAATGACATTGAAGATTTCATCAAACAATTAGAAGTTAGTACAATACCAATTTCTTTAATAATGAATTATAATTTTATGCATAATATTATACTAAATTAGGAAAATCCGAATTATGATCCACTGGAACATCTGAACGTGAACGCCGAGTTCGACAAGTTGAGAGATGAAGAAAAAGAAAAGGAAAAGACACCGAAAAAGCCAAGAAAAGTGAGTTTTGCCTTATCCTAATTAAGTGAATGTGTGAATATGTGAATAAATGTTTAAATATGGTGTTAAAGGAAAGTTTAAAACGTGCGTCCACAACTCCGGTCACGCCAGCCACTCCAAAACGTAAGAAACCGGCGTCACCCAAACCCGAGGGTAACGGCACAACGCCTGGCTACACCAATGTGACGAATCACGTGAAGAATTATGAAGCAATTTTGAATAGGCCTGTTCTTGAAGTACCTGTGAGTGTTTTTCTCTATTCATTATTTCTTTTGAATTTCTCTATTGATTATTTCATTTTAATATGTAGTGAATCATGAATAACTTATGTGAATTGTTGATTTATTTTTATTGTAATTGCAGGAAGCGCCCTCTGTTGACTTGTCGAAAATATCCGACAATTTCAAGAGTAAGAACATCAATGCATCCACAGCGACGTTCGGGTTCCTGGGATTGGGAATTATGGGCTCGGGAATGGTGAAGAATTTGATTATTTCTGGGCATAAAGTCAACATTTGGAGCAGATCAATGGAAAAGGTTAGTGATTTCTTTTATATATTTAATTTTAAGTGGTGAAGTGTTAGGGAGAAGTAAGTAAAAAGTGAGGTTATATTTGGAAGGTTTAGATTTTATACAACATTTAAACACTCGTGTCTATTGTGTTATACGTGCGAATTTAGAGGTTAGGTGGGAATATATCTTACTACGGGTAAATTTAAATGAAGTAGAAGGTGTGGGACAACTAAAATTACACACAAACTTCCTTTAAAATGTCTTTTAATTTACAAGTTCTGCAATGTTAGGAATAAAACCAAAAAAGTGAAATTAATTAGTTTTACATAAATTCTGTTTTGAAAACACTAATGACTCGTATGATTTGTGTATTTTGGGGTTAGGAATGAATATATC
>JAODVP010012755.1:6233-16771 GCA_025400035.1 Tetradonia laticeps
TTCTGTCGCGTTCTTTATTCTGAAGCTTGTCTACGTTATGACTCACATAACAATATAGGTACCATTGATGTTCACTAAATATCAACAACGACTAATCGCGTTTCTTATTCCAATACATGATGGCAAATGAACTGTGCCAGGACAAAACTTATATATTTCCCTTTCAAAACGAGATCGCTAGTGTTAAGTTATCACACCAACCAAATGCGCATTTGATATAGGAATATTAAATTGGTGCTAGTAAAAGATAAAGAACTGAAAATTTGTGGGTATATAAATTCTTTATAGTATAAAAGACCGTAAAATATGAAGCTAATCATCATCCACATATCCTCAAAAATACGCAGTACGTACTTTTATATTCGAAACGGTGTTCCATAACTTGAAATTGTATGGAACAAAGTATACTTCGACAGCATTTAGAGGTCAAATTATTAAATTTTAAACTCTAATAGATTGATCCCCAATTTGAAGTTAAGGTAGTAATATAGGCTTCTAAATGACTACGCTGTTCAAATTTGAAGCACGTAAATTTAATTTTCATGATATCTTGGAATTCTTGAATTATAAAATAATTTTGCATGTTAAAATAAATTCCAATTAAATTAAAATTTATTCTTCTACTTATAGCTAACTAGTTTCGGTTACAATTTAACATAACCATCATCAGGGCTTAATTATAAATATTGAAGAAGATATTTTGTTTAGTAAATGTGATTCAAAATGTAATCTTCAATTGGAATTGATTTTAAAATAATTTATTTTATAACTTAAATTTACTTGAATTTCCACAAAAATGCCTTCATTATGAAATTTAATCAAATACTTATTGATCAGCACAATCTAAATCGATTGCTATATAAACATGGAAGTTATGAATTCATTTTAACAAAACTAGAAGTATCTAAATCCCAACAAAAACAACACTGTAAAAAGTTCCTCATTCGTCTGCTCGTAAAAGTATTGAAATCATGAAAGCGACAAGTTTAAGATTTAACATACGATAACTTTTCATAACTGTACTATGTAAAATAACAAAGTTGTCATCAATTCTAATATTGCTCAGTAGTTTCCACAAAAATGCCTCTACTACGAAATTTTATCAAATACTTTTTGATCAACACAATTTAAATCGATTGATATATAAACATGGAAGTTATGAATTCATTTTAAGAAAACAAGAAGTATCTAAATCCCAACAAAAATAACACTGTAAAAAGTTCCTCGTTCGCCTGCTCGTAAAAGTATTGAAACCATGAAAGCGACAAGTTTAAGATTTAGCATACGATAACTTTTCCATAACTGTACTATGTAAAGTAACAAAGTTGTCACAAATTCTAATATTGCTCAGTAGTATTACATTATTTTAATAATGATGCAGTAGTTATATAATACAACTTGTTTTTATATAATCTTGTGCAACTAGTTTCGACCTTTATGATCTAAAAAAATTGACATATTTTTTAGATGTATATTAGTCCCTGACGAAGATAATAAAGATCGAAAGCAGTTAGACAACATAAATAAAAATAAGTTGGAATTGATATTTACTGTAACATTATTGACATCTTAAAGATTAATCCTGAACACAATACTTTCATGATTGCAATGCTTTTGTAGTCGATGGAACTTTTACAATCCTTGTTTTGTTGAGAATTCAATTTACCATAGTAAATTTATACGTTCTTGTTAAAAATCAAGTTAATGTGTTTTTAACTGTTGTTAAACTGTAATTAACTCCGGAAATTGCATAATTTGCGCCCATCATCATAATTGAATTTTACTCAGATAATTATAATTATCTTGTACTACGTATATGGTTCAAGTATTCTGCCAAACACAAGATGAACAAGATGAAAATGAAACGTTGCACATATTACTGAAAACGATCATAATGGTTTATTTCTATTTTACAAAAATCATGTGTGCTGAATCCTCTTAGGAACAAATAAATAATCCAGGTACATAATTGACGCAGCACATATTACAGCATCTTAATTACTTTAATTACTTCATGTTTCATAAGTTTTCATATATTGCAGCAACACGTGCTGAATTATACCTTTGATATGTGTCACTTTAATAGAGTTGATCATTATTCTTTACTTTCCGAATATGACATACAAAACACTGCATTTTGCTGTATGAACGAGGAAATTGTGCCTCCAATATTGCGCGAGTTAATTTCTTGAGTGATGCAGTGAAACGCGAGAACTGTATTTATGACTACATAATAATTACATCCTACGCGCTTTTCTTTGCATCACTTCACTTCACATTAAGATGAACAATGGCAAGAGCAATCGAACAGTCTGTTGAGTAAGAGTACTTTAGTTCCTATATTCTTTAATTTTTTTTATCAAAATCAAGTAAATAATGCAAAAGAAAGGAAAATAATATCAAGGTTTTTATTTCTGGGTGTTGCATGTAATAATTGTAATAAGTGTTAACTGTGATGGATAGTTTCATATCTGTCACATTTGTCACCGATTAATCAACCTAGTGATCAAGGTTGATGTCGTGTCATGCGGAAATATACATTTACGATGTCAGATTTCTTTTAACTACTTGAGCTTATGTTAGATTCTTAATGTCTTAATCACTAGACATACTCAGGAATCTCTTCAATTTTCAGTGCTGTTTGTATGAAGATATTTTTAGAGGAATAAATATATAATATGTTAGATTGACAATATATTTTTTCCACTCACTCTTCTACTATCGAACGTAACGTTTTTGCGGACCGGGAGTAAAAAGACGCGTAATATTATTTAAAGGCGTGTTTTGTTAATTTGAATTTTAATTAATATAAAACTGGTATGTTCTCTATAATATATTATTAACAATAATATTTGCACAGTAAATCATTTCAACCACACCTAGAACCACACCAAAAAGCCTTCGATTGTTAGTAATGTATGTACGTAGAAAATCTTTTTGGTATAGTCGGCATTCAATCGGTTTTAATTTAGGTTTACTTAACTTCCAAACCCGTTTGATTTCAATTGAATACATTGCTGTTAATGTAAGCAGGAACGAGTCAAGGCGTCGTGTTAATGTTACTGTGTTACATATTTCACAATACAACCTGCACTGTACAATTATATGGACAACACCTTTAAGTATACCATAACTTTGATATTGAAATTGCTTACAATTCTGTTAAAATTTCGATTTATACGGTGTACAAACTGGTGTACAATATGGTGCTATTCAGGCTGACATTTGGGTAAAGCTAAAGTGGAATTAAAAGTAAAAGTAGATTTTTCATGTTCATATATATAACCTCCCTTTATAATCCGAAAATGCCGAACAGAATAGTTCGACTTTAGCTCATTAGCGTTTGCGTGGAGAAATATTACTAAGTTGTTGGATTTTATCATGATAACCGATTTTAAATCTAATTTTAAAAACATTGACATTTGCATGAGTATACTCGCTTTAATATTTTTCGTGATGGTTTGGAAGTTATACCAGACAATGCAAATTTTAAATTATAATTGTGCACATTATTGGAATTTTATTTAAAAAAAACATTTTCAGCAATAGAATCAACACATTTTAGTTAACAAAACCTATTAATTTATATCATATTTTTTAAGTTTTCATGTTTCTTCACAATTATTAAACTTCCTTTTGTATTAGAATCATCTATTCGTTTATTTATCATCATTGATAACGATTAGAAAGTCGAAACCGGTCTGGTTTTTAGTTAATATTCTTAATTGCAGAAGATATTATCATTTAATACAAACAATTTAGTACAAAAATCCCAAATAATCAGCAATTTCAGTATTATTAAAAATTAATAGTTTTCGGCCCTCACATTTTACGGCACTAGTGCTGTAAAGTAAAAACTGTGATGATTTGACTGGATATAATAAATTGTTAATATGTATTTCATTACTTTGCAATATTTGCAAGGTCTTTAAAAGAATAATATTGCCAAATTTATTATTAACCTGGGAAAACAAAACCAAGCAATTCCAACAAAGGAAGACAAAGCGATGAGGTAAATATTACACTTGAAGTTTTGATATGCAAATTTATAATTAGTTGTAATTTGCCATGATGGGAGTTCACAAGGCCAGCATGTTCACCTCCCGGTTTAAGAGTAATGTTCATCTTAAAACAACTTTGTCGGCGGGACATGTAGGAAAACATCTGTTTACTTGATTGTTAACTGATAAACAAATCAATTAATCATCGGAACTACAATTTTATTTTATTTGGAAATTAGTATTCTATTTACGTACATCATAGTTATAACATTATCATATTGGATTTCTGGTTGTAAATTAATTGGAGAACGATTGACAATAGCTTCAACTCTGTAATTGAATTGTTGTAAAAGTCTATTTAAGCCTGTATCTGTATTTTATACAGTTTGCAACTCTAGCTAGCGGCAGTTCACAGAGAATAAAATGCGCATTAAAGTATTGGCATGCACGATGTGATGTTCTTTCTCACCTGTAATTAATAAATATCCGAGAATAATGAGCACTGTATGCACACTATGTAACGGTCTCATTGTCGATGCGTTCAAACTTTTTCACTTTCCTACGCGAGTCTTACTGATGTGAGATATCAGCATAAAAGAATTGAGGTAAATGGCAACTACGGTTTAAATTCAAATCCCCTGGACACTGTAGACAGTATCAAGTTTTATGCAAAATTCCAATTGCCAGTTTGTTGGCATTAATGTTAACGATTGGCGCGATGCACTTTGAGCACACGGCAGCGTTTGCGCTAACAACTAGACGAGCATCTCGTGGCGTACTGGCGCGCACCAAGTTTACTTTTGCTTTTACTTACCTTAGCCATGGGTACGCGGTTGGCTTTGCAATCGCTGGTGGGCGACAAGCCTTCGATTCTCTCGATTCACTCAAGAAGCCACAACAAACGTCGACTTCAGCCATGTCAAGCAATTGTGGTTGAAGTAAAAATGCACTGGCGTGGATTTTGATTGTTTACGGCCGGTACAAAACGTTTTACGATTCGTTTTGATGTAGGTAATTGAAATTGGATGGTATTGAGGTCAAGCGAGGCCAGAGAATTTGGCCAGCTCTTGACTTTAACTTTTTAACTTAACAATGAGTTTGTTGCAACATATTTTATGTGAACACTATTAAATTTAAATGTTGCACAATTTCACGTCTAAACTAACAATGAACTAAACGTTAACAAGAACAAAGCTATCAAGTTCATGAGATGATGGTGTCGAGTCGTCATCACACCAGAACTCCTTGGAATTATAAAAATAATTTGTAACAATGCTGACTCACTACTGGACAAAGAGATAAAATCATCATCCAGAATAGAACTCGTTCCAATTGCTTACAATGTTTAATTTTTTTTATGTTTACAATATTACAATACTGAATGATATGTATTGATTTTTCAGGATGTGAAATCAAAAGTGTCTAGCTTCGAACCGTGCAAAATCGAACCCAATCTCGAGAAGAAGATCATCAAGTGCTTTAACGAAATTCACGGCCAACTACAACGCCGTGAATCAGACTTATTGCAACAAGCAGCCTCGTCAACCAACGCAACTTTGGAGTCTTTGAGAGCAGCGGAGTGTGAGCTACAGCAGAGCATCTCCTCGGTGAAGGACCTCATCCAAGTAGGGAGCGATGTTGTGAAGCAGAAAAAGCTCGGAGCTTCGCAGAATATCGACCTTATTATGCGCCGAATGGTCAATGCGGGCAAACTACCCTGTTATTTATCAGCGAGAAAAAATCAACCTTCCGGAGGTCGCCAAGCGTAAGCACAAATTTTCAAACATTGATAATTTAATACTGCATACTTTGGTAGCATTTAAAATGGATTTGCATGGTTTGTTTCACTTTAGGAGTGTTTTCGAGTTTGTTGGCTTTACTCCCGATCTGGCGAGTCATTTCAAGTTGAACAATTGCGCAATTGGGAAGACATACAGACTGATAAGTGAAAATGATTCCTCCGAATCAGTACTCGATGACTTTTCTGACACGATATCGGAACGTTCCGAGATTACAATTGGTTTGAACGGAAAGAAGACTGTTAAGATTAATTCTGGTGATCAAGGTATGTTAGTTATTAATTGTTGTGAAACTATAATAATATAATCTAATATGCAGAGATTAAAATACGTAAGCGGAATCAGAGATCTTCGTCCAATAGTTCGGATTATGGCGATATGGAGAATTCGTTGTTTAATTTAACCTCGGCCAATATTAATCCTAGTAAGACATTTAATCATATCTATTTCCTACTATATGTTATAAAATAATTTGTAATTATGACAGATTCAATGGAGAATGTATTGGTAACTCAGATTATTTCCCCTGAGAAGTTTTACGTCCAGCTCGTGAAACATAACAAGGTTATTCAAACCACGCACAGGGAGATTAATCGTCTAATTGACCAATTGCAAGTGTCCTCGGTTAACAATCCAAGTTTAAGTATGTTGAACACATTTTAGGTTAATACTTTTTATGTTAATTCAACTTAACCTCTTTATATTTTTTAGATAAAACTTATTTTGTTAAATGTTTTAATGGCATAGCGCCTTCTTGGAGACGCGGGGTTGTCACTGAGGTGATACCTAAGCAAAAAGAATGTTCAGTGTTTTATATTGATTATGGCAATAACGATACCGTCCACTTTAACGAGTAAGATTTCTTACCATATACTATTTATGTATTCTAATCACTTGATAACTCATACTTGCTTTATTTATAGCTTACGCACAGTGACTGATTCTATAGCCAAACTACAACCATTTGCACATGAATGCAAATTGTTTGACATAGTCGAGGCTCCTAATAGGCCTTGGACTGATGATGACGCAGCTCTCATGGCTGAAATGCTTTCCGGAGCTAATGTAACGATGCTTCTTAAGAATATTGGATCAACTAGTTATGAAGTTGACTTGAAAGTGTATTCCACGACTGAGGAGTTCTTCCTTCGTGATGCTTTACTTTTCCGTGGACGAGGGGTGTGTAACAGTAATGATGATGAGGAGATTATTCTAGAGACAGCACCTGAAGAAGTACACGGGAATACCTACATAACCGATGAGCTCAAGACTGAAGGATTCTTAGCTGATTTAGTACATATTTTAGATGCTGTTACCATTTTTATTAGAGATGTGAGTTATATACAAACCAAATGTATATTGAAATATTTCGAGGTTATATATGTTTTATTTTTTATATGTAGCGAACTTATGAGAACAACTTCAGGCAGCTTTCGAAATTACTGGCAGACCAATTCAATAACCCGATGTCCAACAAAACTGGGAGGATCTATTCTCCTCAGGTTGGTAGTGCTGTGGTATTTCAAGAATTTCCCCTGGACGATGATTCTTCTGTTTGGTACCGAGGATTGGTGCTTGAACTCCAGCAGGGAGATGGCATCATGCGAGTTCTGCAAGTTGACACGGGACGAGAATCCATTGTTTCGTATGATAATATTCGTAGCATTCCAAAACAACTGTTTATGTATCCGCGTATGGCTCTGCAAGTGAAACTGGCACATGTCAAGTATGAGACTGCTTTGCAGAATCGAACCGGTATGGCACTTTTAGAAAACTATAAAGGCACTCCGTTGAAGGTTCAAGTACATGGGGAACGATCAAATGCGGAAATTATACTGTCTGATCCTCATGGTCTTTTTGATCTGTGCATCAATGCACAATTGGTGTTTAAAGCAGGACTACAATCCACTGGCTTTATGTAAGCGAAAGTTTGTTTGTTCGAAATTCACCACTAATCATAATATTGTATAATATTTACAGATCCAAAATATTGAAGTGGGACCACGAAGAAGCATCTCCTTCAGAGCCTGAACAGTCCTTTATGTCAACTCTTATTGACCAATCTCAGGCCAAAAAACACGCTCCTGAAGAAGATGAAGATTCTAACGATGACAGTATGGGTTTGCAACAGTTGCCAATTAAGGTCGTGCAGGTTATTAACCCTGATTGTATCCATATACACCCGTCGGATGACACTGACTTCATGACCAAGCTAATTCAGTTAGATCTAAAGTTTCAGAACTACTGTTTTACGAATTATGTACCTCGCAACGCATGGAAAATTGGTGATGTTTGCGCTGCCTATAGCAAGAAGTCTAAAAACTACTGCCGCGCCAAAGTCTTACAGTGTTTGTCCAATAATAGATATGAAGTTATTGGACTAGATTTTGGAAATATATTCCAACTCCAAGTGGAGTTTATGGGTGAGTTGTCTGACGAATTCCGGAAAATCCCACCAATGGTTAAGAAAGTACGACTGTATGGCGTGGAACCAATGGGTGCAAAGTGGTCTCTTACAGCAACGGACTACCTCAGGGATGTTTTAGTAGGAAAGATGAATATTTTTATGAGTAGTTTAAAACATGATGGGACGAGTAAAGCACCAGCTATATTGTGGGTTAAACACACTAAACAAGGTGCTGCGCTTGAGCGTACCCGGATTTTTAATCAAAACGTGAATAAGCTATTATGCAAAGCCGGTTTAGGGATTCTACGTAATGATTGGGTGTTATCTGACGAAGTTTCCAGTATGTATCGATGTGAATCTACGGTAAAGGACTCCGACGAGACTGACGAGGAGATTGCGAACGTTGTGCCACGTACAATTTCACAAGAGCCTGAAAGTTTTACTTGGTTGCCTGCCAACTGTATTTCCGACAGTTTCTTCCAGGCTGTTGCTACCTACGTGGATGAGTTGGGCTATATTTACTTTCACAACACTGATGAGATTGCCTTGTTGCGGGATATGGAGGACGGGATGTTTAAAAGGTTTCAGTTTATGAAACCTGTATTGACGACGTCATGGGAGATAGGACATGCTTGCACTGTCAAGTACCATCAGAATGAGAAGTTTTACCGAGGTGAAATTGTCGGTTTAAATGACGAGAAAAGGGAGATTCGCGTTCGGATGATTGATTATGGCAATGTTGAAGATTGTCAGTATAACGATGTCTGGAGAGACATTCTCTATAAAGATGTCCCACGTGTTGCCAAGAAGGTTTATATGCACGGTATCAGCAATAAAACAGAGTTGCCGACTAGTGTTTTGGATGGAATCCACATGCTTGTTGTAGAAAAAGTCCTGGATTTAGAGATTGTTGAGATTGCAAAAAAACGACGACCTGCATCTGCTATTGTTCATGAAGGAAGCATTAATGTAAATACTTTTTTATTGGAACAGCTGGAGCTATATGAGAAGGAAAATACAACTGGCGTGGATGCTAATGTAGATGCACGTTCCAACACTACAGGTTCAGAAGTGTTTAGCGCATGTGCAGAAGAAACTGACGACGATGTTATAATAGAAGATGTCGTTTTTGAGCATCAAAAACAAGATCCTCATCAACGTTCAGACGTAGACTATTCCCATCAATCGACTAATGGTTTAACCTATAAATACATAGCGTTGCCCAAGACTGAGTTCTTCGAAGCGACTATTATTAATGTCGTAGGTACCAATCGAATCATTTTTGAGTTACCGCAGCCAGAGAATCCAGCATTTGCAACGTTGCAAGATGATATCAATACATTGTGGAAGCGACAGGCTGTGATAACGAACCCTGTTCCAAATCAGGTGTGCATTGCGTGTTACCACGATGATAATACTTGGTACCGCGGGAAAATCATTAACATTAATAATTCACTACGAGTCCATTTTGTCGATTTTGGCAATATTGAGCCTTTTAAAGCCGGAGATATACGCGAAATAAAGCCAATTTGGGCTGAGGAACCGGTGGAACAGTACCTTGCTATTTTGCCTGATATTCAAATGGTCATTGAAGAGCATCAACTGTTTATTAAAGCGGTGCAAAATCATTTTGAGTCGTATGTTGAGGCTAATTTTTTAGTAAAAGTTACATGTAGCGATCCTTTATCGGTGAAATTATTCAAAACTGGTACGAAGAAATTAGCTTATCAGGAGCTGATTGACTCCTGCGTGTTGAAACCAGTTGATTAGATCTGTTATAATTCCTAGTTATATATTTTTTGAAATATTTTAGTTAAAGCAGCTGTTCTTGAATAATACTTGTAATTTCCTATACTTGTTTATATAAGGAGTAAAGTTGTGTTTGATTCCTTTTTCGTTTGTAATACTAAAATAATATGTGGTATCAATAAAGATTACTTTTTCATAAAATGATGGAAAGAATCTATCCGTGTTTCCTTTGAATGGGACTTAGTTATAAAGTTAATGCAACGTATTTTGTTATTTTATAAAATATTTTATTCACAAAATTGACTTTCGAAAATATTTAGTATCTTTAAAAATTTAAGTGATAGTGAAAAAATTTCTTCAAATATGACTTCCTCGCCTCAATCTGCTTGAGTACAGCAAGTTCAAAATTTTTGTGAGAACCTGCGACAATTCCAAAATTGATTTTTCTGATTTTCTGGTGGAATATTAATGTTACAGAAAAACAATTGACGCTATTGCATGCAGATTTTCATTCTGCGTCGAGCAGTTTTTTTCATTTTTCGATATCGTTAATTTCAGTTTTTTCGGCGAAAAAGTGGACAG
>JAODVP010012866.1:0-16769 GCA_025400035.1 Tetradonia laticeps
ATGTCGAGAATTGAAGTATTTCGCGGGGCGATATAATTGAGGCCCGCCTGCTTACGCAATGTCCAGTAAAATTTTCGAAACCTTAGACAATTAATTTTGGACAAATGACCATCTCAACTGGAATATGTCTTGACTCCAAAAAATAAAGCAAAACAAAATATTGGTGAAAGATGTTAACAAATAGGTGAAAGGTTTTTCTTACTTATCATCTAGAACTATTTTCCTGTAATGTTACGTACATTTAAAAAAATAAATCTGTGAGGTTACTTTCTGGTTTGCCTTTTTTCATGTCATAAAATTCTATGCCGTATGCATAGTTACCGACTTAAAATGATTTTATCTTTATCCACTAACATATGATGATTTACATTAGAAATTTACATAAAATGAACATTGATGCCACTGAAGACATTATGCACATGCCTGCATTTTTTTTCCAAAATTCCTTTATTATTTAATCAATTTCTGAGTTTTGGTATGTATTAAAAAAAGTAATAATGGTAATTAAATTTTTCAGTAATTTATTTAAGAGTAGAAGAAGTTTTGGTGAGTCTTTAGTGTATAAGAAATAGTGCAAAATTCGCTTGATCCGTAAGAATTCTCTAGATGTTTTGCAAATATCAATCAGGAAAAAAGAAACAATTTAATAATACGTCAATAAATCCAAAAACCCTTAATTTTTATGTTATCAGCCGTCACTTCATCGTTTGGTATTATGCAATCTGTCCACAAGGTTCCTCCCAAACTGTAAGAGCTATCGTAAAATTGTTCATTAACTTCTGGTCCCTGATGTGTTGATGTACTCGTTTAATGCTGGAAGTTGAGAATCTTGCTCAAACTGCTCAAACTGCACAATATTTGTCTAGGGTACAAACTAAGATCGATTTGCACCGATGTTTTTAAGGGATGAAAATTCCTCTATAGTAAAACCACATGGCAAATCGGTTGCCTAAAGAACTCTTGGTCAGAAAATTGCAATTCCCGTTTAATAAATAAAAAATATAACAAAATGAGTGTCATTATATTGTGATCACAGTGACATAGGGTTGTCTGTAATAAGTGTGGTTCCATTATAGGTTTGCGAATTTCAAAATTTGCGGTTGCGGGTTTTTCGAACTCTTTGGAAAACTTTACAGTTCTTATATTTTCAAAACTATTGAAAATTTATTGTATGTATTTTTATTTGTATATTTTTATTGTTTTTTCCTTTTAAAATCAAAGTTTTTGCTAGTTTTTGATTACAAATAAAAGAAATGTTGCATCGCGGTTGACGTTTGACGAAAAATGACGTTTTTCCCTGACTTCTCCTCTGACTATCCCCTAACTACCTTGATTTCCAGAAATGTGGCAACCCTGAAGAATAGTGCAGAGTGCAAATATTTATATTAATACTTTCTCTGTGCTATAAGCAGTAGTGTTGTCGAGCCGCAACGCTTTTTGGACACACAAACGCACAAAAACCGTGATGAACCGGTTTGTTTTTCCAAATCGTGAATCGTAGTCAGGAACGCGTTTCAGCAAAAAAATTAGCACAACACCACTGGCTATAAGTGTGCTGAGTGTATCCGATATTTCCATATGAATTCCATATTTTGTACAATATTAATTCATATAGGAATCCTCTAAAACTCGACATATTCTAAAACAGAACAATAAAAATTAAAAAAAAACAGAAAAAGCGACTTGCTTCATATATATCGTTATTCGTTATTTTTATGTCGATCGAGTGTAGAGTACTTTCTTGACTTCTTTCTAATATCTACTTCACTTTCATTGTACATATAACTAAATGCTCTGATTTACTTATAGTGCTTGAAATTGAGCACATTTAGATTTTAGAAAGATTTTGTTAGTTCTTGGGAATTGGGACTAAAGAAGTATAGATTGGGGAGTGCAAAGTGTCAGATTCACGCAACCAGATAAACACAAAACGAAGGTATAGATAAGATAATAACATGCAGGGTGAAGACGGTATGAAGAAAGACGATTGAAAACTACCACAAGTACATAATTTCCACTAGTAAACAAACACAATACAGAAAATATATAATGGTATATTGCTACTGAGACTGAAGCTGATTTATTTTCATGCATACCACATCATAAAGTTTCCCCATGATTTATTGATATTACCCACACTGCACATAATCATAGGTCACGTGTCCAGTGACACTCTCATCTACCCCAAATAATAACCGTCAACTATGAACTCAACTTTCGGACGGTCACGCAATCTGAAGCTCTTGGATATACATACAGATACATAACCTTATAAAAACTATTGATAATCATTTTCTTATTATATTGTGTTTGAATTTTATTAATTTATTATTAAAGGATCCATGGACACAACCGGATCAAGACACGAGAAACATCGCAACGTGGCCTCTGCTCGTCGCAGTTCTAGATGAGCAAGATACACCACCCGTCTTTACGCTCGCGCCACCTACAACGCAACTGTCTCCCGACCTCAAGCCTGGTGATGTAATCCTCCGAGTCCAGGCCGAGGATGGAGACCGCGGTAAACCGCGGGACATTCGCTATGGATTAGTACCTGAGGGCAATGCTTTCGTACAGTTTTTCAACCTTTCTGAGGAAACAGGTGCGTTTTTCTCATTAATTTTATACGCTGTACATATTGTATACACACCTAAACACTTCGTATATTCTGTTCACATATAACCTTTAGATACCCATTCTGTTTTCCCTTGCAATTCCCCTTCTGATAACTTGCTGCGGTGATTTCCTGTCTAGACTTGTAATAACCTCATATTTTTTATTCCCTCTATTCCTTCCATTCTTATTTACTAAACGAAGTAAATTTTCCTTTCTAGGAGAATTACACCTTGCGAAACCAATAATCGACATCCAAACAATTACGCATTCCAACATCCCCATCATCCTAACAGTAGTCGCTGAAGAAGTGCGCTCCAATGCGAAAGAAGCCCCAGCGCAATCCTCCACAGTTAAACTAGCACTAATCCCCCCACCAATTACATCGCCATCGCCGTTTTTCAATAAAGAGACATTCCACACTACCCTAGAGGAAAATTCCCCGATTGGAATGCAGCTCGACGTGGACTTTGAATTAATAGGGACCACTGGAACAGTCTACTCACTACAGTTAGAAAATAACAATGGTACCTTTGATGTGATCCCCAACGTTATTGAAGGCCGTTCAAAGTTTGTGCTGAAGATCAGAGACGGCAAACTATTGGACTACGAACACTATAAGAGTTTGAGTGCGGAGTTAGTCGCCCGTGAATTGGGCGATGGTAATACGTCCGCGAGAGCCTTGTTGATGGTAGACTTGCAGGATGTCAATGATCATGCTCCCGATTTCATGCAAAAGCAATATATGGGGGAAGTTTTGGAGAGTGCGGATGTGGGTACTGTGGTATTAAAGGTGTTAGCTACTGATAAGGATAGGAGGAGTATCAATATTCGGTACAGTTTGGAAGGGACCACTGCGTTTAGGATTGATGAGAGGACAGGAGTGGTTACTGTAAGTAAGGATTTAGATGCGGAGAGACAGGATGAACATCAGTTTAAAGTAATTGCACATATGGTTGATATTGGGAAAGAAAATAACGGATCAAGTACTAATGGCGGAGCTACTGCTACACCATCAACTGCTGCACAAATCACAGTAAGGGTCTTAGACATCAATGATGAAGCACCCACCTTTACAAAGTCCCTCTACGAGTTTATTGTGGATGCCTCTAGGAAACACTTCACTAGTCCTGCCGTTGTCAATGCTGTGGATAAAGACTTGTCACCTCCCAACAACGAAGTCCGGTATGAAATCATCGGTAGTGTGGCAAATCTAACAATTGATGCCAATTCGGGAGAGTTGGCCTTGATAGGTCAGTGGAACATCAATGAAATTGTAGTGGTCAAAGCAAGAGCATATGATAATGGAGTACCTAGATTATATAGCGAATGTGATATCAGGCTATACCCCCCGGAAAGCACGAAAAACTACAAAATGGCGTTCGTAGTCTCAGGGACCAATCCAAATAAACGAGAATTGGAAGAGGCCCTTGGTAAATTAATAGGAGGTACCGTTGTGGTTAACAGGATACGACCCTATACCGGTGATGAACCTCAGGTACTGGACGTCTCTGAACGCAGCGGTGGGGAGAAGTCCATAGCAGAAACTACGGTCACGTTTGATTCCTCCAATACTGTTATTGATATCGAGAGGATCAAGGAAATTCTCCACAAGCAGGAAATAGAAAAAGAGAGTAACTTAAAGGCTGCAAGTGCAGGAGCATGGAACTATTGGTGGCTATTATTGATCATTTTATTGTTGATACTCTTAACCTTTTTGGTATTGATCCTGTGTTGTCTCTGTGAAGGGTGTCCACTATTTGTACCTCCTCGAAAGCGGGGGAGACGAGTATCCCCTGCTGATATCGAAAAAATTGTTTTGGTTAAAGACCAAGAACTTGGCAATGATGTTGCTCCTCCGGCACCACCTCCTCCTCCTCCTCCTCCTCCACCTCCATGTCAACAACCACCAATGGAGAATCGATCCGTCCAAGTTGCCGAATGGTTCGGGAGGAGGGAAGCATGGACGCCGGAGCACAACGACGATGAAATGGACTCTATCCGACGACATGAGATGGATCGCGGTTCTGAGAGAGGTAGAAAAAGAGAATACTACATTAGGGAGGGTGGCGCTGATATTTTACGGTTAGTAACACGGGGTCCTCCTACCGAGAGACCTGTCACATTACTTCCTGAGCCTCCAGCGCCATCTTATGTCATCGACGGTAAGGATATTCTTATGCGGCGGTATATTGATCAACAGCAACAGCAACTGCAGCAGAATACACTAAATCGTATACAAAGTGAACATGAGTTGTTAGAGGAGAGCCTTCGCCAACAGAATGCATTGTTGCGACAGATTCTCCTAGAAAGGGAGAGGGATCTTAGGCTGGAGACACAGAGTCTTCCAGCGGGGACGCAGACTGATCAGAATGTAAGTACGCAGACAGAATTTGTCTATCTGCGGCCTCCGGCGCGACAGACGAGATCTGATAATGACGCTTCTTCTGATGATGAAGAAGACCGCCACTATCGGAAGCGACACCGCAAGACACATAAAGCTGGGAAGAGGAAGATCAGGACTCCCATTCAGGAGGAATCGGAACATGAACATATTTATTCTGCGGCAGCTACCGGTACTGGTAATGCTGTTCAGGAACCTCATAGGAAGCATAGTCTCTCTTCCTCTATATCGAGCAGTACAAAGAAGAAGTACAACCACACCAGGAGTAGTATTTTAAGACAAATGAATGTAAAACGTCCGGAGAGTAGGAGTAGAGCTTTGAAGAAAGAGGTACTCCAGGAAATTTCCGATTCCCTCAATCAATCGGATACTGATGCTGAAGTAGAGGAGGATGAACCTGAAGGGGTTTTAGTGGATTCTTTGGAATATACTTCCCCAGAGGCTGAAAGGTTAGCAGAGAGTGATCGAAGAAGATCAGAAAATGACCTCCCCGCATCTCAAAACAATATGGTAGCCAATTTAGACAAGGCGTACAGTACTCAGGACCTTACCAGGCTATCCCTTTCAAGAGCTTCGAATTCCAGTCAAAGATCCCGAATCCCCCTACGCAGAAAACAACTACCCAGATACATGGAGTGGTACAAACCGAATACTGGTAGGTCTTCAAATGGTTCAAATGGATCTAAATCCAAACTTCCCAAACCCCTCCTTAAAAAGAACCACAAAGAGGAGTTGAAGAGCACAGCGACGAAAGTGTCGAAGAAGATGTCAGTTCCAGAGAAAGCCCAGAAGGCTTTCGAGCTACCTACAGCTCCAGGACCTGAGCATCCGTTGATACAACACTCGAAGAATCGGTTCGAGGCGAGCCTGACTATACCATCTACGGTTCAAAAACCTTCGGATAAAAAGGGTAAGAAGGAAATACAAGGAGATAGAGATAAAGACAGAGAGAAAAAGATAAGCGGAGTGGTTAATGGAGGTGGTAGTAGTAACATGGGTACAACAGCAGATGAGGTCGATTCCGGGATTGCCTTAACCACGCGTCCCGCTATGGCACAAAAGAAAAGTGTGTTCACAATCGCGTACGATGACATGGCGACGCGGCAACTGCCGGAAAGTATATCAACTACGCCATAGGTCCAATAAACGACTACTCGTATCTAATAAAAGATAATTCGAGAGTGTGCGTTGTACTATTGTAGGTAATTATAATTAAAAAATCATTACCAAATAAGCATTGCTAACCAAAACTTAATTTTATAATATCCAAGGCACTATTTGGTAATTTAACTTGTATTATGTAATTAGATTGAATTTATACCAATTGTAAAGTTGTTATTGCTCTAACTAATTGTAAGTTAATTACTAAACTATGTTAAGTTAATTGCGAGCCAATCAATTTTTGTACATACGCTAAAACAAAATGTCGTTAGGAAATGATCGATGATTAATAAATATTCTAATAGTTATATTTTGGATTGAACTTGATTTACGCTTTTATTAAACCTTTACCTTGACCTTGACCTAGAAGCAACATCTTGGCATTCGCGCAATTTTTGCAATTCCTAACTTCTTAGCTTCTTAAGACATAAGAAAAAAAGTCTGAAGACAATATCACAATGACCAAAATAGGTCAAGTTTATTAATAGAGCGTGTTATTTAGTATTTGCCAATGAATTGTTAAGTTTATTGTTTTACATTCAGAAATAATAGGTTGGCTCGTTGGTCCTGCATATTTTACGATATTTGCATTTTGTCACTTTTGCATTTCTTTGTCTGCACTATATTCGTACTACTTATCCACTCGAGGAGGTGTAGATAATGCAGGAAATGACGTGATCAAAAACCCTTCCGAACCTATAATTTCATAGGCTACCATGGCTATTCCATAGTATTTCAAGGTTTATTCGGCAATTTCTGCAATTTGGTGTTTTCCAACGCATGAAACCTATACTAACAAGACGTCATCTGCCTGTTCTTTCATTCTGAAAACTGGAACGAAGATACCCCTACTATATCACAAGGATTGTAAAATACATAATGGACATGGATTCACTTGCATCCCTCTCGCACTTAATTTTGATCCAGGCCTTCACAGTTGAACCACAGTGGCCCGGAAAACCCCACACAATCGGTAAATATTGCGTCTTATTAAATTTCAACTTTTTAGAAATTAAACTATTCAAAAACCTTACCATTTTCGTTAATGGCTGAAGATTTAATGGAATTTGTGCTTTCAGCTCCAACAGTCTTCCTTGACGGCCATGCTTCGGTTTATACGAATCCATGTGGGTTTACTATAAATATTTTTGCAACTGGTATTTTCTAGAGTACTGTTATCAAGCTGTTGCACTTCTGGCTCCAAGGCAACACGTATTGTGGTCCCACTATCGCTAGAAGCTACTGGTGATCGCGCGGCTTCATCGAACCCTGCAAGGCTTTGACAGTCCTATTCTAGGAAGTCGGCCAAAATTGCTTGAGCTGCATATTCAGAACCCGATTGATTTAGGCAACCGGAAATTTGCTTCCTCCTGTTTTTGATACTCTAGCATAAAAATTGGGATATCTAATCGTTCTGATCTTGATATAAATTCTAATAACTCTCTGAATTTTTAAGTTGAAATAATTTTCTGTTTTTAATTTAATAGCTAATATTATGCACTTTTGAACATACTATTGAACAATGCTATCAATGTTCTGTTATTTGTCCGCGATGGTGGCACGATCAACTAAATAGTTGCCGCACAGCCTGCCTAGACTACGCGCACATCGGCATTTTTATTAGGTGTATTTTAATAGAACTTCTACTTACAATTGAGTCTAAAATGGATTACGTTGAAAGTACTACTTGAGTCGAGTCTACGCCCGATCACGCCAATCTTTTCTTTATAATTTGAATGCTCCCTAAAATAACATTTGGACCTATAAATCTTATATACTTATAATCTTCATTTATATTAGTTCCAAACTTAGAAATGATTATTCATTTCAATTTGAATAATTCTTAATGTTTAAATGTGATTAGAATATCGAAGCTCTCCTCCCCCCAATAAGTACAATAAACTTGTCGATATTACCGTTAATACTTTAAAAGTTTAAATTTCAAACTTACACTCAAAACAATACCAAGCAAGGCAACTACCAAATTGCCGGTGCTCCATATTTGTTATAAAACCATTTAATTTCTTTGTGCCCGCAACAGTTTACTCATAGGTTCGGCCGGATTACGTGTTTTATCTGAAATTCAAAGCAACTAAATAGTTGCTCACAAAAAGTTGCCAGTGCGCGCCACGCGTAACACTGCATAATAACTTATTTACCAATCTACAACATCTACACCTTTCTGCTCCACTAGAATTCCACATCGCCTCTTTCTATCAAAATTGGGGGTTCTATCAGCAGCACTTGGGCCACCTCAGAATGGGCCCATTGTAGTCCCTTGCAGGAGGAGTACTGCGACCCCCTGCCAAGAATTTTTCATTTGAATGACCGAGGACCGTACTTTCTCCCCTGGCAACCCCAGTAGTGAATAGTCTGACACGAGCAAGGCAGCTGTGGTTTGTGGTTTGATCCACATGCTCCAAGCCAGCGTACGCTTGATGAACGGCGTTGCTGACCAATGCGCTACCGACACTACAAAATTGGGGGATAGTCTATAAAATTTTAAAATTTGACAAACTTCAATACTCTTGAAGACCACTTTCAGCAATTTTGAGGTCTTCAGAGTCAAACTTAAAACTACGAACTTTGGATTTTTTCGCGGAAGAATAACTCGCCTTGCGTAGATGTAATTTTGCAGCGATTTAAAGTGTAATTTATTGTGCCAAACAAAAATTTTACAATACTCTACTTACCTTCACTGTAAGCTAAGTTAAAGAGGATCGAAGATACTGTGCGTAACAGTTAAACTGGTTCGTCTGAATTTATCGGTGCTGCTACAAATTATTGCAATTTGAAGATCGTTCTGCCAGATCCTGAGCTTTATCTTTGCCCTACTCCATACAGATGAATATATTTCCCACGAACTGCTCATATTAAACTACTATAAACAAGAAATGAAATACCACAACAAGGTTGTTAATGTATTTTACCTAAATTTAGTACCTAATTAACCTAAAACAGCTATTAAACTAAAAATAAACTACTGCTAACATGCAGGAACTTAAAATAGGATTTTGAATACATATTTGAATATTTCCATCAAAATTTATGATGAACATATTGAAGTTCAATGTAGTAGAAACAGGAAACTAAATATAACAAATTCAAATTGCTGACTCAAGGTTAAGTCTATTGAAATACTCTACATTCATTATAAAGTCAAATTTGACAATAAATCACACGAAATTATACATAGTTTTTTTTTTATTTTTGTCTTGCTATACTCGTATATAAATAATATGTACCTATGCCTACAAACTTATTTTGTGGTTATCTGAATTAAAGAAGAAGTAGAGGTAAACGGAAAATGGCGGAAGGTCATACTTAAGGGAGGTCTTTCACCATGACCTCCCTTCAGTCAATGTCATTATGAAGGTCAAGGTTAATAGAAATAGCAAAATAAGTGTTGCAGTGTTTACAATGCGAGATTGATAAGGGATTTATGTTCATTATTGATAATCCTCGTCAGTACGTACGTAATTGGATCATGTCCTAGGACGCGTAGGTAATGATAGCAAATTGCAGTGTAAAGTGCACATGTAATCATATAGATTGAAGTTGCAACTACAACAACGAGAAAATTGAATATTGGCTGTTGCGCATGATTGTCCCACTATTCATGCGAAGCTGCGGGTTTGGTTTGATATTCTTTTCAATCTCAATCGTATATTACGATAGCATATACATACGTGATGCGCGAACTCACGTGGAGGTCACCGAACTAACCAACGAACAACCAACAACGTACAACCTACAACCAACAACAGCAAATAAGCAACAATCCGTGCCGACCATAGTGACTTTGCGCAATGCTCAACATAAGCCGGCTTAACTCATTCAATGTCACAACTTAAGACAAATTAATAAACTTAACAAAAGTGAAATAAAAATGATTCGTGTTGAAACAACAACATTCAAATTATGTGTCCACATTAAACAGTAATTGAGTTAACTGACTTAAATCAATAAATAAGTCCACAAGTACTCCCAACTGAAATCACTCGGTTCTCTGAGTAATTTACTAATCAAACTCATCACTCATCACAGTGATCAGCATTCTCGCATCACTCGTCCAATGTCAGCGATGGTCAATGCCATGGCGAAAACCGAAAGTAAGCGCGAGTTGCGCATGGCTGTCGCATAAAACGCCGGCGACGTAATCGCACCGCGCGCATTTGCTAATCGGCGCGCACGTGCGAAGATGTGCGCGCAGCCGCGAGTGACTGAACTCAGCGCGGCCAAACCAAAACAAAACCAGCGCGAGATTCACTTACGCGAGTGCGTAAACCTCCCGGCTCTCCCAGTCCCAGCGCATTGCAACACTTGGAACCCGCGCGAGAGTAACGGTGCATCGGCGACAATAAAATGCTAACGAGTAACGAGCACTTGCCGATAAGCGGCCGCACGACTGCAGCAAACAAGTGAAGCGGACTTAAGCCCACAGACAGATCGATAAATCCACTCACATTGTTATTGTTATTGTTGGCGTCGATACTCGATACGTGCACGCCACTTCTTCTTATTTGTTGACGACGACGACGGCGACTTTAGTCAACAAAGGTCCATTCCATCGGATTCCATAGACCAGTTAAGTGACTTAAGTAGTAAGTGACAAAAGTGTATCAAACATGGATATCTTCCAAATCCTAGAACTGGTCTTTCTTGTAATCCTTCTACTAGCCTGGTGGTTGGGGGCGTACCACCCCCAAGTCCTGAAACTCCACAAACTCTACCTAGACCCTTTCCAAACACTCACAAACGCAGCCACTGCAGCTGAGAGTATGAAGAAAATCCCAGGTCCCATAGCCTTGCCAATACTGGGGACCTCATGGGTCTACAGTAGAATAGGGGGTTACACGTTCAGTCAGGTCCACGTGTACTACCAAGATATGGTTAGGAAGTATGGACCAGTTGCCAAAGAAGAAGCTCTGTGGAACATCCCAGTGATCAGCGTGTTTACCCGCGCGGATATTGAGAAAGTGTTGAAGGAATCGTCAAAGTATCCGATCCGTCCCCCAACGGAAGCAATTGCTCATTATAGAAGAAGCCGGAAGGATAGGTACGCAAGTACTGGGATAGTTAATGAACAAGGTTTGTTTTTGTCCATAGTACTATCTACCCTGTAACAATACATTTTTATGTTTCAAGGTGAACAATGGCAGACCCTAAGGACCAATCTTACCTCTGACCTCACCAGTGCAAAAACAGTCGCCGCTTACCTGCCGGAACTTGAAAGCATCGCGGAAGACTTTTGTGACCTCCTGAAGTTCACCAGAAACGCTTCCTTGGAAGTGCCAGCAGTCGAAGAGCTCGCCAGTCGTGTGGGCCTAGAGACAATCTGCTGTCTAGTTCTAGGTAGACGAATGGGTTTCCTCCTTAACTCCACTTCAGAGACGTCTATCCAAAAGCGATTAGCAACAGCTGTAGCTAACCACTTCATCGCTTGTCGAGACACTTACTACGGTCTGCCATTCTGGAAACTGTTCCCTACTTCCTCGTACCGAAAACTGTCCACCAGCGAGGAGGAAATCTACGACCTGGTGCTAGAAATCATCCACAGCGCTGAATCCGACGATCCCCACATCTACGCCACTATCTTCCAAAGCGTTCTAAACGCACACGTAGACCCTCGGGAGAAAACCGCCGCTATTGTGGACTTCATCGCAGCAGGAATCTACACTATGCGAAATACACTCGTATTCCTGTTAGACTCGGTAGCTAGGAACCCGCACACGCAGGACAAGATCCTGGATGACTCAACGGGTACTTATCTACGGGCCTGCATCAATGAAGCCTTCCGGCTAACCCCCACTGCCATCTGCCTAGCGAGAATAACCCAAAATGACTTGAGCTTGAGTGGATACTCAGTTCCTGCAGGCAGTGTAGTATTGTGTCAGACAGCCGTGGCTTGTAAAAACAACGCCAACTTCTATAAGGCTAATCACTTCCTCCCGGAGCGATGGTTAAATGAGCGAAAGACAGAGACAAGTTCAGCCGCCACGTTCTTGGTAATTCCCTTTGGAGTGGGACGGCGTATGTGTCCCGGAAAACGGTTTATTGAACAGAGTTTACCCGTGCTCCTACGCAAGATCTGCCAGCAGTTTGTTGTGAAGACCGAGAAAGAGCTGCAGGTCCAATTTGAGTTTCTTTTGGCTCCCAAAGGAAACGTGGCGATGATCTTTGAAGATCGCTAATGACTAGAAATTGTAAAACTCGCACAAACAAAATGGACAATTGAACGACTGAAACAACACAAAATAGACAACACCCACATGCATTGTCGGTTGCCTACTTTGTACCTTGATGCTTTTCAAGGCATAACCTATGTATTGAAGACTTCATTTAGGACTTACAATTAGACTACGATTAGATTAAACTTACATTATAAGATGAGACTTATTGTTAGAAACATGAACGCCATCCAATTATTGGCTGTGCATTGCGTGTACTTGTGTAATTTGTACAAAAAGATTTATTTCAACAAATGTTTTTATTCATCGTGAATAATCACCTAGCATTTCGCAAAGAGTCTGGAACCTTATACTTCTTCTTTTCCAATAGACGAACTAGCTCCATAATACAATCAGGACTCACCTTCGCCTCATTCTCCTCCAGATGGGTCCAGAACTCAAGTGCAGACTGCAAGTCGCCGTGATTCATGTGGATCTTCATGATGGCACTAGAGGTCAGCAGTGAGTCGAAACACGGAATAGACAAACGCCGATTAGCAGATTCCAATGTCCTTAATGGAAGTAACTTCTCTTCTTGGATCCAACGCCGAATGCGTTTAGTCAAATCAGATAAACGCAGTTTTGATGGTTCCTGATTGTAATTTTATATTAATCAGCTTGCAGTTAGGTTAGGTTTACAGTGTAAAACACTTACCGCAAGGAGTTTCAGAATAGGTTTCTCTAGGCCCTTCTCAGCCAAGGCGGAAATCAAGGCCATGCGTGCAGCGGAGGACCCATGAACTTTGGTAATACCATTGATGACCTTTTGTAAGAGCGCCTCGCTCTTTGCATCAAGGACCACACATAGGACTTCTAACTGTAGTGGGGTAGCATTGTATTTATTCACGCAGTTGAGAAAATTACTGACCAGTTTATCAACTGTATCACTGACGTATGAAAGGAGGACAAAAAGAAAAAGGTCATTGACATTTATGGCTTATTTCAAGGTTACGTTAGAAATTAAACACTCACGGATTGACAAATGGTCGTAATATAGGGCCTAGAATCACATTCGTTGGCTTGCAGTAATTCTTATCAACCAATAATTGAAAGAGTTTGAAAGCGTCTTCGGGTCGTTTCGCCGCGCCGAGGAGATTCCAACAGTTCCTGTCCATAGAACTGTCGATTCTTCAACAAGAATAGATTAAAATTAAAATCATCCAAGTTAGTCAAATGGTGCCTTCGCACGATGCAACTTCACAGGCTGCGTCGGGTGAAGGCACAATAATGTTATTAGAACTTGGGGATTGTCCTTAAATTGCGTCACACTCTATTGGGAGTAGGGAGGCAAAGATTTCAAAGTGTGACGACATATTATAATCGTAAGGGGCAGGTGGAAGTGGGAGTAGGGTGTAATTGTTACAACGTTTAGGCAGAACTAAAAATCGAGTGACGTCATTTAAAGATAGTCCCTTTACTAACTTTGAGGGTCTCGTCTCCTTGTTCAAAATCGAAACAGCTTCGATTACCGCATCATGCTTCACCAATAACGTAGCATAATCAATAATCTTAAACGTATCAATCCTAAAGTTAGGATACGTGACCTTCAATTCGTCATAAATACTCTTCGCAAGTTTCAGATCCCCACTTAGCACCATCGAGTGAAATAACGAGCTCCTCATCCCAGCTGACTCCTCGTAACCATGATCCTTCATATATTGCCTTAGCTGCTGCACACGCTGATAGTTTCCCAGCTGCGCATGCGACAAAACCAATTTCCGAACCACACCTCTCGTCTCCATCCCCTTCGCTTCCAACTCAACAAAATGGTTCTCCAATTCATCCACCTTCATGTCGCGCGGATGAGTGATCCTCGTGCCGTCCTGTCTAGTAATGTCTAGGATTTTCTCCAACATAGGCTGCAACAGCTTGAAACTCGACAGCTTCGAATTGGTGTTGAGTTGATCGACCATCTGATCATAGAAGATAGAAGTAATGGTCAATTTGCTGGAGCCTATTGCGCGCATCAGTTTATAAAATTGAGACACGTCGTCAGACAGTCGGGGTGAACGGAGGCAGCGGTCCACGAAGGTACCCACCCAATCAACGGATGGAGAGTTGGTTTCGCAGATTTTTAGTAGGATTGGGACAACGTCCAGGGATTCAGTTTGGAGGTAGGCGTTTGAAAGCGGGCGGATTAGTTGTTCACCGTTGAGGGTGATTTTATTACTTGATTCGCCTAAATGCAGGAGGAAATTTTATATAAATAAATCTATAGTAGTTCCGCACAATCTAAAATAAAAGTGAAATCTCGTATCAAGTCGAGACTCACAAGAATCATATAATATGGGAATAACCACACGAATTCAGTACTAGATTGTCGCAACTATGGACAGTTAATAATGACAAACCTAACCTAAATTGTTCTAAATTAATAATGACAAACCCTCTAATGTGGACGCCGCAACCTTTATGAGGCTTCAAGAGGTAGCAATTTTTAAAATTCGGGTCACTTCCGATTACACCGGATATTACACAAGTTTTTTTTAAATTAACTCCAGGAGATGAATAGAATCGTAAAATTGTTGCTTCCTTTTAGAAAACATATATTGTGACATTCGTATTAATTATTATTGGTTATGTCCGGTCGGAGCCGGAAGTTGAAAACATAGCTCATACCACTGCTGACCCTGCCAAATGGAGTCCTAAAAACTTTTGTATTGTACTTTTACGCGTCATCAGAGCGTTTTCTCTAAAATAATGGTTCCCATTATCCAGCGGAGGACAGGTGGTCTGGGGAGGATCGTGAACTGGTCCTTTATACATGTAAAAAGTTAACTAAGCTTCTTGTTTGTGGCACAGCATGGGGTAGTGGTGGTGCATCCGTGCATGGCACAATGCCGTAGTCTGGTTAGGAACCACTGCTCCAGCAGTACCCTTCGACCGGAATATATCAAAAGTCCGCATTTCACAAAAAAATCAAATATAGTAGAATTTCGATTGTAGGAGCGTGCGGTCCCAATTAGTCTGGATAACTGGAGTTCTCCTGTATTTGGTTGACCCAAAGTAAATTATTAGTACTTTTACCGAACACAACCTCAATTTAAGGAGTTAAGGAGGTTTTTAGAGGACACATAATATTTCATTAACATCCTCCTCGAGGATTAGCTATCTATCTATCTATTCAATCCTGCCTTCATAGAAGAAACACCTAGACCACCCACTGGGCCGGTTGTGTATCGCACCACAGGAGGGAGTACTGCACCCGACCCGGCCCACAATTTTAATAACCAGGGACCGTACTTTACCCACCCTAACGACCACGGAAAATGCGTTTAACCATACCCAATTCCTAGTCAGGTAAGAGTTGATGCGAGTTTGATCTCATTTTGATTCAGGGAGTTATGTATTGCAATTAGAAAATCGTCCGGTTCCTCTGCCGAACCCTGTGTACTGCTTTATATGTAATGTTACCACTTTATTTTGATTTTTTGATGAACCCCGTCTTAGCTACACTAAACTAGGAACCCTGACGATCGTTATAATCAGGACGGTCTGTATAACAGTCCTGCATGCGCTTATTTATTGAATTCAACAGGGGCTGGTGTGAAATGCGTGTGGGTTCTACTTCGGGTTCCACCAGGAGGAAGCCAATGCCGGAACTGGAAGCGGAGTTGTTAATCTCACGATAACAGTTGTTGCTAAATGGAATATCTCCAAAGTTTTAGTACCGGCACCTGCACGAATGAGAAGCAAACTTTCTACCAAAAATTGTCCATGTCCTGTTGGAGGAGTGTTCACGTTAAAATGTCCATATTAAAAGCGAATCCACGAATATTAGGCACTTATTCTACATCTCTCAACTAATAATATCTTCATGTGATCGTATATAACCTAATAAAATCAAATCGTTTTATGAAGACTCCCGACGCGACCCTTTCCAGTGCCGTCTACTAGAAGGACAGATTAAAAATATTGGGAATAGAAAAATCAGTCCATATTAGAGCACATGTTCACATTAAACGGATATTAGTCGGGTATAGTAATTTCACTTATGACCGTATTTATAATGGCAACTTTGACAACACTTTACCATTTTATAAACCGAATTCGTGCTCAACATAACGACAGATTGGTCTGAAATGAAATGAAACAATCGGAATTTTCAACTATCGATTTATCGATAGTTTTAACAAAAGACTATTGATAGTATCGATACTATAGCATTTAGCAATAGATAGAGCAATAGTGTAAATGGGAAATATATTAAGGATGTTCCCGGGAAAGTTTAGGAGAAACAATTAGACCGCCAAGTTATAGCGTTTCTAAGAAATTGTCAAAAAACTGCAATATGGCTATGGATGAGCAAGGTTTTTGTATTAGAGGTTGGCTCACTTGCTCTCTAACCAATAGGGAACAAG
>JAODVP010012976.1:0-12774 GCA_025400035.1 Tetradonia laticeps
TCTACACTGAGATATAATTAATGTTATTAACAAAAAAGAAAAGGTATAATGTCGCCCATTTTCCAATAAAGTCGGATCTCTGGTATTTTATCCTTTCTGTCGATACGTGTTTGAAAATTTGTTGTTTCGGTTTTGTTTCAGTCATAACAAAACTTACAAAACAATTCTAAATCGTTACCAAAAGAAATTAACTGTTGCTAGGTGACAAAAACTTATGCCTGTCAAGCGTTTTTGCAGATATTTGTTCATTTCTTGCAAATGGTAGACCCAACACGATTGTGAATCTAAACCAACCTTGATTCCATACGAAGCTTCACTGAAAATATGATTTAAATTGGTTCGTGCGTTCTAGAGTTATAGCGTCAGGAAGGAAAACCCGATTTATTTTTATATTATAGATATAGAGGAAATAAGGATGAAACAAATTACTATTAAGCGTGCGATTAGATTGGTCGTATGTACTATACTATAGATTTGCGGTCATAACAATTTAAATGAAGAATAAACACGTTAACTGGAATATTACATACCTGCAAAAAATAAAGCAAAACCTTCTGGTTTTTCTGTATGAGAAAATATAAATCCATTGCTCAATACTTAGCAATATTATCATATTTTGAGTAAAACTTTAATACCAAAATCGCTTGACGCGTAATTTAGAAATATATCATACTAATTTTCAGGGACTCGGACAGGACCGAAACCGAAATCGATAACTGGTTCATAACTGTTATTTCAAGCGGACCGAAACCGAAAACCGGACCGAAATATTGACATGTTAAACGGCCGCAACCGTAACCGGACCGCAAATTGGTTTTTCGGTCTTCGGTCTAATCTTCGGTCCAGATTTCGTCTACCTTCGCGTCTTCTGAAGCTAAAAAGGTACTGCCAGAAAGATGGCGGGTTGAACCATTAAGCACTAAACGCGTGTATCAAATGCGACACACGAGTACACACCGCGTATCCGCCATTTGTAATCACAGTTAAGGAGAACTCAGGTAGGGAGACCAGAAAAACACTTGCTTAAGGTATTTATCAACAACATTCCTGCTCATGTTGTTGATAAATAGAGACGCACAGTAAAAAAAGTTAAATAATTCCATACGGAGCCACCGGAAACCATACGTTCCTGATATAAAAATACGCAGGAATCATCACTGAACAACCTCTGAAAGTTTTGTCAAAACTTAAAAAAAATCTTAATCACGTTTCTTTATGTGTAGAATTACGATAAAGTGAATTTACATACGCCAAATGATTGAATCAGCACTGGACTATCAAACATCCAGAGAATTATCGGGGAAATTCTCTGAGTATTTTGATGCGGAATGTGTGGTCTTCGGTGGTACCTACCTGTGTTATTGTAGTTTGTTTATGTGTAGAATTGCGTAATTTTACAACTGCAATGTTGAATAACTCGAGATAAACTCCCACATCAATTTCTGAAAGTGTGTCCATCGGGTACAACTGTCACTGGACACCATCTTTAATAAAATAGCAGATGTATTGATTTGTACGATTTGCAAGGGATTGATATTGGTAAGTTCAGAATTTTATGATAGTAAACAATCTCATTTGTGAGTAATGAAGATTTGTGGCTAAACACGCAACAAATAAACCAAACGTTGGTCAGGTCCATCAGAATTTTCTTGAGAAATGAAAGAATCTAATTGCAAATATTTTTTTTTACTAAATATTATTTTTTTAAACATCTTTTCTATCCAATATATTATAAATTTTCTAAATGCTAACCATGACCGTTAACCGTCGCCGAAATCTAAAGGGTTACGGTCACTGTTACTATAGAAGCACCGGAATCGAAACCGAAATTGAAAAATTAAAATAAGCTTGGACCGTAACCGTAGAAGGACCGGAATTACGTTTCGGTCCGAGTCCCTGCTAATTTCACAGTTTCACTGGATGGAACTTAGAAGATTTTACCCATTTTCTCATTTACTAACAAGTTAAAAAATTATTCGACCAAAAAGTTTTGTTTGTAGACAGTAGATACACTGGCACCCGCTGCGCCATATCTTCCGCGCGAACTGCAATAGGATGTTTCTATCAACTTTTTTTTAAACCCATATTTTATATTTAAAAATATGTATGTCTTTAGCTACTCGACTGTAGTGATATGTAGAATTGCAGTAAAGAGAATTTTCATGCAGTGCTTGATGAAACCAGAACTCGCTTACACACTTTAGGTGGTGGTGCGAGATGTACTGTGAGTATTTTAATATCAAGAGCATATGGTCTCCGACGGCTCAATATCGAGTTATTGTAATTTTTTTTTGGGTAGAATTGTGCTATTAAAAGATCATAGTCGAAGGAACCATCGAAGACCATACGTTCCTAATATCAGAATACTCTGAAAAGTTCCCTGATCATCATCCGAAAGTTTGTTGATAGAGTTGCGGCTCAAACTGTATACTGTCAAAATAAAGTTCCATGGGATGATTAGGGATTTCCTCTAAATATTTTGATACGAGTATCTGGTCAGTCCTTGGAGAGTTGTTAATTTCTCAACTTGTATCAAAGAAAATATTTATAAAAGAGATGATGGAAGAATTGCTACTGACATAGTTTCCTGAATTGAAGAGGGATGTTTACTGAGTACTATGGAATCATGAACGAGGGATCTCCACTGGCGTTATTGCTATCTGATTTTGTATAAAATTACGCAATTACACAGTAACTTCAAAGTGGAATAACTTCTGAAGGGGCTATCGCTGACCATACGACCTTACTTCCTTAATATGAAAATACTCAGAAAACAGCCATAATCATGCACTGAAAGTTTATTGGTTGAGGCCTGACTCACTGTTTAAATGAGCGCTATCTATTGAAGTAGATACATACTTCTTTTTAGATTTTTGAAATACAAAGATCATTTGTCATTTATTTACATTAGATACAGTGTGATTACGTATTTAATTCATCATGTTTTTAATATAATATAAGAAACTTATCTGTCACTATAATAACATGTTTATTGTATAGAGAGAGACAATCTTATAAATAAATAGAAAAATTATATTAGATTTACTTTATATCGTAACAACGTTTTTATGAGTGTCCATGAAAACAAAGTGGTCAACAACAACAATTTTATTGTTAAAACTTTTTTTCGGCAATTTCTCGCGAACCTATCGGTCGGCACCCAACGAATAAGTGAAATGTTTGGCAACCCGGAGACTTCCTAAACTTTTAGCTTCGTGAGTTGCCGAAAAGTAGTCGAAATTTCAATCTCAAATTTCGTATACGAATATGTACACACCAAGTGCAATTTCTTTTAGGGCAAAATTATGCAATTGCAGTACAACCAAGTGGAATAACACCGCCAGGAAACATCGGATACCATACATTCCTTATATCAAAATACTCAGAGAAATTCCCTGATCATCCACTACAACCTTGTTGCTGGAGTTCTGACTCTCCCTTTAGAATAACTTCTAATCTTAAAAATATCCTAATCCACTTATTTGTTATCTCATTTCTGTTTTTATTGCCTATCTGCTATTTCTATTTGTATCTATTGCATGTCTGTTATAAATAAATATGAGAACGTTCTTGTATTCCCCTGATAGAATACAATTAACTCTGATTAACTCTCTTTATATTCGGGCTTACTGAAAAGGTTACGGCTGAAAAACTTGCGGATTCGGTGAATCCACCTCAATTTTTTTCAGAATGTGGTGTGAACACTTCGCAATGAATGAAGCCCGGAGGATAATACATTAATGCCTAGTTGGAGCACATCAAAATGAATGGCATAAATGAAGCGTACAGCATTACCGCATTAGCGGGGATAGAGAGTATATAATGTTGATTTAATTATTTCTTTTTACAAAAAATTTCTCTTAATAAAACTCGGTAAATGAGTGTGGCTAACATAAATAGAAATAAATAAATTAAAGTAAATTAAATTAAATAAAAAACAGGTGGGTTAGTAAATATTGTATGCTCTAAGAAGTTGATTATTATTATCATCATCTGCAAGAGATGCTTGGAAATTGCGGAATTAACTGGGCGGTGCGGTAAATACGCCCAAAGAAATAAAGATGTCGTACGCTGTTTGCAGGAGCGGCGTTTTTCATCCTGGATGTATCCAGATACTCAACCAATTGAGAAAACCGGGAGGAAATGGTCTATATAACTTCGAGAGAAAGAACCACCGAATGGGAGTTGTTGTATGTGTTTATAAAGATAATTACGCGCCAAATGGCTATGAGTATATTTTATGTGATTTAAGTAGCTATAAAACTACATATACAGTCTGGTTAGGTTGTAAATTACTTTTTTGTCATTATGTAACCCCTTATTATAATTTATTTATTCCCTACAACAGACTTGAAATGTATTAATTTATTAGAGGGTAATTTCGATTTGATTAATATTTTAAGTTAAAGGTAGTATGAAGTATGAATTCATTACATGCGATGCTTTCCTTTTCCACGTGTTCCACTGTCCTATATTTCCACGCTTCCAACCGACCCCTTGCAACCAGTGTGTCACGTACCTACCACAATTAGCCAGAAAATTAAACCAAATACGCATAATTAAAGAACACAGCTTATAATTTCATACTCGTACTCGTACGCATTGCAATCAGGCGGTAAGTGACCGGCGCAGTGTGCGTGGTAGAAGGCAGCGGAGCATAATGAAAGTAATTTGAATATTTTTACATGATTTAAATGGGTGCGGGCGGCGCGGTACGAAAGCATGGGGGCAATTAATACGTTTTTTCCATCTGCGAGCATTTCATTAAAATCGGCTAAGCGCACCATTTGCATTTCTGCACGCTAATGAAAAAATTCTGAAAGCTGTAAGGACGTAAGTGAAAGGTGGGAATGTAGACAAATTTAAAGTGGCTCACTAATTAAAGAATCGTTAATGACGTATAAAAAAATTGAATAATAGCTTGCTCAGTATTAGAATTGTAATTTGAATTATAAAGTTCTACAAATTTGCTTACATCTTACAATTTGGTTATAAATTACAATGTTCTTATTGAAATTTCATAGCTGACTTTTAAAGCCCCGATTATACCGCAACTCTCACAACGTTGAGTAGGAGTATCCTGCCGGATAACCAGTGGGACTACCGGCTGCTGCGGATGCCGACCGATCCTGCGCCAACCACAAAAACGTCATAGTTATTAACCTCGTCGCAGGATGCGCTAGAGTCCCGCAATTTCCCATTTTCGACCGCCCGCTAATGCGCATTCTGCACGTTAGCAACTCGACGACAGAGCCATCACAGAATTAAAAACTACTACTCCTGAATTGTCTAAAGACCAAAGTGTAGGGTTAAAGATTAAAGACTCTATCTGAGGACTGCAGTTAAATTTTAACCTTATTAATTGACTTAGTATCTATCTTCAACATTAGTGGTTTTCTTTGTGACGGTGGCCTTGGAAACATACAACTAAACCCTGCTAGGACGAAGAAAAGTGAATAGAATGACTGAGCGGATGGCAACGGATGGTAGAGAATGGACGCGTTGGCAAGCCGATTGCAGATTCCTTTTGCATTATTCAATGCGCTCCTATGCTCCTGCTGTTGCCCAGCTGTCGACATCTGGGATTCTATTTCAAGATAGCTTCGCCAACGAGTCGCCGGCAGCTATGGACAACATTGGAAAACATATCTAGCGACCCAATCAACCGAAGAATCGGAATTCAACAAGTGATTAGATATTCATTCGACACCAGGCTAGTAAATTTCTAATCAACTGAAATGTCGACGAAAAAGTAGTAGCGGATATTTTAAGTTCGGCTGTAGACACACTGTATATGGTCATTGTGGTAGCAATTTAAACACTATCGCAGTCAAGGAGGCACTGCCCGGTTTCAGGATATCGGCTAGAATTGGAGAATAGTGCAGAGTAGATAGTGAATGCCAGACGTATAGACTGACGGCATTCGACCAACAGGGTTCGAGTGTCTTTTGATTTGAAATTGGGGGTTTCAATGATCCAGTTCAATCTCCGTGCAATTGAATCAGTTGGTGCTATTTAGTGTAAATAGAGTAACTTATTCTACTCAGTTTCAAAGTTTGACAAAGTTTAACAAAGTAGTAAGTTGTGAGTTTTATCTGAATTTTACTTCCATTTTATCAAAATATGTTGTTATGTCACTATAATAAATGCAAAACTTTATTTTAGTTCCGGTAGCAGTAAGATTATTATCATTCACAATTTTTGCCACAAAAATTATTGTCGTAGTATCTTATACTGCCCCAAATGGCGAGAACCTTTACTTCTCTCCCGAAATTTTAGGTCCACCGGGATGCAGTGTAAGAATGTGTACATTTTTATTAAGTGAATAAAAAGAATTCTCAATAGAACATAAATTATAAATTGGGAAGTGCCTTGGAGTATTTAATTAATAAAGTAATATTACATTATTAAAACAAAAATTGCTATAGTGGTGTTATGCTGAGTGCTATATTAATTTACAATTAGTTCATAATAAATATAATCTTCTAGGAAAGAATTATTAGCACAACTACTAACTGCGACTTATCTAAATTGCAAGTCTTTTAAGCCAATGCAGTATGTGTTAATGGGAAGAAGTTTGTTTTCTCTGCCTTAATAATTGGGAAAAATGTATTTTTAGTAGATAAATAATGATCCACCTAAAACAATTTTTTATATAAAAATATATAAATATTAACTGTGTTAAACTCAAAAAGGTCAATAACTGACTATACACATTTGTCACTATAACTTATAACAACCATTATTTTTGGCCACAGGCTGAATAAGCGGCTTATACAGGGTGATTTGAAGCTCGATGCAAAGTTTCCAGGAGTTGCTAGCCTAGACCATCTAGAACCATTTGAGCCACAATCATTTTAGTCCAAGTCTTACGGATTTTTTTCTCAGTTTTTGAGAAAAATCCCGAAATAGTTCAATTGGTTGCAAATAATGGTCATTTGAGTGAATGAATCAAGTGTTTTCAATTTTATTCTATTAGTATAATGTGTAAATTAATAAAAAAAAACACGTGTAAAATATCTGTTTCAACAGATAACTTTTAAAATGATAATTGAAGCAGTAGTTGTTTCAAAAAAAAAATCCCATATTAAAGTATGACTTGCATTTTGAGGTTATACTGTAAAGAGCGCAGGAAAAGAGCTACAAAACGCTAACATTCGTAGAACTCTGGAGCAAATAGGTCAGCGTCTAGAGCAATTTAAAAATTAGCGGTTGCGGGTTTTTCGCGCGTTTTTGAAAACTTTACTTACCTATATTTTCAAAACTATTGGAGATAAAAATTTGTAACTTTGCATTTTTACTTATCTCGGCATCAACAATAAGTGTGCCAAATTGTATTCAAATCGAAAGGGGTGATGTAAAATTTTAATTCAAAGTGTGTCGGGTTACGTGGAATGACCCAGCTAATGTAAATTTTAGAAATTGAACATAAAGGAGTTTTTGACGGCTTCTAAACAAATTGAAAGTGGGTGTATTTATGGTCAATATACTTTCGTTTTTAGTACAATGCATGTGCATACCTCACATATTACCTAAACTAAGGCTTGTGAAGAAAACTAAATGCGACTAATTACATTAATAGGCTCACCAATAAAGCATGGAAATTTAAAGTTTTTGAGGTAGAAATGATTACAGCATTCAATTCCAAGAGATATTGATGGAAATAAATGATACTAAAAACAAAAGTACTTTAACTAAGGAAGTTTTTCAAAAGGTTTGACCATATACACACTCCCACCTTTTTTTACAAGCCGTCAAAGATGCTTTATGTTCAATTTATAACATTTATCTTAACTTCAAATATCAGTTATAAAATAATTTGAGTGATTTTAAACCTGTTTTTTATTGAATTTACGCATTATGCTAATAGAATATAATTAAAAACACTTGATTCATCATCCCAACTGCCCATTATTTACCAATTGAACTATTTCGGATTTTTTCAACAAACCCGATGAAAGTGAGACTTGGATTAAAATGCTTTTGGCCCAAATTGTTCTAAATAGTCTAGGCTAACTTCCCCTTGAAGCTTTGTATCAAACTTCAAGTCACCCCGTATGTCGGGATGTTTTTCACAATAATCATTTATTATATATAGAAATGGCTGCGATGGAACAGATTCGAATCTCAGTCCACGGTACGAAATATATGATTCCATCATATTGGGGCAATTACAAAAATCCTTCTAAATCTATATTTACATCAATTGTTCTAGAGATATACGCAGTCGCTTTTGAACTAATATTTATATAGGCAGTAAGCTCTTATATTTATGAATGTTACTTCTTTTGCTCCGAACAAAGACTATTTCTTTAATATTACAAACATTTAGAGTTCCATCTATCGCTCTGTACTGCTTATCTGTATTAGCTCTGTATAAGCTTATGAATAAGGTACTGTAGATAAAACGAGAATTATTATAGTTGTGCTGCAGGTCATGCACTAGGTCTTATGAATAAATGAGCATAAAATGTATGAAAGTGTGGAAAACGCGTTAATTGATTTTATAAGTATGTATACCGCATGGTGACTTGACGGTCGCACCATAGCGATTTCAATGTAAATTTTGAAATGTTAAATTATTGGCTTCCCTAATCATTTTAGAACAAAAGTGTATTTAGGTGTTTTGTAGTGAGAAAAAAATACTGCAGTGTAGTAAAACTACAGATATCGATAAATTTAATGTATATTTATTTAATGGCAATATCGGTATTTCTTTCTATTATTTTGCTAGTATTTTTGAGTTATAAATGATAATAAAGTTCATTTTTCTAAGGCAAATTCATGAAATTTTATAAAACTAATTTGTTCGGATAAATTAAATAAAAATAAATTTCCACCAATATCTCTTGGAAATGAATTCTGTAATCATTTCTACATCAAACCCTTTAAATTTCCATGTAAAAATCATGATAAATTTAATGAATTATAGAAATATTTGATATACCTTTAATCGCGACTAATTAATTCATTTCAATAATCATTCCTGACCATTGTGAAAATGAAAATAAAGCAACATAGGCAGCCATAGAGCTTTTAAGCTTTTAGTTGCAATTATTTATTTTGTTTGTTTGTTTTATTCCTTTATGAATCTGAATGGAAAATGTACATATTCCAAAAATAAAAGTTAATAACTTGTTCGCTGTAACCAAACTAGATATAAATAAATTTTGTCAACTAGGTTTGAGTGCACAACAAAGCACAAAAAGCGATCAATTAGTAGTTAACTTCCCCGATGCCGAACTATGCATTTTCCACCACAATAAAATTACTTAGCGGTAAAATTACGGGACCAGTTCCCAGCCGCATTGGCATGGAGTAATTTATATGAGTGCGTTTTTTTCGTCAATAAATTCACTCTATTGCATTAATCGCAAAAATGCATATTGCACGCATTTGCGAATTTATATTTGCGGGCAATTTTCGCCAGTCTCTGGAGATTGGTTCGTGCAAAATAGCGCTAACTGTAATCAAATTGCACCGCGCACTGTACCTACACACGAGTACATGCAAAACGCGCGTTTGGAAAAGAATGCAATCAGCGCGCAAATGATGCAACCCATTGTGCTTTTTTAATTACAATTCGATTTTTCCCAATTTGCCGACGACGAGGCCAAACACGATACGATGCGACAAACGCAATTAGCTCGCGTGTCATTCATCGCAATATTAATTCCGTACAATTTTAACGCAATGAATATGTAATTAGATTGAAATTGGAAGAGAGGGGTTTGCCCACCTGAATTTATATCTCTTTCAAAGCGACACAACGGTGAGTGTGAAGGCAAACAAATCAAAAAAATTCTCAATTGTGGGCAACAAATTTTGTTTATTTTGTGCTGCGGCCACGGGGGCGGGTATGTGCATGAAGAGAGCCTGTTGGCCGCTGCTGACAGCTGAGGGGTTATCGACGCGTCGACTGTTCAATTATTTGCGAAAATTCAATTTTATTTGCGCGTTTATACAAACAATGCGACGCTCGTGCGAGCGTGATGGAATTTAATCATTGCCATATTTGTCGACGCGCATCATTATGGCCATTATTAGTTTTTGTGTGCGCGCGGGCCTGCCTGCCATTCGATTACAGCCGATTACGGCGATGCTTTATTTGCATGATGCGTCATTTTCCCAAATGTCCAATTGATTTCCAACAAGATTAAAGCTGTTTCCAGGAAAATACTGTTTTTATAATATTATAACAAAGGTAAGAATTGAATATGAGGTGAACTAATGTGTAGGGAGAGCACCGGCACGGAAAGCTTGCCGGCACTGGTTCAAATCGTGCTTGTAATCCTGGTATACTTTTCCACATGTTCTTCTCTTAACAGTGTATTGATAATGTCCTAATTTGAAATTTAATATTTTTCAATTAAAGGAACTGGTCTAAATTCGAGCAAAAGTCGGGCTTTGTAGCCAGGTAGCAAATTACGGCGGCAAATGCCCCAACACCTTACTTAGTTTTGTCTCATCAAAGTTCTGTATTTACAGAAACTATGTGATGCCCTCTCCCCCCATGTCTATATGTCAAAGCCTAACGGGCTCAAAGCTTTAGTGTTTAAAAAAATGAAAAATATCCAAAAACAACAATACAAAACACCTGAATCTGTTGAGTCTCTGCTAGAATTAGAGAATCTAGCTGACGCTAAGAGAAGTTCGCAAAGACACCTACGAGGGGAAATGTGGAATAGATGATACGCTTGATTTATATGCGAGTACATATGGATTGAGTTGATACGAAGAAACTGAATGGATTTGCGATGATTGTACATAAATATCCATTTGGACTCGATTCACTCCCATAGGCCGGCTTTTTTGAAGAAACTATCTACTAGCCTTTACCCATTTTTAACTGGTAATTTTTTGTGAGATCACACTTATCCATCTTTTCTGACCTACTTCACTATCCTACGGGAAAGCGGCTCGGACAGTGGGCCAACCACTATAGTTTTTGATTGATAAAATAAATTTAGTTGAATAAGGAGAAATTGTAATATTGATATGATTATTGTAACAATACTGGGTACATATTTAAAATTTTCTAAATTTAATTTCCCATTCCCAAAATATACCTGACCTCAAAATTAGAACAACTAATTTTGTATTATAGCGCATCTCTTTGTTTTTTCTATTAATATTTATTATAATTATATTAATTAGTTTAATTGTTTTAGCCTATAGAAATACGCATTTACTTATTCCGCGTCTGATCTAAATAATCGAATCCCGATTCCGGTGATTAACATTATCGCCCACAATTGGCATCCCTAGGGTCTACAGCACGCCCATAATTGCTTTTAGAAGCCATCAACTTTCGAAAATTAAACGTAGATGTCCTAAAATATACCAGAATGAAAATTAGACCAGATCCTCTATATCAAATATTCTTTCATTGAAATATACTTTGAAATTTGAGCAATTTAGGTCAGAAGTTACGTGGTGAATGATATGAAATATAATATGTCTCAGGTTAGAATATTCTATCGAAAGTATTATAATTTTTTACCATTATATTTCAATCGGAATTTTATAACAAAAAATTGTCCACTTAATTACAACTTATCATTATTACAAAAACTTAAAAAAATCCTAAATTCATTTTATATTCCTCTAGTTATATACCTTGTAACATCCCTTCTTTCCTGCAAAGTAAAATTCATTGAAATAGCAAAATGTGTCAGAACGGAATAATGCGTCACCTGGGCAGAATGTGTACTCATGAGGTGCTGCTCAGTTGCACGTTTTGGATAGCGTCTTGTTCTGAGTTCTATCACTTTTTTACAAATTGAGGTAAGTGCGTTTATTAGAGTTGTTAATTTACTTATATTATAACATGTTAATGTAGTTGCAGGGACAAGATCGCTGGAATGCATTACATTAATAAAATCGGATCACGTCAGATGTACTAAAGGAGAGCAAAATGTGTCAAAATTGTTGTTCAAATAGAGTTAATCCATGTTTTTTTTTGTACGAATGCAATAAATATTTTGTCCATTATTCTGTTATTTATGCCAGTGACATTATTATTATCTATACCCCATAGGCGTGTTACGCATACAAGGGGACAAATGTAACGTCTCTGCATCATTAGACAAAAACGGAAATAAAGTAAGATCAATGTTAAATACCGCAGCATATCAACCATATTTACAATTGCCAATGATAATGTAAATACTACAGCTAATTGTAAGAAAATTTCATGATTTTGGCATAAGTAATAGAGTCGTAATTAACGCAAATAGTAATTTTGTTACAATTGACCCCAGTCTTCCCTACAATTTGTTCTATGGAATTGTTTATAATTAAAATTTGTTTTTGTTTGATTTTCACCTGTCAAAAATCATTTTATTAACTTTTTTATAAATGTATTTATACATAGGAATAAAACAAACAAACCAAATATAAAATTTGAAGTAGTGAAAAGTTAAAAGCTTTTAATTTGAACTATTACAAACTTTACCAAGTAAATTTTATAACCAATACCGTAATTCTACCTTTCATATAATCGCATGTCAATTACTTGCTGATCAAAGTGAATTAAAATTTAATAAAATAAATGTTGCTTCGATTTACTGACTACAAAACTTGCAGTAAACTAATTACGTATATAGAATATAGTAAAAGTACAAGAAATTCTGTATAACTTATGCACTGCGTCTTAACAAATAAACTACATAAAATAGTTTGCATAGGACACACTGTATGTTTTCTATAGGTGGAAAGGCTTATCTGTGCATGTAGAGTGGTGTGTGTACGATGTGTGTCCCGGTTTAATAC
>JAODVP010013198.1:0-16759 GCA_025400035.1 Tetradonia laticeps
ATAATGGAACACAACGTCGAATTTGCTAAATTAAAATCTCGACACACATCTGCTTGTTTTCTGCCACTATCAACAGCTTTGAATAGGGATAATTTAGTATCTAAAGTTAACGCCTTTCGCTTTAAAGTTGCGGGTGAGGGCTCAAAGCAAACCGAGCAATTTCATAATTTTTACTTATAGTATTAATTCCAAATATACCAGATTTGTTATGATTTTGCATTTTTTCATTTACATGCCAGGTATGGATTGGGAATAATGAAATACGATTGTTTGCAATGTGCGTAATAATCGTATGAAAGTTTATAGTTTTCGTCCGAGAAGGATTATATCGGTATTTGAAAAACCCACAGATCAATTCTCGAAACGCACCTTTCGTTCTTATGGCAAAAATTGGAAATTATACCCGTTTATATACTCGTTATGCCCCTTTTTACGTTATCTACGTTTTTTAAACATTATATATCATACGAAAACGGAGGCCCAAATTTGACGTTATATCAGGTTTGTTCTTAAATCAGATGCAGCTTTAAACGGTTTCTACTGTATATCATAAGTTTTTATAAGCTATAGCCCTTTATACTGAAGTATTCACGTTAAATTCAAACCGCTTCTTCATTATAAAATTAAATATGATATAAACCTAATCTATTTTATGTTATTTTTGGTTTGAATTGTAATCTTAAACATTTCCGAACATCTTAGACCGATGGAGGCATCTTGAGGTTTACGTGGTTTTACGTACGAATGCCACGACTTTACTGATGCAGTAGTTCCGAAACTTTTTAAGAGTTTCAGTGCGCTCCTCGCTATGTATGTGTACGTATATACGAAAGTAAATGTGTAAGTGTATGTATATGTAGTACTTACAGTGCACGTCTTTCGGCAATCGTATTAACACGGCGTACATTTATTGCTCATACTGGCGGGTGTTTTGCGCACACGTTTGAGTTAATTAAAAACTTGGTTAACTGAGTTTGTCGGCAAACTAAGTGTTCCCACACCACCCGCAGCCAAGTTGATTAACAAGTATGTTTTTGCCGAATGTGATTTATGTGTTTTCTTTCCATTAGCGACTATTTCAGCTCTGCAAGTTTCTGCATTCTGTTTTCCCTTTTCTGTTATCTGTTTCTATATGCCTACATCAAAGTTTCTGGGTGAAATTGCCCAAAGAATTGACGTCAATAGCCGTGTGGAAGTCGACTTAAGGATGACGAAGGGTTTGATGCATTTTCCTGTTAATTTAAGTGCAGATCTCGAGCGTGAATGCGAATGTGAAATGCGACGCACTCGAGTCATGCATGCCGACGCATAATGTCAAAAGCAAAGGCGAAAACGCGCCGGAAGTGCGTCGGCATAAAGGCGAGTGCATTCGACAGTCGACACTCTGATGTGATGTGAATGCAGGATGTATGCGTGCAATAAGAAATGCACAAGGCGACGTGATTATTTGCGCATTCGTTTTTACGTCTCCCGCAAGAAGTCCAATCCATTAATGTGCTTTTTCCCACTGCGGCGTTGTGTTTACCTTTTCGGCTGCTTTTTAATGCCGAGTGTAGTTTTTGTGCTTTCCGGTTTTCACTAGCCTGTATTATTTAGCCAACAAGCGAGCCGGTGTTGAACGAGGGACATGCTGTGATAAAAATAACAAATTGACAAAAACGGGACAAACGCATAATACCACTTGTGCTGAAATATACGAGAGGATAATTAATTACAGAGAGCAACCTTAACCGATAGGACTTTTTGTCGAGTTACTTCCTGTTCATTTCCCATTTCGCTGAAACCCGTGAACTACTGTTTTCTTAGGTCAATCTGTTCTGTTACAGTACAGTTGTATTTTTGTAGTCTCTTTGGCGAACGACGACAAAATAGTATTCCATTCGAAATGATGTTTTTTAGTGGACCCCAATCAAGGTTTATTGTCTGTCCGGCCATGGAATAGTTTTATTGTCCTATTCATCATAAATCATCAATAGGGCTGGTTACTAAAACTAAACCATCGGGACCAAAAAACTGGAATCTGTATATTTACATTTTAAAAAAGATCCGTATTGGCCCATTTCCTAGGCGACCTTATGCCATAAAACTAAGAATTTTCAGTCGAGGCAAAGCAAGTGCATGTGGGGCAGTAGCAAATACAGATCCATTTCAGCGAGGGGCTACGAAATGGACTTGAATCTACCTTTTTATGGCACCCCTAATGATGTTTTGTTGCCCCTCCGGCTATGACTTCATTTATTGGCTTGTCATCATAAAATATATTCATAAATCAATGCTAGTTTGTGCAGGTACGTATGTACAATGCTCTGAGAATTGCTGGGCAATAAAACTAACACATTTTTGGAGACGTACTAAAACTGGATTGGGCTGCAAGAAAAATGGTAGTTGAGTTGCTTCATGGTGTGGCGATAAAATGGATTCTGGTTTATTGCACACCAAAATCCTACGAACCCATCACTAGAAAACTAAATTGAGTATACAATAAAAAAAATTGTTGTTATTGGTTCATTTCATAGTGTCCCTGAATATTGCTAGGCAATAATTTTGGGTTCAATAAAAAAAGTTCATTATAGTCGTAAAGAATTGTTGCTGAGTTGTATTTCTACAGTCGCTTCTGCGGACGACGACAAAATGGACTGTTTTGTTGCACCACAAATCCGGTTTTATTGACTTTGTCGCCATGGCTTAGTTTTATAGCCAAACCATTCCAAAAACTAATTAAAGATCAATATTGTCTCTTGGAGTTACCTGCTGGGGTCTGAAGGGATTAGCAATAAAACTAATCCATCATCAGAATTATAGAATAATTTTGTATATCAAGACCTGAAATTGGATAGCCTATAAAACTAATTCAATCGTAGATGGGGCAATATAACAAAATTCTTTATACATATAAAACATGTAATTACTGGTCCATTTTTTATAGGTAAATGAAGGTGGCTTGGCAATAAAACAAAACAAATATCGGACAATAAAACATGATTTTGATTAAAATAAAAAAAATGTTACAGGTGTTTCAACGGGCAGAGACGAAATAGACCCAAACGTAAATATATATTAAAACAATTTTTGTAGATACAAGGGACTAAGAATGGATAGGTAATAAAACTAAGGCAATCAGTGGGAAACGAGGAAGGGAAAAATTTATATTACAAAATTGTAATTGGCTCATAACGTATATGTCTGAGTTGCCTACGGTAAGGCAATAAAATTAACAAGTAAGTAATGGCTGAAAAGATAATAAAACTTGATTAATATAGCATTAACATTGGCAATAATAACAACAATTAAGTAAAATAGATTAATTTGAAGCGCAAATAGAAACAAGACTTCGTTCTGATGGGGTCTTGCCTACTATATTGTCCAATAATTATCCGGCCGGCTTATTGCAACTCATAAAGGGGTGTATTATGCGCTAATTAATATTGCATAATAAACAAAACAACGTTAGTCCGGCACAGTCGAGGTGGAGCGGGGGCGGGTCGCGGCGATGCGTGCACGATCCTTTAATAGACATCGAACAATCGCGCGCCGGCCGGCATTGTTTGTCGCGCGAGCGCCGCCGACGGACGCAATATGCGTCTGGCTGATTGCACTGCAATGGTGCCGGCAGACGGCGGCGATAAAGCCGGCGCGGCGCGGCATTTCAGGTCGGCGGCGCACGCACAATTGATGCAATCCCAATAATCATTGCATTATCTACATTATGTCTGAGCCGAGTATCACTAACAACGCACTCTCACCACTTTCTCCGTGGCTACAAATGTTTGTTTTACGCAGTAGACAACTGCACTATTATTACTGGAGTAGCTGGTTGACTGCAGCTTAAATCGAATGCAGATTATATAATTACTCCTGTACTTGTAAAAACCTGATTATCCTATCATTCCTCTCCTATCCTCTCCTATCAATCAGCAGCTAGTCAAACTGACATGCATGATACCTAGTTAAAACCCATAATCGCCATGAGGGCCCATTGTTTGCATCCATCAACTAAATCTCGCAGCAGACACGCCCGGTAGAAATCGCCGATTAATTATTAATCATATTATGAGCAAAATTGTCGCGTAAGTGAATAAAGCTCGGCGAAAATTGAATGCGAAATGACTTTCGTTTCCCACCGCGACTCTGCTCCATCGCCGATGAGGAAATCACATTAGCGCACCATGCGTCTTCGTTTCGGTCGTCTAATCTCGGTTAAGTCACCCTTCTATAAACAAATCACTTACAATCGAATGACGAGGCCTGCATCCCTCAGCGAGTGAATTTTCCCCTTTCTTTGCTAGTCACAGTTTTGCAACATACGAGCCCGCAATGATGACCTTGACTACCCTGGTAAGACCTCGTCAACCCAACAATGATGTTCTGGCCAGATTGTGACTAACTATCTAAGTGATAGGGAATAGGGACATAGTGTACAGATGCACAAATAGGCCGATCACACTCTATTCCTGGATTTATCGAGTATTTAGTGTAGGGTTAGTATTGGAATTGGGTTTAGAGAGTAGTTGGATAGGGAGGGAAACTGGGTGGTAAGTAAGTTAAGCCTAGTAACTTTTTCGTTATTGAGGAGATCTAAATGTCCGACTATTATTAAGATTATCATGGGGTTCATTCCATGAAATGCCAGAAATTTAATGAGAATTACCCCTATACAATTTAGAAATAGAGGATCAATGTGATGAAATGGTTTATGAGTAATTAATATCAATAACAGCCTTTCGTCCTTGGTACATCTAGAGTTATACTGTGTACCGAAAAATGTTAGTTAATTTCTTTCATTCTAACACCTTATAAAAATCACTGTCAATATTTTAAACAAATGTTTTATAGGCAATAGATAGATTTTTATGAGAGCTATCGTTGAAACTTGCCCGGAAGGCCTACCTTGTCTGAGTCAAAAGTTATAGCAAATACAAATTTCAATATGGCGGCGCTTCCTCTGCCACTCTGCCTATGCAATGGTACTGCCACTCTGATGGGTACTTTCAGAGCTATAATACCAAACTGTATCTCCTGATTTTGTTACACTTGTTTTTTTAAGTAACCCCCCTCCCCTGTAAATCCAGAACATAGACGTACTTACGTCGAAATCCGGGCCAAATTTGTATATATCGATTGATATGAAGCAGTAATTGCAGGAAAATGAAATCATACGCCATAGGAACAGTTTTTCCTCGACAATCTTTCTTCGACTTTATCAATTTTAACGTGTGGGGACGTAAAATATAATTCCTCAGGTCAATTTTTACATCCACCGTTTCCTAAAGAATGTGAATCGAACTCAAACGATACATTTCTAACCAATGAGAGCACTTAATTAATTTGGCCTACCCCAGCAGGGTAGGAATTTTAACTTACAATTAGCTGTTTGTTCCTCATTCCAAAATTTTATTGGGAAAGGCAATAAAACTATTCGGCACTGTATTTACTACCTATAGATATATAAGGTGATGAAGCAGTAAAACTCATGGTAATTCGTCATAAAATATGATAGTTCGGGACTAGTTCTTCTCCAAACCATTTTCGTCATTTCACTAATTATTTGGGACAAACTATAAAACTACGGAGGTTCATTTAACTTAATCCTCCACAACCTCTTCAATGTGCGAGGACGTAAAATATTCGAAACCATTTTTACATCCCTCTTTTGCGAGCTGTGTTGTGTGTTTTATATTTTCAAATTTGATTGGGAAAGGTAATAAAACTACTCTGGACCATATTTACCAAGAGATATACCTCTCCCTTTTTTCTGTCCTACAACTTTTAGGGAAGGAGGCAATAGTAATTCGTCATAAAATATGGTTATATGGGCCAATTTTTACATCCTCCGATAAATGTTAGTTAATTTCTTTCATTGTAACACCATATAAAGATCACTGTCAATATTTTAAACAAATATGTTATAGGCAATAGATAGATTTTTACCAGGGCTATCGTTTGAAACTTTCCCGGAAGTCGTACCTTGTTTTAGTCAAAAGTTATACCAAATACTAATTGCTCGTAATTAATTCTTTGAACCTAGGTGAATGTTTAATGGTATAATTTCTGTTCGGATCTGACAGCTACTATGATACCAAACTGTATTCCCTGATTTTGTTACATCGGTTTTTTTTTAAGTACCCCCCCTCCCTGTGAATCCAGAACATAGACGTATTTCCGTCAAAATCCGGGCCAAAATTGTATATATCGATTGATATGAAGCAGTAATTGCAGGAGAATGAAATCATGCAAAAACTAATCGATGAAGTTTACCACGTGGGAAATTGCAGTGAACACGCCGATAAACAACGTCACACTTGCGGCTTTTCTATGAACTCGAACGCGGTGTTTATGTGCGGCGGCAATATAGGTAGCGACCGCGTTCGCACACGTTCCAGGCGACATGTCACGGTGTTAAAGAAGCACTTTGGTGTTTAGTGTTTCGGCTTACAGTTTCCTTGCGGTCCTTAAACTCTGGGCGCGCACACGTTCCGCCGAGGCATAAGCACATCTCACCGCTGGGCCTGGTACAAACCATCTGGATCTGGCAAGCGGCACAGCATCACGCACGAACGAGGCTCGCTTGTGTGTAAGTCACGACCGCCCAACCAAGAATAACATTTAGCACCGCTAAACTAATGCTGCAGCTAAAGCGTCAGCATGGGGGTGGTTGTTGTTGCCCGCCGGCGGCACTACTGCGGTGTCGGTGTGGGAGTTAGTAACAAACAACGAATTTATAGTTATACTGCGAGCAAGTGTTGCAAACAAGTGTTGCCTCTATTTAGTTTCGGGCGGCGCGGCGTTGATTTAGTGCGTTGCTGCGCGTTTTCGCACCCTCCTCGTTTTATGGCGGCGGCGGCGACGCCAAGGAGCGGCAGAAGTTCAGGAGAAGAAGTAGCGACGCAAGAAACGCGTGGTGAACGCGCGGGAAGACGTGGCACGCGCTGTGATAAAGATATACTTGTAATTTCCTATTTTTGGCATTGGATGGATTTATTGTTTGGGTGTAATTATCTTCAAATTTCCAGCGACGCCAGTTTAAAGCGTAGTGTGAGCGCTTCCGGGCATCTTCTACATCTTGCAATGATCATCCAATTAATAACGTTGGAGTGAGTTTATCTATACCTGATCTGGAGGGCCAGAAAAGCATAGCTTCCTTTCTTAATCACGCAGTTCAAAATTATATTGCTTCTTAAATGTAGGGTTACATTTATCAGTGGATGTAAGGTTACACGTAAAAATTGGCCCATATAACCATATTTTATGACGAATCATCATCATTTTTATTGCCTGCTTCCCTAAAAGTTATAGGACAGAAAAAAGGACTCTTGGTAAATATGATCTAGAGTAGTTTTATTACCTTTCCCAATCAAATTTTGGGGATGTAAAAATGGCTTTGAAGAATAATATTTTACGTCCGCACACATTGAAAAGGTTGTGGAGGATTAAGTAAAAATGTTCCTCCGTAGTTTTATACTTTGTTCCAAATAAATAGTGAAATGGCGAAAAAGGTTTGGAGAAGAACTGGTCCCGAACTATCATATTTTATGACAAATTAACATGAGTTTTACTGCTTCCTCACCTTATATTTCTATAGATAGTAAATACAATGCCGAATAGTTTTACTGCCTTTCCCAATAAAATGGAATGAGGAACAAACAGCTAATTGTAAATTAAAATTCCCAGCTTGCTGTGGTAGGTCACATTAATTAAGTGCTCTCATTGGTTAGAAATTTAATGTTTGAGTTTGATTCACATTCTTTAGGAAAAGGCGGATGTAAAAATGGCCCTAAGGAATTATATTTTACGTCCCCACACGTTAAAATTGATAAAGTCGAAAAAAGATTGTCGACGTAAAACTGTTCCTACGCCGTGTGTGTTAGGGCGGATACAAAAGAATCCAATTTTATTACCTACCTATGTAAGGTTTCGAGGGGGCTAGAAAGGTTTGAGAGGTATTTAGGTACAAAAATGATCCGGAGTCGTTTTATTATTTTTTCGCACAATATTTCATAAAATTATGCAAAGAGGCAATAAAACTACGAAAAATCCGGGCACTTCAGGAGTGCCATAGATGCCTAGCTTGCCTAGCTTGCCTATATCTGTTTTAGAAGACCAGATATACCTGCGTGAATTCGCGTGAATCGCCTTGTTTAATAATTTCTTGCTTCATAAACGTGGGGCCACATTTAGGCTAAACGCGAATGGGCGGATACAAAAATGACCCAATCAACAACAAATTATTACCCACCTCCGTAAAGTTCAGGGATGGGATCTAGAAAGTATTTACTTAACTGTAGTTTTCTTACCTCTCCCAATAATTTTGTGAAATGGTGAAAAAATTGTAAAATACAAGTGAAAGTGGTCTGGAAATATTTTCATCTTGACGTTTTAATGCTTGACATAATCACTTGCTTCCCAATAATATTGCTTCATAAAACTGGGGCCATATTTACGCGCACCAAAAAAGGGCAGATATAAAAATGGTCCCAGAGAACTATTTGTTATGATCCACCACTGGTGCAAATGAGAAAGTCAGTTAATCACCTACTGCAAAACATTGGGGTCACCTTTACGTTCACCGGTCTATCCATACCTGCATTACTTGGCACCAATATATGGGGTGACTCAGAACTCTACCAACAAACTACCAGAGGTTGATCAGGGATATTTTCTGAGTATTTTGATATGTGGTTTGATCGCATATGTGGTTTGTACAATTACAGAACAACAAAGTGGAATAACTCTGCAGGCAAGCATCGGACAGAAATACTCAGAAAACTTCCCTGATCATCCCCTTGAAGTTTGTTAGTAGAGTTCTAACTCACCCTGTAGATATGTTGAAAACCAACTCCAAATATATTGTTTCATGATATAATCATAACCATGCTATACCATCTCGTGTTTATGAGTAATTACTCAGTCTCCAAATGAAATAACAAACAATAAGTAGAACCCACACAGAGCAGAAAACTCCTCACACGTCAAACTCAAAAACCACATGTCATTTTTCATGACCAGCACGTCATTAGTAATAACACTGTCGGCAAACGCAGCGCGCTCCCAAAATGAAATATTATTGAGTGATTAGCGTGTTATCATGCGGAGCGCTTTCGCGCCGCACGACATCCGCGGCGTTATCATCATCTATCGATGGCGGCCGATCAGAAACAGAAAGGCTGCATCAGTCATCGTGGCGGCAGCGCCAACAAACACGCTGCCATAATGCGCTGTATCTGGATATCTCGCGCGTCATGAATTATATTTTCGGAAAATTTATGACGAATCAATCAAAATGCCTGGCTGCTGGGTACCGCATCCAGTTCAATAACAGCTGATTAGATTTTAAATCTGAGTCATGTCTGGCCCGCGTGCGGCTGCCGCTGATTCGCATCATCTCTGGCAAGGGTGAATATGCGCGTCGAACGAGTAATCGCTCACGGGCTACTGACACATGCATGGACTGATATTTTCATCTTTGCTTTCTCTTCAAGCGCGAGGGAGCTTGAAACATCGTATTGTGCATAGTTTTGGTTTATTAGTAAGTAGACACAAGGGAGTCGAGAAGACTTAGCATAGACAAATATTTCCGACATAATGTCGATACAGCTCAAATGATTAAGTTAAAGTAGGTCCGGTTATATAAAAGTTATTGGTGTCATTGGAAAGTGGGTGAATGTAAAAATGGACCCGAATACCCGAATGTTTTTATTGCTTACCTACCACAGAGAGAGATAGGAAATGAAGCTCATTTTAACGATTTTGTTTGCCCCTAAATGACGGGTGAGTTTTACTACCTAGTCATTTTCAGGGAGTGCGAAGGGACACAAATCTAGTTTTAGTACCTATCTGGCTATGGCTTACAATTAGTTTTAATGCTCGACCATCTGGAGTCGGCTAGATATGCAGAGAGGCAATAAAACTTTATTGGGATGCAATAAAAAAGGAAGGTTCCTAATTATTTCCCGCTTCTATCATCGTACCTGATCATTTTGAATACTATACAGCCATTAGAAAGTGACACTGTCGACGTAGGCGGTTGTAAAAATGTACCCTACATATCTAAATGTTTTCATTACATAGTTTTATTGCTTGGTCATCGACAGGGAGGCATATGGAATGGACAAGCAAAAAAACTTTTTTGGTACTCCTGTAATTTTATTGCCTTCCTGGTGATTGGTTGGTCTTACTACCTAGCCATTTTCCTGGAGGGATGCACAATGGACACGAAACTTTATTGAACTGTAATAAAAGGGAGGTTTCCTGTCTATTTCATGTTTTTGGTTTTTTCTTAAATTTTATTGCCTCGTAGATAATTGGATAGTCTTACGGCCTAGCCATACTTAGGGAAGTATACAAAATGGACCCGAAAATAGTTTTAGTCCCTCTTCGGCCCTGGTCACCTGAGTAGAGTTGTGAAGAGAGGCAATAAAACTTTATTAAGCTACAATAAAAAATTCTTTCAACCTGTCTAATTATACCTGCTTTGTGTGACCAGTAAATGGGTAGAAATTACTAAGGGTGAGTTGAACACCTGCATCAGAAAAGAATTATATTGCTTCATAAAATTAGAGCCACTTTTACACCCCCTGATCGACGTTCCCTATCAGTACAAGAGTGCTTTGACGTGTAGGGTAATATAGGCAGAATGTCATCATCAGTATCCCTTCAAATTTGAAAAAATCATCGCTGCACCCTGCATTTGTCATTATAATGCTCGCACGTTTATCAACACCATCATAAGCAATGTATCCTTTTGCAAGCCTCTATTTCCATGGCAAAACACATAACCTTCGTTAATATTGAACTTCATCTGTTACAGTTACGGTTTTATAAATATTGTAAAATCTCTTTCTAATGCCGATCAAGCCGCAACAGACTAATGAACGCTTATATTTATTGTCGTTCTATCAAAAATCATATTTCCAAATATGTAAAAATTTTATTAACAGTTAGTTTTATCAATGACAATGGTGGATAAGAAATGGAACCTTTATTGAATATAAAGCTTCTACTCTTAACACATTGAGCACTTGACTGCTGACAAGTGTGTTAAATTGCCATTTTGAAGCAGGAAGGCGAGTGCTAATGTAAAAAAGCAGCTGGCAATAGCAATCGGTAATATTCGAGGGCACATTGCGCAAACGTGCCGGTTCGTAAGCTACACGTGCACTAGGAGCGATGATTAATTGCATGCACTTGCTTGTTTAATGGCTGTTCTCGATCAGGGACTTTTTCACTAACAGTAACTTTTCAACGTAAAACATCAAATAACTAGGACGGAGACGAAATGGAGTCCTAGCGTTATTTTTAAATGTATGTCGAATAAAGTTTTGTTGCCTCTCCACCGAACTATTAGATTTATTGTCGAACTAACCTAAAGGATTGGCACGAAATGGACCTGTAACGAAATAAAATTGTTGAACCCCAAAAGTTCGACCACGTTGTATTATGGTATGTTAGGTTAGGTTCGGGTGGGTTAGTTAGGTTAGGGTAGGTCAGGGTAGGTTAGGTTACATTACGTTACGTTAGGTTATGGGTGACTTCTATTGCTTCGTCATCTACATGGAAGGATGCACATTGGAGCCGTAATGACCCTTTCTAAAACATTTCTAATTTAGTTTTGTTGCCTCTTCGGAAATGGATGCCGGTTATGTAAGTTACGTTAGGAAATGGGTTAATTTTATTGATTTATCATCTTAATGGAGAAATGCACATTGGACCCGAAATGATCTTTTATAACCATCTTAAATGTAGTTTTATGCCCTCTTCGGAACTGGGTCTGTTTTATTGTTAAGTTATCCTCTAGGAGGACCGTACATCCGACTACTTTCTTATTGCAAACCGACTGTAGTTTTATTACTTCTCCGGCTATACTAAATTGACTCGTTGTAAAAGTTATTTATTGCACTCCGAGTATAATTTGTGTCACTGCGAAAATGGGTTAGTTTTATTGCTTAATCATCCTAATGGAGGAATGCACATTAAACCCGAAACGACCTGTTTATAGCATCTTGAATTTAGTTTTATAGCTTTTTCGAAACTAGGTTTGTTTTATTGTTTACTCATCCTCAGGGAGGGCCATACATCCGACCTCTTTTTTTGTTGTATCAAACCGAGACTAGTTTTACTACCTTTCCGGCTATACATTATGACCCGTTATGAGCTTTCTTTATTGCACCCCAAGTATAATTTTTTGACGCTCTGGAAATGGGTTAGTTTTATGATTTAGTCATTAAAATGGAGAGAGGTGTATTAGACTTACATTGAACGACCTTCTTTAAAGTAAGTGTATCGAATCTAGTTTTATTGCCTATCCAGGTCGTTATAGATCCACTCCGTATACCCGGAAATGCTATAAACCTAGATTCGATTTACATTTTAGAAACAATTTAAAAAAGGTCAGAATTACATATAGAATCTAGTTTTATTGCTTCCCCGACTATACGGAATGGAGTACTATTGCTTAGTTATGTGAATTTCCTCAAAACATTTCAAATGTAGTTTTATTGCTTCTCCATCGATGGGTTAGTTTTATTGGCTAGCCAGACACAGCACAGACGAGATACAAAATAGACCAGTTGGATTAGTTTTATTGTCCGACTATTATGAAGTAGGAAGAACTGAAAAATATAAAATTTTTGGTAATAATACAATGTCATAAAAATCGGTCCCTAAATTTTATAACCTACTGAAAAAAAAAGGCCACGCGACCAATTTGTCCCATCCAGCACCAACAAAGCTTATAAAGAATATAAACCATGACTGAAAGCGCTGATATAATCTCGCCACGAACACAGCCACTAAAATAGTGTAAAATGGGCTTAATTATTGTACTTGCAATTAAAGCAATAATCACCCTATTACCTCGCTGTATTACACGTGGCGCGGGCTGTGACTAATTAAATTAACCCCGTCGTTTAACGCCAACTACTTATGCGACAATTGCGTTTTGAGCGGCGCGGTTTGCGACTGTTTGCAGTGAATTCGTCGACCCGCCGACCTGAAAAATACCCAGCGTTCTCCCAAAACTAGTCATACTCCCACTCACTACTGGCGTACAACCATTCCCACCCCGAACAACCAACTTTGGTGTGAAATACTAGGTACACAGATGGATACAGAAATTTGTCGCGCTGAAATTAATTGCATCGCTCCGACAATTAGCACGCCCGCTATAATTTAACATCCGAATGTAACATGCCGTGAAACTTGTCAGAAGCACCACGCACAAAAATGAAATTCCCCGAGTCAGGAAGAAGGACAATGATGAGTGCATTAAGCCATTGTTGTCTTGCAGATTTCCACGTGTTGATGTTGTGGTCTCGAAGCATGTTATGTTTAGCCTTGATTGATGCGCAAGAAAGTGAGTGTTGGTGGCGAGTTTTCCCCGTGCGTGGAAAACATGCCTGTCATGTGTGCGGACAAGCGGTCGGCCGCTGGTCAACAATATGCATGCCGCCGCCCTACGGAGGAAACGTGTGTGGTGGTCACAGCAGGAGGTGCAGGCAAATTCTGGCCGGGCTTTTAACCACCGCGCTCGAGCTTTCACATCAAACAACATGGACAACAGGTCCGACGATCCGTCAATGAACGTCCGCCGCCGCCGGAGCTACACCGGTGATGGTATTTGCATAATCCAATTAATTAATCAATTAATCAACTTTAGTGCTTTCGCCTGCTTTCGCCCTTCGTTGATTTAAATTCGCAGTAAGTAAAAATAATATTTTTTCAAAGAGTTAAAGTACACAAATGGAATTGAAAACTTTAATTTCAATATTGAGGTTATTTTATAATCCGTGATGATAATATTAAATCATGATAATATCATTATGTATTTATAAGTTTCATACGCTGCGGTTGGATGAAGACTGAGCGGTTGGTGCGAAGCTAACGTCTTATATACCTACCCGAGTGGTAGGGAGAGACGTCTTTGACGCCGTGCGTCTGCCACTTTCCCCACTACTACCCACGGTTACTGTGATAGAGCGGAACTTGATTCTGCGGAACTCACACGTGTGCACTCAGAATCACACCGGTGCTTCGTGCATGGATTTAACCTGTAGAAGTAACCATAAAAAACGTGACCTTTTCATACAAACAAAGTTGATAAAAATAGTTTTATCGACTTTGTCTGTATGAAAATTAATTAAACCAGATGAAAAGAAATCTAATAGAGTAGATTTCTCATTTCACAGAACACTTCATCATTTCAATCGCAATTTTGAATATTATTCGTTTAATTACGCCTTGGAGAGCCCTGAATCGCATCCACCCACTCACATGCGCTAATTGCCGGCATTGAGGGCAGCGTGTGCCGCTGACGTCACCGGGTCCAAACTCTTTTCGCTATTGCACCATTGGAATCGGGATGCAGCTCATCCTACCCGGCCTAATAGAAAATTAATTGCAAATCGACATCCAGGCACTCTTCCTCCTCGCTCCTTGCTGTCCTGCAGAGGGGTAGGATTCCAATTTGCATCGAAGCTGCGGCACAATCGCGCAGGTCGAGATCGAATACTCCGGCCACATGTGCACACACTCGACGCGACATAAGAACGCGTGGAGACAAAGCGAGGGCCGGCTTTTAATGATGCTTCCCGGTGATTCACAATGCGCTCACTGCATAGACTTTTTAATCGAAAAGAAATGTCACCCCTTTTTCAATTTCAATTTTCGATTGCAGGGACGCGGACGCGGACCTTTGATTGTGGATGGAACTATTTGCTCTGTTTTGTTGCGGTGCGTTCTATGCAAGGATGAAAAATAAATAAACATTAATCGCCCCTTTCAAATACTCCCGGCATATACAGGGGTTTTATAGTGCCTCTGTCAAGGTGGAGATGCCGCTCACACTAACTATCGATATTGAAGTTCATAATTCGTTTCTGGGACATCAAATTTATAGAATTTAATGCTTTGCTCCAAACATCAGTTTATATTTCGTTCCTGGACCACAGAAATGGTACTAATGTGAATGTGATCTTTAGGTGTCTTCATCTTCACTGATTGTGAGGCTTAGTCAACATCAAGTACGAACCGAACCTAACCTAACATAACCTGACCTAACCTACCTTAAGATTGGCAGTGAAACGATCTTCCTAGAAGAAATGCCTAATACTTTATGTTTACTATAGTCATAAATAATATCAATATATTTGGGTGGCTACCCTAGTCAAAATTTTATTCCTTTCCGGGATTTAGTAGTTGTAGTCTTCGGAACGTAATTTATATTTTTGGATGTGTTTCGAGGGTGTTCGCTCGTGCAGTCGCGGTTAGTTTAAGATCATGCCCGCCGAGTTCCGGAATTATGCGCGCACCTGTTCGTAAACTACCCGCCGGAAACTAGCATTCGCATAACTGCCGCCGCGCTGCGGTTCTGCGGGGCGGCGCGCTTCCGGATTACCAAACTTCACCTTCGGCGCGTTCCACCTTTTGCCCCGCATTGTGCGCGGCTCACAACAAATTCCGCGTACGTGCGCCGACTTTAATAATTCACCGAGAAGCCTACGCGGCCGTCGCGAAACAACAAGTGCGCAACAACGCAACAACGACGCGTGTAATTGAGGCATAGCGCGTAAATCTTGTTTAATTAAAGCGCTCTTAATTGACGCACATACTTCCTGAGGCTATAAAACCAAGCCGGGCGAGCATGTGCCAACCTATCGCGTCTGCAAAGTGCAGCGCTCTTAATTATAATTTAAAAATATTGCACGCGAGGGAGGCGTTTAAAGAAGTGACGCTGCATATGTCACTGAGAGCATAACATTCAAGTCATTGAAAGCGCTTAATGAGCTTTACACATGTGACCCGATCGCGCGAATTGCGCGCCGAAGATTTAAAACGTGTTAATGCTATTGCTAAATGTTCACCCTCCTCTTACATTTTAATTGTTTTGAGCTCAGATTCATTTCACCATCGGCTATTCGACCAACTGCTGTCAAGAGACACAATTATTCTATGGTGATTCTATAGCCTCCATGCTTGAGAGGTTAGGGTGCACCTAAGAACTTCCACACACCTTCAAGTTAATTCGGTGTTAAGTGGTTGTTGTAATAAGTTACATTAAGCAGATTAAATGACTTGACGTTAGTTCCCCGGATTATTTTACGCTGTAGTTAGCTTCTAGTATGAATAAACTTCAAGTTTATCTGCCACAGTAATTTCTTACTAACATTCCAAAGATGGGTTTTCCTTGCCTGTTACCGCAATGAAGTACCTCTCACTATGTAGTTCTGAGGCATCATAAAAGAATTTGAAATATTTCAATGGCCTAAATCGAGTGCTCTGCCTTCGAGGTACTGTTCCAAATTTCTTCAATTAGAATACCGGCTAGACCGTAGATTACCGCGTTGTGTGGTAATATAATATCAAAATCCAATGAAAAATCTAGCAAAATCGGCGTTTTAGTAGAGAGATCAAAAGAAATCGGCTCGAAAACAGCTCTAGGAACGGTACAAATGTGTACGCACCCTTATAATTTTGTTTTCGGGTGACTGACGTACAATTTTCTTATTCTTGTTTTTTTTTTCGAGTAATTCTATAATCTAGAATTTTAAGTATTAAGGTACCTACGCCAAATAAGGCCTGCATAATAATAATGCATAATGTTACATATTTCCAGCAGGTGGCGTAATCTACCAGTCCCCCGCAGCTCCGAGATCAAAATTTGTGAGTAGTCATAGTGATCATCCCTTAGCGGCTAAGGGATACTATCAGATTAGTGTTTATGAAATTGGATTGTTAGAAAAATTAAGGGGGGCACAACAATTTTTTT
>JAODVP010013309.1:0-20336 GCA_025400035.1 Tetradonia laticeps
GTGGACACTTCAGGTGGGTCCCGTCGGTGTCCACATTTGGGAGGTTTTACTGTATATGGGAAACTTGGGTCTACACGCAGCATAAATATATCTCAGTGTTTAGGGTACTATGGCGTATAGGTTTTAGTAGCTTAAAATTAAGATAGATTGAAAAACTTGGCGTATAAGATGAAGACAATCGTCTTTCATTGCTATTTTGGTGTATTCTACGAACCCGTAGATTCGGTTAAATTTCGAAAATTAAGTTGTTTGTCGAATTATATGGTTGATGAATAACATTCATCGGTGCATAAGTTGCGCCAAGCTGGATTTAGTTTGAATTTTAAGATTAAAATTTCCATGAGACTTTTCACTCCTGGCGTATTGCACAAATCCCAAAATTTTAAGCTGCCTTTGGTTTTCAATATGCCTTCGATGCGCATCTAAAGAAGTAGAGCTGATAGAGAAAAAATAATTTCATATTTAAAATCATTGGCACCAAACAAAAAAGTGTGTTTTGTTGCCCTGTGTTATGTGCACATCAAGTCCAAAAATCGTTTTATAATTTTTAAAATTAGAAAAAATTACATTAGATTAAAAAATCTAAAAACAACGATTTTATGAGTATGTCTAAAAAAATGAAAATAAGATAGTCAACTTCTATGTACACATCACTCGTACTAAAAACATGCGGCATGTGATTAGTACAGTAGACTCTTGCTATTTCGAAATTGACGGGACCAGTGAAAAACTTCGAATTACCCAGAGTTCGAATTAGTAAGAGTTTCGATTTATTGAGAGCAATAGAAAAAACTTCGAATTACTGAGAGTCTGATAAATTATAATGTACGCACATATATATTTAGTTACACATCAAGGAATCACTTAGAGTATAATATTTACAGGTGATACAAATTATTTTGAAACAAAGAAATCTGTAATGAAAGTTTGTTTCTTCTGGTTCAGTTTAGTGTTGTCGATAGATTTACTTAGGATAAAAAGCGCTTCAAATGCTTGTGGCTCAACCTTATTCTGCAAAAAAGTGTCAAAAGTGCAGTGTAACTGAACCCAAGAACTGCAATTCTGTTGACTAGACTAGAGATTTCTATTCCGCAGGAATAAACTTGCACAGACTTGTCCGTGTAACATCGAATTGCTAAGAGTTCTGCCCAAAACTTTCGATTTGCTGCGTGTTTCGCAGCGTAACTTCGAATTACTACGTGTTCTATCTCAGAAACTTCTAATTGCTGCGTGTTTTGTAATCGGTCTAGCCTCTGCTCAAACTTCGAATTACCAAGTGTATAAAAATACATTGCAAAATTTCGAAATAGCAAGAGATTCTCACGGGAACTACCTTTTACTTCGAATTACCGAAAGTTTCGAATTAGTAAGAGTTTGAATTAGCAAGAGTCTACTGTACCTGCTTATTAAAACACGACGTGCTTACTAAACCACGACGTATCAAACCGATACGATATATGCGTTTTACATTACAGACTTTTTAGGCAATTTCTGGCAAGCTGAAGGACAAGTCGGCGTGTACTCAACAAGTATTTGAAATCAGTTTAGTCCAAGTTCCACGGATTTTGTTTAATCGAGCTTTTACCGAATTTCTTGAAAAATGCCGAAATACTTCAAATGGATATACAACCATGGTGAATCAAGCGTTTTTCACTTGATTCTATTCCCACAATCCCACAAAAAAATACCATTGAGAAATGGGCTAAAGCTAGATAAAGCCACACTAGTTCGCTGACGTACTATGTTGCCACGTGCTTACGATCTCCGGGTGGCACCGGCATGTTCTTATATTCGATAATGCGCATTTTACAACAGTTCATATTATATATGTACTTCTTAAAGTTATATTGACTGAAAACTGTCCAAGTGAATAACTCTATTCACACCAACTGATATCCAAAGTTCCGCCTTGGCTCCAATTCTGATCTCGTTCCCGGCTTTTTAGGAAACCATCTATCTAGCCTTGGCCCATTTTTCAAGGGTAATTTTTTGTGGGAACTCATCGATATTTGAATTAGTTAAATAAATCCGTCGATTCGAATCCGTCTACACAGATCAGCTGTACGTTCTGTACGATCTGTACGTTTCCTTCAAATCTACCAATTATAAGTCGTGATTCTTTTAAAAGATTAAAATTCCATGTTTTCGCTACTTTGAGAAATCACCTTGTGACCTTGTGATCTTGTGACAGTGTTGGCAAAAGCTTGGGAATATAAGCCATCGGTTAATTGCGAATTGCGAAAAAATTATCTTCGGTGGAATGTTGAACAAACTCTAAAATGAAAAATTTTATTCTAATAGCAACTAATGCTTAGTTACTTACAAATTGTAAATCCGCAGTAATTTAAAAAGAATTCAATGGACGATTTGTGCCTAACACATATTTTTGCTTTTATGAAACTGTAAGACATGTTTAAAAAATAATAGATGGGCATTCGCCTGCTTCGATTGTACTGCTCGACGATATTACAGAGATGTCGAGCAACCTTTCTTTTCAGAGCCGCAAAATTATAAATCTGTTCCAATGTTAAGCGCCGTGTTGGCCACCCTGTTTTATTTTATTATTATTTATTTCATTTCTCTATGTATCAATTTTCTGCGTAATATTGATATATCTTTCGATTAGTACCATCTAGGAAACCTAATGGACAGAAAAGTGGAGTTTTGGGATTTCTCCCTTCATATGCACATCAAACCTTACCTCCATGCCAAATTTCAACGCGTTACCTAATCGGGAAGTGCGGTTTCATTTATGACGACGATTATTTTATGGATAAAATTGCAGATTTTGAAATTCTGTAACTCCGCGAGATTGCAATATGGAAGCATGAAATTTGGAAACATTTTCGGTCGAATTTATTCTATGTACGTTTTAAATTTGCAAGCTGCAAGGTATTTGGAACCGGAGATATGAGATCACAATTCATGCCGAGGTGTAAACAGTAAATGTATTGCGGGTAGTTACCGACCTTGGCCAGTGCTCTGCCGCGCACTATGATAATTTTGCGGTTTCTTATTGCAACGGTATATTGTCGTGCAGTTCAATCGAAGTAGGCAAACGCGCTTCCAATATTTTTGATACTTCGATATGTCAAAGACATATCACGATTTCATAATAGCATCCCTATTCAGTCTTAGCAAAGTTATGTGTTAAGCATGAAGCGTGCATTGTATTTGAATTACTGCAGATTTACAGTTTGTAAGTAAAAAGCATTAATCGCTATTAGATAGAATTTTTCATTTTACAGTTCGTACAACATCCCCGTGAAGAAATTATTATTCACAATTAAGCGATGATTCAATTACCCAAACTTAGATCAATAGTGATTTGTCAAAGTTTAGAAAATATGGAATTTCTATGTTTTAAAAGAATAATTGGTAAATATAGCGGAAATGTACGAGTACAGAACTGATGTTCTGTTTAGTTACTTGTATGGTAATCGACGGATATATGTAACTATTCAAAAATTGATGAGATCCTACAAAAAAAAATTGCTATTGAAAAATAGGGCAAGGCTAGACAGATATATCTGTCTAGGGGAAACTATAGTTTCCCCAAAAAATCCAGCTTATGACCGCAATAAGATCAGATCCGTTGGTATTAATACATAGTTATCCACTTGGCCAGACAATATAACTTTCATAAGTACATATTGGGAAACTCTTCGCAAGAGGCTAACTCGCATTTTACTTTCTTTCGTGTATTGCAGCCTGCTAGCACAAGGTTGGATGTGCGACGGGAAATGCGTTTCTTGTGTTTGTAATTCATTTATAATATGTGCATTTTATCAAGTGACACCTATTGTATATAGTGTTAAAATGAGATACAATTCTCTAAGATCTGTCAATAAGAGCTGTATGACTGAAAGCAATTTTTCGGACAATAAATATTTCATTTATTTCTGTGAGGAAAAACGTATTCAAAAATTTGGTGTCTATTCGTCTTCTGCGCAAAATTTGAGCCAGATTTACTGTGCGAGTAATACGTGTTCTTCGTTAAGTTCTAGTCAGACTGTAATTAGAATATTCTCTCACACAAACGAACAGAAATTCTGATGTTCGTAGTCAACACACCGAACATACAGCAATAACCTAAATGTTTCTAACGTAAACACGTGCATCTGAAAACAACATTCGCAACATTTATACTACATTCGTTAAATTAACTTATTAAGATTGCATACAATGGAGGCTGATAAGCGATTTGCCCATATTACCACCGATCATAAATTTCGACGTATTCCCAAAGGAGAAAGGAAAGTGAAAATTGACAAAAGGTTTCAGTCTATGTTCAAAGACAAGAAGTTTAAAGTGAAATACACTGTGGATAAACGTGGACGTCCTGTAAGTCTTTCAACAACTGAGAATTTAAAACGTTACTATGATTTGGAGTCCAGTGAAGAAGGGTCTGACGAGAAGGAAGACAGTACTGAAGAGGATGAAGATTCAGATAAGGCAGATTCTATTGCAATTACTAATAAATCAGAAGCAGCCAAGAGTAATACAGTGGCAAATAAAGATAACGAAACTGAATTAGAAGATAAGAAATTCAAGAAAACAGAAACTAAACTATCAGAAAAAGTCAAGAAAAAATTGAAAAATCTTACAGTCGATTATGCAAGGGGTGAAGGCAATTTGCTATCAGCAGAATCTTCATCAGATGATGACGATGAAGACTCAGAAGAAGATGTACACAAATTGGATGAAGATGATAGTATCGATCATAAATGGGGAGAACTTGATGCAGATGCTGGTAGCACTGAAGAAGCCACAAGAAGATTAGCTGCTTGTAACATGGACTGGGACAGAATAAGAGCCAGTGATCTAATGATTTTGTTCAATTCATTTCTCCCCCCTGGTGGTACCATTGTTTCGGTTAATATTTATCCATCCGAATTTGGTAAGAAACGGCTTGCTGAAGAAGAGATCAAAGGTCCTGCTGAGTTGGTGCAATCCAGGGAAGAGAATGAAAATGAAGAAGGCGCTAAGTATCACATGGAAAAATTAAGGCAGTATCAACTGAATAGGTTGAAATATTACTATGCAGTTGTAACTTGTGACAGTGCGAATTCCGCGAATAAAATTTATACAGAATGCGATGGTATGGAATATGAAAACAGCGCAACAAAAATAGACTTACGTTTTATTCCTGATGACATGGAATTTGGTGATGCTCCCAAAGAAATCTGCGATAAGTTACCGGAGTTGTCAAAGTACAAACCTCGGTTTTTCACTACAACTGCTCTTCAACAGGCAAAGGTGGACCTCACATGGGATGAAACTAATCCGGATCGGGTTGAAATCGCACAAAAACTAGCCACTGGGAAGATTGATGATATTGCCGATACTGATTTGCAGGCGTATTTAGCTTCTAGCAGTGGGGAAGACTCTGAAAATGAAGCAGAAGTTGTTAATGATAATAATTCTGATGAAAATGTTGATGCGGATGATGTTAAAGCAAAAGGAAGAAAAAGAAGTGTGATAGATAAATACAAAATGCTATTACAAGAAATAGAGAACAAAGAAAAGACAAAAGAAGATAAGGATGTAGGGATGGAGATTAGTTGGGGGCTTGACTTACAAAAGAAAACAGAACAACTAGCAAAAGAGAAGATTGCTAGTACTGAACAAAGGACACCATTTGAGCAGTATTTGGATAAGCGTAAAGAGAAACGTAAGGAAAAGCGCGAGGCTAAGAAAACAGTTAAGAATGAAGAAGAAAATGAAGATTCAGACATGCCTTCTGATATTGACATGAACGATCCCTATTTTGCTGAGGAATTCAAGAATTCAGAGTTTAAAAATAAGAAAAACGTAAAGGATAACAAGGTAATTGATTCAGATTTGGATTCGGAGTCTGAGACAGAGGCAGCTGAAAGAAAAGCGCAACTAGAACTACTACTAAATGATGAGGATGATGGTAAGAAGCATTTTAGTTTGAAGAAGATACAAGAAGGTGAGTCTGTCTCAAAGTCTAAGAAGAAAAGGAAAGGGAAACAAAAACCTGAAGAAGAAAATACATTACAGGATGATTTCCAAGTAAATGTTAACGACGAGCGCTTTTCGGCTTTGTTTACAAGTCATCACTTCAACATTGATCCAACTGATCCTCACTTTAAGAAAACGAAGAACATGGATAAGTTGATAAGTGAGAAAATTAAGCGGCGTACTGCTGCATCTGAGGGCGAAACTCATGGAATGTTACCACATAAAAAGGTGAAACTGGACAATGAGGGTAAAGTAAGCACTAAGAAATATAATGCGGAGCTCAATGTTCTTGTCAAGAGTGTTAAACGGAAAGCTGCTGCTTTCAAAAATAAGAAAAGGTGATCTATGTACACTGTTGTTGAATGAAAATTATACATTTGTAGTAAATTTCGTTTCCGTTCTTTTGTTTATTGCATAATAAATCAACAAGTACTAGCTCTTATTTCACCTCTCATGTCATTGCATTGAATCGCCAAACATTCCGATACAGTTTTCTTTGAGAGGAATAGGTTTATATCTTGCACTGATTTAGTTAACTTAGAGCAAGATAGAACTGAGCGTAAATTTTGATTAAATATACATATTGAAGTGGTATTGTCAGCACAAATTGACAGGTAAAATATAAATAAATATACACAAAGTGAAGAACAAGAAGATTAGATGCAGGAGAGTAATTCTCAAATTGTGATTTTACCTACGTAGAAGCCCACTAAACTCTTGGCACTCCAATCATTTTATTCTCCTGCTTGTAATCCTTCTTGAATAAACCAGGCAATACGTAATTTTAAGGTTAACGGTTATTTAATTATTAGTGTTAATTTGTGCTGACTGTTTTCAACATTAATCTGCTGCTTAAATATCAATGATTTCATAGGTGGTTGAAGATATTGACAAGTCCAATATCGATCAGAATTGTTCGGTTGTATGTACAACATATTTAGTTAAATGTTAATATGTAGTTTTAACATGTAAAGCGATTGCGTTCTCCTCGTGATTTGGTAGTTTTTACAAAATCTGCATTATCACTGCTGTTAGTCAATAAACAAGTCTAAAAACTTTCTAATTAATGAAGTTTGAGAGTAATTTTAGCATTGTTGCGTCTTGTAACTCAATTAATCGAGTTATTCGGATTATACAACTTTTAAAAGTTAATATAAATTTACACAATTTCAGAAACATTATTTCAAATTAATGCAAAATTACACCCAAAATCAAGTTAAAACCCAGACTAGAATTATTATTACACGCAACAGCACAGAATCTTCATGCTTATCATAAATTAAGCGAACCATTAGAAGTTCCAATATTATGTCAAGACTCCTGTGCAAACCACGTAATAGAAACCTTAATTGCGGTTCCTTAACTTCCCAAAGACGCAACCACATTGAAACTTAATCGAGTAACAAATATTTCATACCCAAACTATGACCTCTTCGTTAATTCATATACATAAGTCTCTTATTACACCCGCCAGACTGAGTTACTAGTTGCTCAACAATTCATTCACTTTACTTGTTACAATTACGATTGAGGTAGACTCCGGCGACACGCATACCTCAAGCAATAGCGCGCAACGTCGTAACCGTCCTGCATGTCTACAACTAAACGACAATACCCTGAGCTCACGCACCGCGGCGCCGCGAGCCTCATCTAAGCCACAGCTTCAACCGCAGGGCGTCGACGCCGTTCAGATAGTAGCGGAAGAGGCGCTTGTCCCGTACGAAGCCCAATGCTTCATACAGCCGCAGAGCAGGCCGGTTGGTGATTTCAGTTTCCAGCACCACTTCATCTGCGTCGCCGGCGATCATCTCCTGTATTGCGCGCTTTACCAATGTCGAACCCAGGCCGTGCTTGCGGTATTGTTTATCAACAGCTAGCATGGCGATGTATCCTCGTTTTATTACTTTTCTATGCATGTCCAGTTTGCATACAATGGCCCCAACGCATTTTTCGTCATGCATTGCCTATGGGACATTATAAAATTTGGTATATTGTGAATTTACATAAATAAATTTGTAAATAATAAGTTATACTTACAAGATAACACAAATTGGGCCAATTATGTATAAAATATCTATATGTATATATCGAGTAAGGTTCTGAAAGATCCTTCTGTATAATCTTCATAATCAGAGGCATTTGTAGCTCAGACTGGTAGGCTACATACTCAATGTTTGGATTTTCTACTCTAGGCTCATCTGAATCCGAAGTACTAGCTGCAACTATGTCATCCTTCAACTCAATCTTTTCAAATTGATTCACTACAATTTTCAGTTTCCCATCCCCAGGACTTTCTTCTTGCTTGTATTTGTTCCTAATAATGCTTGTGATGTCAAAGTCATCAAGAAGACATGGGTGTATATTACTTTCCGAATGCACTTCATTCTTATTCCTCTTCTTTTTGGTTTTCTTGTGTTTTGCTTCTTTTTCTTCAATATTCACGTCTGTGCTCAGTTCCTCAATGCCTTCATGTGATGTGTCTACAACTAACCAACCCACAAGTAGAAGTTGTAACTTCCTAGATAACCCATATATGATCAGAAGTATTCGCGACTTACCAGTATTCACCGGCGCCTTGCTCTCTACGTGGGCAACTCTAGAATCGGCTCCGTTGATGATGCCGTTCAGACCTTTCGCTTTCAACTTTAATTTATCGAGATCCCCGCACTTAGATTGATCGAACGAGGTGAAATCACATTGCGTGCCGTTTGAGAGTGGTTCGCGGTCACAGGTGGAAGCGCAGGCTTTTCTTTTGCTATCTACTTTGTTCATTGTCTATGTACAAATTTGATTTTAACTAGTTGCGATTATATACAAATTTACAATGCATTTATACACTGGATTTCATGATTTACACATTGAACTGGGGTTGGCCATCTTTAATATTAAATTGAGTCGAGGTTGTGCGAAAGAAAGACTAGTTCAAGGGGTTAGGTTTTCTAGTGTCATGTGGCAGAATGACAGAAACAAAATTTTTATGAATATATTGAAAAATATAAATACAAATATAAACAAAATATATTTAACATATTTATAAATAATTGTTTCTTAATTTACGTTCTTTGTAAGATCTGTATTGTAAAGTATTTTTGATGGTGACATGATAGAGTTCTGAAATGTATGTATAGATGGTAGAGCATGGCATTAATCGGAAACGTAAACAACAAGAAACACAATAACATGAAATAGAATAAGAATTATAAATTATAAATAATAAATTATATTTTTAAATCTTCAATATTATCTTCTTTCTTATATATTAGTAACTTAAGTTAATCTTCGTTCAATATAAAAGTTTATGTAGTATAGTTCAATAATGAATGTTTAGATGGCGCAACAGGTATCATTTAAAAGTTTTAAAGTCGAAAATTTTTTTTTTGAAAAGTCCTTAAACACACTGAAATGACGCATATGGAAAAACACATATAATGTCACGACTATCCTAGTCCATTGCATTCCTTAAAATTATAGTAATTGACATAATAACACATTTATAAATAATTGTTTATTCATTTATGATATCTTTATAAGTTCTGTATTGTAAAATTTCTTTGAAGGGCTCAAGTGCACACAAATACAATATGCATCATTCACAAACGAAAGCAACTAAAACCACAATATCATGAAATATAGTATGAATTATAAATAATAAATAATAAATGAGATTATTAAATCTTCATTATTATCTTTTTCCTTATATATTATTAAATTAAGTCTTCAAGGCAAAGTCATATAAAATATAGTTTTATTTGAGTTTGTTTCAAGGTAATGTAGTATACTTCAACAATGAATGTTTAGATGGCGCATCAGGTGTCATTTTCAAATGTTAAAGTCGAAAAAATAAAGTTTTAAACAATTCAAATTGAATCATCAAATTATAATAATTCAATGATTATAGTTATAAATTTAACAAAAAGTGTACTCATTGTATATTTCTAATTATAATTGTTATAACTTAATGTAAAATCATTGAAATATAAGCGCTAAAAATGTTTTATTTATATAAAAAAGAAAATAGTTATTTGAGCAAACATGCAATTTAATATTCCAACCGTCCCCAATGTTATCCATCGTTATTGCCATTACCAGTACACTAGCCCTAGTTTGCCGCCTCCGCATCCGCCTCCATCGTCGACGATCGCTACAGTTCGGTCGAGCTCGTTGTCGCAACGCTCGTCCTCCAACGCACAGTCCGCAATCGTTCGTGGGCTCTCCTGCAGGACGCGTTAACCCTCCGCCTTCCGCCGCCGCCGGGGTGCGTGTCGCTTACACGCTATCACCACACGCGACGCGCTCGCTGGCATTGGGACGCACACGATTTTTTGCGCCGCCTCACAAACCGCGGGCTGTCGATTGTTTTTGATGCGTTTTTCGTGTTCGGGAAGTTTTGCAGGTGTGTCTACCAGTCTGACTGTCTGACACTGTCGGCGGAAGAGGAGAAAAAGTTTCTAGGCTTTAAATTCCAGTAATAGATTAACTAAACCAATCAATTTATATAAATAACTATAGAAATACAAATAATATAACTAATTAATAACGCGAGTATATAAAATAAATAAAGAGAAGCACAAATACAAAATATAATAATATATATCAATTATAATATATAAAGCAAAAGTTTATTGAACTAACTGCACAGTTTTATTAAATAAATCCAATTACCATAAATTATTAGATTATTATTCATCTAACAAATACTAATCGTGGCATTAGAATATTAACATAAATTACTAGCCTATTAATGTTAAATAATTAAATAAAAGTTAATTAGACCAATTTAAAACTATCTAGCAAATTTGCATAGATCTATTTCTAGAACGGTAAAACAATTCACATATACAGAATTCTTCTTAATGAACTTGAATTGAACATAATAATAAAATAAAAGTAGTTAATAATTGCAAGTAATTTATAACAAATAATATTAATATAACATAAATATTGAACCTAAAGTCATATTTGTTGTTTTTACTCTACCTACTTGTTGTACAGCTGCTATGACAAAAGTTATACAAATTACATGATGTTCTGTGAGTGCTACTTTCAATTGAATTGAACATTGTTGTGCTGCTAGTGTAATAACGGTGTTAGTGTATTGTTGTAAATGAAGATAGACTGATAACAGCTGAGTAGACAATCAACGTAGTGGAGTTTTAACATTGTTACATTAACAACACTACAGAAAGGTTGGTTTACCACATAATTATTAGTACTCATTAGTTAATAATACCAAAATATTGGAGTTATAAGCCAAAAACTAAACGGTATGTCATTTTATACGCATTTCTTCTATGAAGAAATGTATATTATCATTTTTTTTATTTTCGTAAAGCATTTCCGTTTACCGATAGATAAAATATTTATATATTTTGAATAATATCAGATTATAATTCATAATTAGTCTAATAAAATACAGAAAATATGTAATAATCTTCAATACACTGTTTAGTAGTTAAAAAGTACTATGTATTTGAAAAATGTCTTTTCTGTTATCTTTAATGCCTTGAATGTCTTTTAATGGCATGCTAAACAGTTAATTCCGCTTTACGAGGGCGATATTTTCCACGGCGTCATAATTATTGCGTTAAAACTCGATTCTTTTAATTGCGTTTGTTGCCTCGTTGTGTTATCCAAGGGTGGGAAAGATCACAACGTGCGATATCTCGCAGCACACGCAAAATCGTTCGATTTCTACTAGAAGCCCTGTTTAATTATAGCTGCGCTACTCGCAATTAAAATAAATATAGCCGTAACACTTTTATTTCCATCACTCACCTGACTTCTAATCATTTTCTGATTCATTTCTATCGCTAATGTATGTACTAATGCGTTTTATTTGAAAAAGTAGTCATGAAATATTCATGATATGTACGAACGCATCTATCATGTATAATTTTTTTATAACTGAGTTTCTATAACTAAAAATGATTGTTTTTCATAACTATATTATATTCATGTTTTTCTTTATTGAATGAATTGTTTTTTATGATGAATTTTCCTATTTTTTTCTAGTCCAGTGAATCTAAAATGAAGAAAACCGAACGAAAAACAGCCATCAATCAAGTTATTAATCCCGATTTAGATGCGTATCGCAAATGCGCGGTTTCCTGCATACTCCTGCTGCTTGCCTTCCCAACCCTTTTTGAAGTTAATGCAGCTGGTTACGAGCTGTATTGGCAATTAATGCAAACGAACAGTGAACAAGCAGGAAAAACTTTCGAACGTACAAGCAGCTGATGTAATATAAATATTTTAGTGATGGTATAGGTAGTCGTAAATTAATTCATCAATATTTAAAGTTAAATTTAAAATCATTCGCTCACTCTCAATTATAAAACTACGCAGTGTAATATTCGAAATAATTTATGCAAAATGTTAGCAATGTTTAATTTAAACATTACATAGTCAATAAGAATAAAGTAAAATATGTTGTTGAACGTATGCAACCCATAATAGATTAAATTGTATTACTGGCCGCGGTTATGTCCTTCACTATTAAATATTCATTTAATTTTCATTTACCCTCTCATTTACTTTACAATGAATTATTCAGTTTCCTCTATTGCTTTCATTTTCAGCTGATGTTAACGGCTCTACTGCTACCTGCAGTATAGTCATTTGCCTGCAACTGAATATGTTAATTAAATCGGTGTGAAGTGCTTGGGTCGTCCGATAAGTATTTAGTCTCATACCTCGGTGGTGCCACTATCACAAGTGAAATTTACGAAGGTGTGGTGCATTTTCTTAAACCAGTGCTTTCCAACCTTTGTAATCCGTCGCTCCCATGCTCACAGTTGGGATGACCTATCGCCCCCGTATCAGTTTAATGGTATCTAATAATATAATTTTAGTGAAGGGTAATAAATACCGCCTTCAGCTTATAAAGCTATGTCTTAGACCAGCGTTTCTCAACCTTTTTGGGATCGCGACACTTTTATAACTCTGCTCATTTTATGGCACAGGGATGTTGCCATAAAGAAATATATATATAGTTAATATAGTTAAATATAAATTATATGTGCGCTTCACGGCACATGAGTACGGGCCCCGGTTGAGAGACGCTGTTTTAGACAGTAGGTACTTTTTGGTTACAATTAGGCTGTGTCCATTTTTTTGAAAATGGATGCGCTGTGAATGAACAATCAGAGTTGTTGCTGCATACCTCGCACAATTAGAGACAATTGGTTTTGCACGGCGCCTTCGCCAAGTCCGATTTGAAACATCCTTGTGTACGTTTTTCAAAGGATTTACGAACTTCATGGGTTAAGTTGAAGTGTATAGAATGAACAGAAAAAAATTGATTTTGCACTGGAAAAAGAGAATAAGACAATAGAACGCACACTTGTTTTGCATATGTGTATGTAAGTTTCTTCACTCTGAAATTATCAAGTATAGGATAGGACCAACTTTAAAAACACACAGAAATACAATTGAATTCATTTTTAAAATTAATAAAAACTAAAAAATTAAGCATCATTCTTCAAAAACGCAAAGATTATTGCAAAGGAAAAGCAAAAGGAAAATCCAAAATTTGCAAAAAATGCAAGAACAAAAAACGTTGGAGAATAGTATAAGACTTCTCAAAAAGTTTCAAAAATTTCTCGATGCATTATCAGCAAAATCAAAGCCCTAATTATTACTATTATAGATAACAAGGGGTGTACCAGAAAATTGGAGGGTGGTACGAAACGGAGGCAAAATTTAAATTGGGGGACACAAAATTAGTAAAACTCACCAACTTCAATACATTTCCAACCACACCTCCGACAATTAAAGCATATTTTTATCATTATGCTTAGACACCATCCAATTTTGACCAGAATTGGGATATGACAGAAAAATGGAAGTTGATGGGTCATAACGCAGCCCAAATTGAAATTCAGCGATACAAAATTAGTAAAGATTACCCATTTCAACACTTTTTCACCTGTCTCTCCACCAATCTAATCATATTTTTGTGATTACACTTACAATTAGATACCATCCAGTTTTGACAAGAAGTGTGCTGTAACACAGAAATGGTGGCCAATGAAACAATACGGACGCCATATTCAAATCCAGTGAATCTAAAATTAATAAAGATCACCTACTTCAACCTGTTCACCATCCAATTTTCACAAGAATTGCCGTGTGACTGAAAAATGGGGAGTGATGGAACAAAACAGAGGCTATTCAAATTTAGCGACCAAAAATTAGTAAAGAACATAGATTGTAAAATTTTTTCACCCACCCCTCCACCAATCTAATTATATTTTGCTGATAATGCTTAGACATTATTCAATTTTGACCAAAATTATAGAATGACAGAAAAATGAAGAATGATGGAGTAAAACGGATACTATATACTAATTTTGCGATCGATCGATTTGTACAGATTTCCTATTTCAACCCTTTTGCACCACTCCAATCCTATTTTTGTCATAATGCTTAGAGTGCATTCAATTTTCATCAGAATTAGGGTGACGTGGACGGGAATGGAACAAAACGGAGGCTATACTCAATATCAGCGACACAAAATTGGCCGATCACCGATTTTAACACTATTGCAGTCACCGATCCACCAATTAATCATTTATTTGTAATAATGCTTTGACACTTTCTAATTTTTACTGATATTATAGATGTGACAAAGAAATGGAGTATCATTGAACAAAACTGAAATCATTGTCAAATTCCACGGCCTAAAATTGGTAAAGGTTACACTTTTAAAACACTTCCAACATTTTGACAAGAACTGGGGTGTTACAGAAAATTGAAGCATGCTGGAACGAAATGGACACTATATTAAATACCATCGACCTAAAATTACTTACGACTACCCATTTGATTTTAATGAAAATATGCTTAGACACCACTTAATTTTGCCCCAGAATTGTAGTGTGTCAGAAAAATGGAGGGTCATGGAACAAAATGGAAGCCGTTTTCAAATTCATTTCAACACTGTTCCATCCACCTCCTCCAATGTAATAATATTTTTGTGATAATGCTTACACACTATGCAAATTTGGGCAGAATAGTGGTGTGACCGGAAAATGAAGGGTGTCGAAACAAAACGCAGTTTATATTCGAATTTTGCCACCCCAAATTAGTGTAGATCACACCACACATTATTCCTCTTTTATTTTTTTGTTGAAAAATGTAATTGAAATATTGTAATGCAATATACAGTAAATTTAACGTCTTTCAGTATTTTTATGCCGGCGTGTTCATTACTCTCATAATATAGGATTTTAAGGTTAAGTGCGGGTAAACTTATTAAAATGAATATTGTTAATGCACGCTCGCGTCATAAATTCCCTGCGGACGTGACCCACAAAAGGAACTTTTCCGTAATCCGTGGAAATCCACGATGTAAATCCATTCTGGTCAATAAATTAAATACAGCAAGTGCACGGTGCACTTGTGCTTACTTTGGAAATAGCAAATGCGACGTGCAAGCAGTGTAAACGGTGTAAGCTCTTCCGCATTACACCACGATGATGATAGGCAAAGCGCGAACTAAAGGAACAATAAGCTAGCGAGACAAAGAGCACACAAAGAGCGCCATACTGATAGGTAAAAAGCGGGTGCTTATTATAAACCCATCAACATGAGCGCCCGCGGTGGCAACTAAGCGTGAAGCGGGTAAAAACATGTGAGGAAATCGAATATGCGCATCGGTACAAGAGGCGCCAAATACACAAAAACCTAATCAAACATTCATACGGTGCCACACTATTATTCGCGTTACGTTATGCCCGAGCTAAATCAACACGACATGTGTTGTTATTTTCGCTGGAGCTGATGAAAATATTTCGGAGGCGTCGAGGCCTATGCGGCCAAACAACAACGATGTAACGGGATAAATTAAATATGATTTTATAATTGCCACTTTCGACTGAGTCAATTTCGATGTTTGGAGTGGCGTTCACGCTTTCATTGGAAACGCAGATTTAATTAAAATTTATTCATTTCGGCCAAACAATTGATGTGCGGATTAATTTTGATTGGATGACACTAGATGTTTTCAGTTATTATTTAGTTATTGATAATCAATGTCAATAGAGTTCAATGTGGAGGAGTTGATGTTTTGGAGAGAGTGGCGAACTGAGGGTTGCTCCGTTAACTTCTTGCCTTTTATACTGGTAAGAATGGTAGGAGTAACTCACTTTGCGTCTCCAACTGCCTATGCGGAATTTTTACATTCTCCCCTCTCTTTATACGGATGACAGTAGTAAAAGTTGTAATTCCCGGTGATATTAAATCTAAAAAATTGCCGTTATCACCCCATGAAATTCCAAATGCTTTAAAACTTTAAAACCTTCAAAGCATTTGATTGCTGGTATCTATTTCACACCTCAGCAGAATTTAATTAAATGTCAGAGCATGCAATCAACCAGTTATTAAATCTGACAGAGTTTTATTGAAAACTGGAAAAGTATTGCGTTGAACGTTCAATGGTCGACATTGTTCGAATGACCCACAAGCGGCGCGGAATGAACACCGAAACACGAGATTTAATTACGCCATGAAAACATTAATTAAACCGTTTTGGCGTATTTCTGCGCGGCGCTAACGATTCGAACTTGAACGTGTGAATAGATCCGGCGTTCTTGTCCATTCACGCAGTGTCATTATATTCAAGCTAGGACCATCAACAATTAGATGCAGATTTCATGTGCAGATGCAACCTTAACAGACCTCAGATTATTAATCGTATCTCCGAGTTGAACGCTGCAAGCATTCAGATTTCTAAATTTAATTAAACAAATATTTGCGCCAGCATTGTAATTATTTACGAAGCTGGGATATTTTATCAATTAGTAATTACCATCGGTACACATTAGGGCAAATAAGCCGCGCGCGCAAATGCAAGTTTTTATTACCCAGATGAATATCATTATCGATGATGGCGGATGCTATGTGGACTGTTTGCATAAACGCGAGTATTTGCTGTAGGTGATATGAGGAGATATATTTATTCGCAACATGTTTGCAGCCGCTCATTAATTAGCATCGCTGGCAGGGCGAGTATGGAGCTGCGCAATATTACTGCAAATAACTGTCTATGTTTATGTTTGTAACACGATAGAGAAACTTTTACTGGTGGCATACGCACTGTATTTGTATAATGTGATATTAAAGCGGAGATTCATCATAACCAATTTAATTTCCTAAATTATAGAAAAATACTTGAGATGTTCACTTACGTGTAGTTAAACACACACTGAACGAACACAGTCTGAACAGTCCTTTTTATACCTGTTGTTTTAGGTGGGGAGGACGTCTGCGTTTAAACTGGTATTGCATCGCTGCGCCAGCTCACGCATGGAGTAGCTAAATATTAATTCTACCTGACTAGTGTAAACAGTTTCTGTCCTTTGATGTGCTGTAATGTGCAATAAATTGAATATGTTTCTCATGGTATGTTCCTCGTAATAACAAGTATACGGACCAAATACTGTAACAAGTTGTAGGGTACAAGCGCAGTTTTTCTTCCCTGCTCTCCAACTTCGTGTAACCTAATTTATTTTCACTTAAACACAACTTTTTTCATCAACTCATAATAAAAACGAAACTAACTACACCCACTCCGCGACGCACACCAAGCTGTAATAAATCAAGTTTTCTTTCCATTTACAGCGCAAATATAAACGCAAACAAAACCGTTGCGAAGTCGTCGTCGTCGTTACCCTCGGCCGCCAAGGCGGCCAACTCAGCGAAACGAAACGCTAATAACGTTAAAACCCTATGAAGCATAAATTCATTTCGTGTCAAAAGGACATTAGCCCGCCGACATTATACGTCTATTTGTAGTATGCATCGCGCGCACATGTTGAACTGAATTCCTTTCTATCCCTGGATTTATCCGACTTGGAGCCACATTATCAGAGAGAAACAATTCCACTATATTTATATAAGATACTTTGAGGCAAGAAGCATTTCATATCAGCTTTATATGATATAATTCATCTTGACTTTAAGATTTGCAGCAAAGCAAACAAGAAAGGATTAATATTTGAAGGTTCATAGTTTTTGTTTTAATATTTGACGCTTAATTTGGAAGATATAAAGTAGATAATTTGAGTCGGATTAAGTTAGGTTAGGAAGGACATGAAATGTTCACGAAGGATTTGTAAAATTAGACAGATATACAGCAATTAGTTCACTAATTGACTAACTATCCAACTAACTAACTATCTTTTCATTACAAGTTTCATTACGAATAGATATAATTTATTCTTTTAGAAATATATAAACCCTTATCTAGAATATATCTAGAATTAATAACTCTACTGAATCTTACTTTAAGTTTCAGTGTTCTGTAAGAAATTTGCATATTCATTACTATATCTTTACATAACCTTATGCGAAAAGCGGCTGTAGCACACACACAGGCGTGTATTTGGAACAATGGAATATTTGGTACAATGGAATATAAGGGAATATAAGGGATTTTTTATTTGATAATATACATATATTTCATAATAACATACTATGTTGACTGTCCCGCTTTATACGTAAGTATAACCCCAATCTAAATTCATAGTAATTACAAAACTCAATATATTGCAAAATATCATAAAATTGGCGCGTAATGGTTTAATTTTCTTTTGGGCGTGGACGATACTTTGTGAGCTACAATACCAAACCGTATCAGCTGATTTTGTTAGCCTGCAATCGAATAAAATAGACGTATTCAGTCAAGAATGATAACTTAAGATCAGTGTTGTGTTTTGCTATAGTATCAAATATTTCGAGGGTCGTCTTGCGGTGTAGAGACAAGACTATCAAATATTGGAAGAGCTACGTGGACCATGGAGTGTGTTAGTTAACTTCAGTCAAGATGGAGACGATGTTCTCTTCTCACATTGTAAAGGTTGCAGTATCCTTCGTTTTTTGGCTACACAAAAGAAAACTACGACTGAAATTCATCGTGAGTTGTGTGAAGTTTATGGTGATAAGATCTTGCAGTGGGCCCAAAGAGCAATTCAAAACTAAACGAGTGGAAAGTTACTGAAAACAGTTTTTGTTCAATGACAATGCCCGACCACCTCCTCAAATCCAAGACCTGAAGTTTTGTTTTTCTTTCAATAATTGGCCATAAACAAATCAAATTTGCCTCTGCTCATACACTCAACTTCTATTATATATCATCCAACTTTATCCAACATCGTGTAACCTATCAAACATTTCTTCTTAAGTAAGAACATAAGTAAGTACTTACCAACCTACTAGATTCCTCCGATCATAAGTCAATTTCCTCAGTGTACTATCGCTGTATGTGTGTTATCGCTGACGTTTCCAGCTTATGGAATCTCATATCGCATATCGCATACACAAGTAGCTAGTACGCAAGAACCGCTTTTGCAAAATGCACCCTGCGAACGAAATTGATGCATGAGAGCATGTCGCTGGCGCGCCAGAGACAAACATATCGATCACCGTTTCAGACTTCGTGTCGGCGCGCAATTTGCATAAATAGTTGGAGAGCGACGCGGCGGGCGAATGATGGATTCGAATGAGATTGTGTTTTTCTTGCTCGCGGCCGGGATTTTTCAGCTGGGGGCGGCGGCGGGAGGTCGTCGCCGATAGCGATTGACTCTTGGCAAAGTGAAGCATGTTCGCGGTGAGTTATTACCGCATTACTAGGATTATAAATGTACACTCTGGATTTAATTTTAGATAAACTACTATCTGTTTACTGTCTGTCTACTCTCGGCTAATATCTTCTGAAAATTTGTAATTATAACCGTTTTTAAATTTTTTAATTGAAAGAAACTATGTTATGTTTAAAAAAATATGGGTCGTTAAGATGCCAATAGTAGGAACGTAAAATAAGAAGTGGGCACAGTTTTACCAATTTCTCAGTTTTTATGAGGGTGATTGTAGTGGGGATGACGTGTGTTTTATTCACAGGTAGTAGCATCAACTCTTCCCCCCTCTGTGCTCTATAGGCTGAAAAAATAAAAAACACAACATAAAGCGGGTTTTTAGTAGTCTCCTTAAATAAAATTCTGAATTCGTACGAGAATTAGCATAAAAATGTCATTTTTAATGATTTATATGGCAATATGTTTGTGATAACTGCGTTTTTTGTGTTGACGCAATATCATAACGACGCAAAAAACAAACATTGCTATTTTTCTAAATTTCAGTTTAATAAAAATTCATTTCATTTAAGTAATGGAATTTAATTTGTAAAAGTGTTTCCTCGAAATATGTACATATGTACTTACTTGTTCTCGACAATCAACATTGTTTTGATTAGGTTTGAAGTTGACAAATACACGAATTTCACTCTATTTGCGTAGCAGCATTCATATTTCTGCTGTTTACAACACGTCTATTTTTGTTTGCGTTATTGC
>JAODVP010013751.1:0-16735 GCA_025400035.1 Tetradonia laticeps
TGCAGCGTTATTTGTTTTTGCGATACAATATCGTTATGTAATAATACTTTTTAAATACTATTTCACTTTATTTTAAGGATAATAATATTTAAAGATGGAGAGTGCAACAGCGAAGCGTGGTGAGATCTGCTAGTCAGAGATATAAGGTATATCCAATAGACTTCTGGAAATTTGACCACCACTGGACCGGACCCGCGGTCAAACTTAAAAATGGCCGAACTAGCCAATGCTCATAAAACCCGATTCTACACGCGCTCCGCCGAGTCAGCCATCCCCACTTACATGCTCGATGCTAAGTGAACCGGCCGGTATAAACGGAGACAGAAGTAAGCGAGACCAATTTACCGGGTGTCTACCGTAAACATATAAGCTAATTTTGATTCATAGCTGAAAAGCCCATATTAAATTTTAACACCCATTAATTAAAGTAGGAGTCGTCAGACTTTACGAGCTCGTGATCGATTTTATAATTCCATTGCGATCGATGTTTCAAGATTCAATATTTGGTACCCTGAGAGAGGGGTTCGTAAATGTGAAAATAAATCAAATATTGTTACCCGGTTTCCCCGTGTTTTCAAGTTATAGTGTTTTTACCAGAGGTTTATACCAGACAAAGAAAATTTTAAAAAATTATTGTGGAAAACTGGATCGCAAAATTGCAATCGAAAAGTCAAGCGTCACGATCAATTGTTTGACGATCTGATTCAGAGAAATAGAGAATTGTTCTGGTTATAATTAAAGTATATGTAAAAGATATAAATTCAAAAAGTACTTACTTAGGTGTCAATATTTCCTTGTAAGCAATTTTCTCGACACGTCCAGCCGCTACACTAAACGGTATGATGATATTATCAATATCATAGGAGTCCGCCCGATTCCGCTTATTCAAACTAGTGAGGCTGTGGTTCAGTGACAAATCCCCAGAGTTATCAAACTTGCCGCCACCACCAGCCGATTCAATAGCTTCGACGCGATCGGAGACCAATGACTGCGCCGACAGCTTCCTCGGACGCTTCCGCGACCGACTGGAAATGCTTCGAGAACGTCGTTGTTTCTTGCTGCGAGAGCGGCTTTTAATTTCTATACATAAAAACATATAAATTAGTATCATCATATTATTAAATAAAATTTATGCTAAATACTGAAATAAAATACATACTGGCTGTGAGAGCATTCACTGTACTAGGCTTGATGAGTCGATTATTCTTCTTACGATGCTCAATACTCTTCCTGGACCTGCTAACGTTTACTGGTTCCTTCATGCTCCCTGTGCTAGAGTCTGGCCGCTCGCACTTTGCCTTAGGCAATGTCTTAACAGCCGATCGCATACTCCACTGCTTCCAATCATGTGTTTTAACAATGCCTTCAACGTGTAATGAAGCTGAGACAGCTACAATTAAATGTAACATGCAAACATTAATAACTGCTGGCACTAATTAGAAATTTACTATATCAGTAAACACTTACAATCATTTAAAGACAATACTGCATGGTACGATGGATCGAGCAAAGCAAGCCGCTCGCTTTTGCTCAGGTATTCCGTGTGATCTCTCGGACGAGTAGGATCCACTCTGCCGGTACAAATAGCGCATGCTTCTGCCCGTGGCGTACATCCACAACGCATAGTCGCAGCTCGTTCAGCCTTCTTCGAGACGAAATGCAGCCCGCTAAATTGCGTCAACTTGCGCTTACGGAAATTTTGCAACGGGCGCGTGCGCGCACATTGATACTCATAAGCTAACGACTTGGTAGCTGTCGCTGATTCGCCATTACGCCCTGTTGCCCCAGGTAAAGGCCCTCGGTACCCATTAATGCAGGTAGTGGACAATCCGGACGGTTGATGCGGCGGACTGGAACCGCCCAGCTTCACTTGGTCTTTACTAGCGCGAATTTTACGGTACAATTCCGAATACTGTCGGATCTTGTACTCCAGATCACTGATTTGGGATTGGAGCCACGTCCATTTTGACCCGATTGCTGCCCGATCGGTAGCGTATCTCCAAGCTGCTCTTTTATGTCTACAATTAATTAGAAAACAAATAAATTATAGATTACAAGTATCAATAGTTCAATTTATGCAAAAATGTGTTCTCGCTTAATTAATCGGCTGAATATTACAAAGGGCTTGTGTTATAAGCGGGTTCTCGTCTGTATTTCACAAACGATAATAAACAATACAAAAACTCATGACCTTCAAATTCATTAGTCACCCGCATTCAATGCCCAGAATGCAATCATATAATCATGCATTTAACGTCCCAACTAACTGAAAACACCTAGAAACTTACATAGCCAAATGCTGTTGATGCTGATTGTTGTAATGCTCAGCATCATCACCGCTCTCGCCTCCCGAGCTGCTAAGCGTCGCCTCAGAATCCACTTCTTCCTGCATAAGCCGCATCTCAGACTCCAACAACCCCGCCACATTCTGCAGCTCCATTCTCTCGCGCGGTGGCCATTTGGGGAGCGGCACCACCTGCCCGGGAGGTTGCCGGAAAGGTTCCGGTGCACCTGGTGGAGCATGTTTCTTCATGCGCGCCCAGAACGCGTTGTTTGCATACATGGCATTATTCAATTGAAGTTTTTTCACCAGATTCCTAGTACCGCTTGCAGTTAGGGGTTTTGGGTCCACTCCTACATCGACAGAAGATGATGCAGCTGTGGGATCCTTCTGCTCATCAAGGGCTTGCCGTTTAACAGCGCGATTGACATTTTCGAACAACCCAGCAATTTCACCACTAATATGCTGTCCCATTAAACGCGTCTGGTGCTTTCGAATACGCCGTAGTAGGAAATCAAGCTGCCTCCTCAGTCGCGTTTGTTTCGAAGTGACCTCCTCCATCAGATTAGTGATACACAAATCGCGCGGATCTGGAATCTCCTCGTCATTGCTGATGTTCATCATGTCGTCTTGAGTGAGCAGCTCTTGCGCGAGCGCGTCAGCCTCAGATCCCTCCAATGCCTTGATCGCCTGCATGAGGTCGTCTGTCTCTGACGAGGGCAGGTTGTCAAGCATGTGGTCGTTGTCAGTCTTCAGCAGATCGCTCTCGTCGTCCAGGTTCATCTTGTGGTGGCCCATCGTGTCGCGGTCGGCCATGGGTGGCGGGCGCGTGCCGCCGTTCAGCTGCGGCTTCTGGGCGCACGCAGCATCACCCGGCACCGATCTGCACGTGGCCGCCTCGCGCGCGATGTACACCGCCTCCCCGTGCGACTGCTTCGCGGAGTTTATGGGCGACGCGGACTGCGCGTCCGGCGGCAGCTTGAACGTCTGCGTCTGGTTGGTCTCAGTAAGGGCCGGAGCCATGACCTCCGCATGGGGACGCCTCACCGAGGCGGTGCGCAATCCCATTCATTCAGTTTATCCGCGTATTCCCTGCGAGCACCGGCCGTTCACAACACAACACACACGCTGGAAAAAAGTCCACTGCTGTCATCAACTATGTCAGACGCACGCGGGCCTAGCGATTATGCAGGCCGCGTTATTTATTTACGCGTTATCAGACGAACGCCACCGGCGGGCGTACTTCGCGCGTGTTAAACGATTTCCGCCTCTAATCGCCTGCCAATTCCATCCTACAGGACACCGGCTCGCTGAGTCGCTGTCGCTGACGAAACTACCAAATGCATCAGCATTTTATTTAGTATTTACACTCCGGTCGAGGTATGCAGAGCTGTTCCGGCACGTGATAGCGATGCACCCCGACGCCGCAGCCAACTAGTCCTTACACGGCACGCCTGGACGGGGTCGCGAGCACATTGCTTCGATTGCACCACTCCGCACGGCTGTTACATGCACGAGCACTAACGCGCGGCAACGCACACTCGACGCGGTATATTCAGGCGTCGTCGACGCCTCGACCGATGCTTCCGGGCACGGCGCGAATTGCGCCGCGGCGTGCTCCACGCTGCCGCCCGCTCGAACGCGCTGTTACAACAATGGCGCCGCTAAAAACGAGCAGCGAGCGAATGCGCACCACTTCGCTCGATCGTCATACAGCACTACTGGCGTTGACTGGCGGACGCGTACGGCAATCGCGCTTCCATTCCGAGCGCGCTCACGCGCACACAGGCCAGACGACACCGCGCTGGTCCCACCGGTCCCACTTCCTCGTCGGCGCGCACAACGCCACTACACATTTGCACTCACACGCACTGACACACACAATGAGCGTCGTCTGCTCCGTTCCGACTTGGGGCGCTTGGGGCTTCGATCGCTGGCGCGTTGCCGCCGTACTGGCCTATCCAACAAGCACTGCGGTGATGGCGCTGACGACGATGACTGCGGGAATCGACTGAATCAAACGAAACTAGTGGCACACGCTCGACCGCAGCGCCTCTGCTAGCCGCGATGCCATTAACGATCGCTGGATGCGTTGCTCCGCTTTTGGATGGCTACGATGGCGCGCCTGAAAAAACCAGCCTCTATGTTTTGCTCACACGGCAAATGCGTCGGTATGGTCGGCGATGTTTATCCGGTTTCCAATTTCTCGCTAACGCAGCCATGTTGCATGTACACTTCGCTAGCCATCTTTGACAAAACACATGACATCATATTTGCAATGGCGGCGGAAACGACGCAAAAGTGTTTCGAGGCGTTCGATGTTTTCGTCCACGATATATTGTTGCTATTGACAACTATTATCAACTTACAATTATGCTGTATAAAGTTATGGACTCAGGAATATGAATTCCAAATGTATAGTGATGTAAGCGGTGTAAATTTCGATTATCGTGTAATAACTTCCTACAACCAATCACAGCACTCCATTTAGCGGCGCCAAATTCAAAATTATACTACCAGTCTGAAAACAAAAATTAATAATATTTAGACATAATACAAAACATAAATAAATTAAATATAAATTTAAATACTCTGCTGAAATTTAATAATTAAAAATTTAGTGCATATTATTAATTCTTTTTGTAAAATAACTTGATTATAAAAATAAAATTAACACTTACTAAAAATGTTACGAATTATACCTACAGATATATGTAACTCAATTTCAAAAATATAAATAAAAATATTACATGACTTAATTTTTCCAATTACAACACCCTGTAGCCGAACCTGGGTATCTCAAATAATAATAATAATGATAACAATATTTTTCGATACAATTGATCACTAGAACTCTGTTACCACCTACTACAACATCCCCACATTAACCTCGAACATTGGTAACAACAAATTTACAAACACCAATACCAGAAATGTATTAGGACACAAATATAAATATTTTCTTGTACGAGGTTAGCTCCTTTAGTGCACAACAACAATCACTTACCATTTGTAACCAAGAGTAATCGGGCACGGTGCATACTTACCCGACATGACTAACTATTTAATCACTTCACCGTGGAGGAGCTTCACACGCGGATGCGTCTGCATTTTGCAAATAATTGCAAATATTCGATGACTTTGAAGCGTTCGAAGTTTCATTGCTTATGGAGCTATCAAAAGCAAATGCGACGTGGGCGGACTCTGGTGTGCCACTTGCAAACCAACCGAGAAGTGGACTCACAGATGATTACGGACTTACCCGAACTGTAAGAATCAAATTAATCTGCTCACAAATCTTCATAAAAACTCATTTAAGGATATTTAATACCACAGATTACATTTATATTTAATGAAATATATTTATTTTGATTTAATTTTGTATATAGAAAAATTCTCAATACAGATAAATGAAATTTTCATTTAATGTGAACTTGACGGAAATACACGAGGCTAATGTAACCACAATTTGTGCACCTGCTGCTCCAGCTCCTCACGTTACTCACTTGTTTTCCACAAGATGCGCGTTTTGCATTGGAAAACTTAGAAAACTAGAAAAATTCAGGACAGTGCCGAATAATCAACTAGCCAAAAATGAGTTCGGAGTACCTCGAAATTACGTACAACAATAAACAAATACAAGTAAATCTATACACTTGCCAATAAATCTTAAAATCTGTGAATTTATCACAAGAACTACCAACGAGGAAAACATTTAAACTCTATTTGCAGGAAGATCCAGATCCATGTGGACATTTACCATTTTGTAATAGTAAACTATACTCTAAATCTATCACGAACCACATAAAACTTACTTCTGGAGAGGATGTTAAAGATGTTTATGATGTTTCAATTGACATCATGGCAAGTTGCTGCATTTCCTACTTGAAACATCAATTTATTCATTTGTTTTAAGGATGTAGATCATGAATTTCATCCAGGAGATGCAATAGGCATTCTTCCACATAATAACACACAGGAAGTAAGACAAATAATGGAAATCTTGGATTTACATGAAGAAAATTATACATTACGTATTATGAAAACAACAACTAAGAAGAAACCTATGATTCCTGTACATATTCCAAGGATAGGAAACGTGAAGTGTTTATTTCAACAAGTTTTGGACTTGAGGAGCGTTCCCAAAAAGGTTTGTCTTAAGAATTATTTTCAACCACGTGATTACATTGATAAATACTGAAAATAAGTTAGGTTATGAATAATAAAAATATATTTTCAGGGTTTTCTTAAAATGTTAGCACAATTCACATCAGATCCATCAGAAAAAGACCAATTACTGTCCCTTAGCTCACCAAAGAGTCAAGAATATAACGAATTTATTGGTAATGATGGTAAAACTCTGTTAAAAATTCTTCAGAATTTCCCCTCCTGCAAACCGCCGCTTGACCGACTACTAGAACATTTACCTGCGTTAAAACCTCGTTTTTATTCCATATCAAATAGTAACGCTGAATCAATTACAATTACGTTCTCTGTTATTGATTTACAAGCAAGCACCAATGAGAATAATGAACAAAATGAAGTTTTGAAAGGTGTATGTTCAAGTTACTTAGAAAAATTAGCACTGTCTACTTACGACAAGAAGGTAATTCGATTCTACTTCCGGCAATCGACGAATTTCCTGAGTTTTACAGAAAACTTCACTCATCCGTTGATTTTAATAGCTGCAGGCACTGGTGTTGCTCCATTTCGAGGATTTCTTGCTAATCTCAACAATAGAGAAAGTAAAATTCACTTGTTTTTCGGTTGTCGTTACAGTGAACGCGACTTTTTGTTCAAGTCTGAAATGTATGATTTTCTGGAGAGTGGAGTTTTGACATCTCTAGTTGTTGCGTTTTCTAGAGAAGGGGAAGGGAAAGTTTATGTACAGGATAAAATTAGGGAACATGGGAAATTGATTTCCGAGTTGCTATTGAATGAAAATGCGTATATCAGGGTTTGTGGAGACGGGATAAATTTGTTTTCAGGTGTTGATGAGGCGATAAAGAGTATATTAGTGAAATATGGTGACAAGGAAGAAGGGGAATGTGAAGACTTCATTCGGGAGGTTAAGAAAAGTAGAAGGTATTGTACAGATGTTTGGGTTTAGTGTTAGTGGATTTGTAAACTTCAGAAGTACGAAATATATGTACATAATTGAATTAATTTAAAATATTTTTACACTATGGATAGCTTACTTCTCAATTTGAAGGGGTTAGGAAATAAATTCGTGGTTAGGTATGATTAAACCGAACACCAGATGGCGCAATAACTAAGAATACTAGAAACAGGCGAGAAAACGAGGATGCTTTTGGAGTTTATTCAGGTGTTTCCAGTGTTCCAACACTTACACAACACTTACACTGTGGCTGGTTTAGAAAAAACGTCCGGTTGATTGATTATAGTCCAAAAAGTCTGAATATTTTTGCGTAATTTTTCCGAAAAGAACTATCAAAGTTTTTGAAACTATATAAATTGCGGGCACCACGTGGGTAGGACTATATTACATTCGCTTCATTGCAGTTGCTAGTCGCACGTCCATGTGATTTACGAACATAGTAGTTAACAACATAGAGCATTCATTCCTCTATATACATACTAACTATAAGAACATTTCGTAAAAACTATGTACAATGTTTCAATGAACATACTCAATACATATTATACATAGTTTCATTGTGACGTATTTGGTGCTGACTTTTAGTTTACCGAAGTGCGACAATGACATGAAATCATCAAAGGGCAATTATCAAATTTCCAGCAAAAATACACGCTGAGACAAACTTGATTTATTCTTCAAAAACTAGCTGAAAAGGTGAAAAAATTGATGACTGCAAAAAAGTTTGGATTTTTCTGTACTATGATCAACCGAGCGATTTTTTGCGGACCCCTATGACGTAATCATTTGTTATAATTTCTCATAATAATTTAAAAGCGTACTTCTTCATATACAGTTTGGTTACAAATCTATTGCTGCGTTATTTGCACTATGATTCTATAATGCCAGTATAGCGAAAATCTCTAGAAACTAAAAGGAATTCAGGGAGATAAAAGAAATACCATCGCTAACCTCAAAATTCTTTAAAATGTATTATACAAATATTGTTCTAAAATCTCGGCTGTAAACAATTTCATATAAAATTTGTTGCTAAATATATAAAAATACTTCAATATATACGGTAAATATGTCCAAACACATAAAAAGCTAAATTTACACCTTGGAATTTAAGTAAATACTTTGATCATTATCTAATAGTTGAAGAGATCACCAGTTTTTGACGCAGCTATAGTTTTCCTCCATGGTCATGCGTGTAAAATGCGTAAATAAAAATATAAATACAAATCAATGTGCCACGACTTCCCATGGCCAAAGCAGTGACTAATACACATTGTTCCTGTAGCAATGTGAATGCAAATAGCTCAACAATTCAATATCTCCATATTTCAACCTTAATCTCGAAATCAATAAAATGCTTACAATAAGACTTAAACTAAGGTAAATTGCTTAAACAAGTACCGATAGCTTTGAATCGAATAAAATTAACACGTCGTTATAATTCGTAAAGAAGCACCAATGGCACCATTTGCTGTTTTGACTGAATATTTGGCTGCATAGTAAGGAAAGACCTCTCAACATTTACCTAACACCTTCTTCGCTGCTTTGATAAGTGGCACCAACGTTCGCAACTCGGCTCGATCCTTCAGAAACTCATGTTTTAGTAGCTCATTCGCCGTCGCGCGCTTCTGCACGTCCACCTGTAGACACCTATCAATAAACTCCTGTAAATTCGGCGCAATTTCATCCCATTTGTCAATCGGCGGGCGGCCATTAGCAGCGATGAGATACAACGCCCTCAACGGAGTTTCTTTCAAATACGGCGGCTCACCGTAAATCATCTCCAAGGTCATTATACCTAATGACCAGATATCCACTTTCTTCCCGTACTGTTTACGTGTAACAACTTCCGGCGCCATCCAAAATGGCGTACCTACCATTGTCTCCCGCTGCTCGTCACCAATGACATTCGCACAAAAACCGAAATCGGTTAATTTCACACAACCATCCATTCCTAATAAAATATTGTCTGATTTGATATCTCTGTGAATTACACCGCGCGAGTGTAAATAACCAATGCCGGCTAGTACCTCATGACACACTGCAGCAATTTGCGTGGGTTTCATAATAGTCTCCGTCACTACGTCCGTGAGGGAGCCACCATCCAGTAATTCCATGACTACCCACAGATGCTCATTATCCGTAATGAAGGCCTCGAGGAAGTTGACTAAATTCTTGTGGTTGAGGTTCTTCAGAATCTCAATTTCTCCGTACAGTAACTCTTTACGTGTCTGGCGAATCATGTCGATGTCTTTGATGGCTACGTTCACTTCAGTGGCAATGTTAGTAGCGACGAAAACAATGCCGGATGCACCTGCGCCCAAGTTCGCATGTGTTGTGCGCGCGTACTTACGACTCGGATCTCCTTTACTGCAGATTTTCCGGAGCTCTTGGAGGTAATTGTTGGCGTTGATTTCGGGCGTGACGTGGTTGGACTTTCTCAGCGTGACTAGAGGTTCGTCGTGGATGTTGAGATCATCCAGGCTTTTGGCGATATCTTTGGGTTTCTTTTTAGGGACTGTTGGGGGCACCACGTATGTTCCACGTCTAATAATCACACAATATTACTAACTTTAGAAGAAAACAGTGACAACAAATCATAAAAATTAAGGTTAAGTACAGTATAAAACCAATCTACTAACCTGTCTGGTATCTGGCCAGCTTTAGGAAGTTGCTTTGGACTTGGCACATAGAAATCATAACCTTCGGAACTACCAGAAGTATGACTATCATCAGAATAAGGAGTCATCTCTTTCTTCTTGATGTAGTGATCATAGTTCACTTCGTCATCATCCACCAACATCTTAGGACCTTTGTGTTGGGCATAGTTGAAGTATTTAATGGCATCCACCACTGCATTGGGGTTGACACCAATTTCCTTGGCAAGTTGTGAACCTGCACAATAGTAGATAACATTATCTGTACCTCAAGAGAAAATAGACATAATAGTCCGTCTACACACTGATTAAGTCACTATGTAGGCAGGTACAAGGCGTTTTCTAATCAATCATCATACAAATCACACAAAGCTTACAAAGCTTACCGATCTGTTTCTGCCATGATTGTGGCAGTCCCACGATGCATCCAGCTTCCAAACGAACGTGGACATCGTGATTCACATCTGTAGGGAGGCCGATCACGTTTGGGAGGTTCGCACAGCCACCCTCGTCGCGCCCCAGCTCCGATTTGTTGAACAACTTTTTGATAAATGACATGGTGAGTGCTGGCTATGTCATGCTTGTGGTCTTTGTAGTGTAGGTTACTTGATTTGTTGAAGGTAGTGAGTACGGCGGTTAGATTTACAAGGTATTGGAGTGTTTAGAAGATTTAGAACGTTTAGAAATGGGAATGTGATCATGAATATTAGTAAGAGGAATTGGGCGCACAAGCGCAGGTTGGATTTGGGTGTTGTCGTTCACGCTCACTCACTTGGCTCACTTCACTTGTTTCAACTCTGCTTACTACGGAGCTGAGAGGTGGTGAGCTGGTGACGGACTTTGCGCAGGCGTAAACGATTTAGTTGTTAACGTTGTTAAAGTTGTTGAGATAATTTGAATTATTATGCGAAATCTATGCGCACTTAATGTGTTATGCACTAGGCGGATATAACTTATTTATTGTGGGGTTGTTAGGAATTCTTTTGTTTTTATTAAGGTACTGAAAATGTTATGTTGTTATTTAAGTTGCCTAGGTTAAACTCTTGAAAATGAATCTAATTTTGTTTATATAATACTTATATTCTGCCATAAATTGTTTTTATTAATACATTTAATTAGAAAACATAATTATCGATTTAAGAATATTAGTTGTGGATATTTTCTTTGACTTGTTTAGCATGTTTTATGTTATTATGGTGGCCCACGTCAATCATTAAAAATCAAGTTATTTAATTATTATTTATTATTAAATCAATTGAATAATTCATGCATGCATACTATGAATATTTTACTTATGAACTATTAATTTAGAATAATTCTTGAAATATGAATATTTACAACTTTTTTTTATTGTGCCAATGATAGTTTATAGATGATACAGTTCTTAGATTTATTTATAAATAAACAAATCGGTTTCGGTAAAATGTCATCGACAGGTTTAAATTACTGTGTATAAAAAAAAAGTATCAATTAAATTATTAATTATTTGGTTACTCGTTTTTCTTGTGTTTTAAAAATGTTTGATTCTGTTGGTTGCCTAAGTTAAGCTAGTAACAATGTTCTTTTATATCGTTTTAAACTTTATAATTATACTTTTCTATTGATTATTTATTATAATTAATAAATACATAATTTTTATGTTAAAGTTCTTATTGCTACTTATTCTTTATAATTGCGTCTTCTGTAATGAAAATTTTGTGTTAATATGGTTGCCTAAGTTAAACCATTGGAAATGAATTTCTCTAAAGTTGATAATAAGCCAATATATAGGGTAAATACCAACCTTGGACTATTACAGGGTTTTTAACACATGGATACTTCTTATTACAACATGACAATGCTAATTTCTTTCTATGTAGTGCCATCTAGCGATTTCAAAAAGTATGCTCACGTAGCGTAACAAATTTAAACCGGAACAAAGTGAAAGCATTTCCAATTTTATCCATTTCTTCCAACCCAAAGCTATATAAACCTTAATTGAACACGCATTTCCGTTCATTTACTAGTAAGCCAACACTCCAAAATCACAATGTTACTAAACAAGTCATTACTCCTGTTGTTATCAATGAGTCTCACATGGTGTTTGCGATTTGACTACTACAAGACCTTCAACCCGTCCCTAATCCAACGCCGGACATCATCCGACGACTCCAACACCCAGCACCTCGCTGGTTTTAAAAACAATGACGGTTTCGAGAAATCCTCGCATAAAGACACCGCCGAAAAAGGTACCGTTGATAAGGAACATTCCAAACACAACTACGCCTCGGACGGCGGCCACAAAGACGAGCAACACGCCGAGCACGCCGACGGCCATGCACATAACGCCAAGACGGCCAATGAGAAGGCAGCGAAGTTCAGCCAGAAGAAAGGCCACAAAAAGGGCCACAAAACGAAGGGCTGGCACAACATGTTTTTCCGCGACGAGTACCACAAAGAACACAGATTCTACGACGACGAACACAAAAGTGGTTCATACGAAAAACACGGCGCAGCGCAGCAAAAGTACCATAAAGCGGCAGGCGGCACGAAAAAAGGTAAACAACACAGGAACAAATACGTCGAGAAGAAGAAGGGTAAAAAGGGACGTCATAGTTCAGGCCGGAACGAGAAGGAAGTCAAAGGTTACAAGAGCAAACAGGGCGATGAACACCGACAGGGACATGAAACACAGTACGGCAAAAAGCAGAGTGGACAGGGAGGAAAACATTACGTGTTTAAAGGCCACAACTAAATATTATTGAATTTTATGTATAAAAAAGAACAAAACGGGAGTGAAATTGTGTAATTTCAGTATGAGAAATACAACAAAGAGAAATTCACTGTGTGTAGGTACAATCTGACACAATCTTGAAAGAATTTACAATCAATCGCAATCGATGCGAGTGATTGAAGTGACGGCAAATTGAAGTGAAAGTCTCTTTTTGTGGCACCGCTCAATTGCAATTTGTAAAATTGTTTTAGTGTTAAGTTGGTTTTGTATTGAATAAATCAGATCGGCCGCCATTTTGGATCATTTGTTCGCAGGTACCCAATGCGGCGTGTCCACGTAGATTTTGATCGAGGTGTTTGGTTCGGCGACCTTGAAAATCACCTCGTTGTGTTCGCTGACATAGGAGCAGAATGGTATTTCGTACACTAGGCGCATTCCCAGTTTTTCGCATACCTTCGCTCTATAGACAACAACAACGATAATAAAAAGTAAAGTTAGGTTAGGTTATTATAAGGTATACGTTGCAGCACTGCTCGCGTCCACTCGAATCACTTTGAAACCCGCATCAGCGCCGTAATCTTTCGCAGTTTTCATCAGTCTCTGGGCCAAACCTCGCTTCCGGTCTTCTTGTCGCACGAAGAGATTCACAATCTTAATTTGTAGGATTAGAATGGGGTTATGTTAGGTTAGTTTAGGATAGGTTAGGTTAGTTAGTGACATTATTTAAAGTCAGCTCTTCAAATTATAAAGGTTAGGTTAGGTTATAATAAAAGAGCCTCTAACCTCAAATATATTCATCTGACAATACTTCTCCCACAAGTTGGGCGCTCGCTGCAAATACGCCCAAAACATGTACAATCTGGCCATGTTTGGATCCTTCAAAGTGCACGCTAGTTTCTCAGTCATCATGGGATCCCATGGGCAGCACGACTCACAGAGGGCGGCACCGACAACGCTGCCATTATACTTACACTTCGCTACCACACTGTAGCCCTTGGCGAGAATCTTTCGCGCTTGCTCGTCAAACACACAGTTGCGATGTCGTCCAAGGCCAATACTTTTAGTCGTCGGCTCGTCGGGATGGTAAGAGGTCCACATCAAGTCCAGAATAGGGCAGGTGTCGTCTGGAGTGGCGCGGACTATCATATACGGATCGACTTTCTACAAAATAACGTGTGGATTACATGGTAAACGATATGCGTTGGTATGTACAGCGTTTGGCTTGGATTTCCTCATGAACAGATTCATATTCTGCTGGTAGAAGCAGCTGCTAAGTTTGTTCCGAACAGGCACGAAGCGGTGGCTAATGAGCGCCATTTTGCTCTACGTCGTTTACTTGAAATTTTGATTTTGAATACCGAAAACGGCGATTGGGCTTATTTGGGATTGTAGAACATTTTTGAATTTCTATTTTTCTGTCATCGTGACCGATTTTCAACTGAGATCAATTCTGAATGTCAGTCAAATTCCATTACTACAAAAAATGTATGATTGGTTGTCTACATTTCAAAATTTAAGATAATTCAACAGTAAAACAATTTATAATAAACACTTTATTAAATAATGCATTAAAAGATTAAAATCGATCAATAATATATAATTGTTTTTGGTAATTAAGCGTCCTAATCAATTATCGCCATTTATATAAACCGCTTTACATAAACCAACGTGTAATAAACCGTTTTGCGCTCTGATTCCATCCACTTCACCAACTCCAACTGCGACGGATTACACCGATCCACAGCTTCTCGCTCCGCATCCATTCTCAGAGCGCCGCGCATTACGTGAGCGCTAATTTGCTTCGCCTTGCATTGCGCAAAGCCGAATACTTTGTAATCGAGTTGAATCTAGCGATTTGGGTTTTTATTCCTCTATCCAAACCGCAGTCCCTACCCGTGCACAATCAGCTCAAATCCCAATCAACATTTTGTTTCGCGCATAAATGTATATAAGCAAGAAGACAAATGGCAAGCATCAGTTGACACCGAGCGACACGCGCCTGACTGGAAATCGCGATTATGATCTGGGACGGAAAACTCGCAATCTGTGCGGTGCTGGGGTGGATGAGTTTGGTGCCGAGTGCGTCTAGTGCGCCGTGGGATTTCGACGGGTTTGAAGAGTTGACTGTCAATAATGCGAAGGATTCGCAAATTGTTCAGTCGTTGATTAGGGAAGTGAGGGCTGCTCCTGAACATGTGCAGGATTTAGTTAATGCAGGTAATAAATACAATATTTACAAATTTGTAATTTTAAATAATATGCACATATAAACAAGTGAAATGTTAGTTGTTGGTTGCCTATAGTCAAACACTACTTTTGAAATTAATGAAAGGTCATATAAGTATTATAGGTTACCTTACCAGGTGTAGTTTGAACGTGGTCGTCAACTGGCCGAAATAGCTCAGTTGGGAGAGCGTTAGACTGAAGATCTAAAGGTCCCTGGTTCGATCCCTGGTTTCGGCAATTCTTTTTTTTATACTTACAATTTTTAAGCATCGTATTGATTTTAATATGTTTGTTTCAATACACAAATTTCTTATTTTCATTTTTTTTACTTTTGATTAGATACAGATAAAGCTTTTCTTCACAAATATAACAACGGCGATGGGGATGAACGAGGATATAATCAGAGGTCCCAGGATGAAGATGCCAAAGGATATAAACATTTTGACAGCTACCATAAGAAAGATGGCGACAATTATGGATTTCAACATGAGACTTCTTATGGTTTAGAAAATAAAGATGAAGGTGGTGCTAGTCAAAAAAGCGGGAAATATTCAGATCAAGGTCAAGCTGATGAAAATCAACATGGTAAATATACAACAATCAATAATCTAACCTAATCTATCTAAAAACAATTTCCACTAGTTTATTTTGTGTTTTCTTACTGGGGGTAATTTTGAAACTATTCACTTCTGGTTTAAACTGACACTGAAAGCGGTAAAAATTCGGTAAAGTCACACCAGACATTGTTGGATCCAAGACTGAAAAAGAGACGTCTCTAAAATTACCTATAAAAATTATGGGAAACGGGTTTACAGTACCTTCGTCTCTTTTTAATGTATAGACAAATTGAAATCTTGGGTCATATCCGCTCGGAACTGTAAGTTAAAACTTCGCTAAAATCGCACCAGACCCGGCAGGATTCAAAACACAAACGAGTAATTTCAAAAATCACATATGAAAATATTGGGAAACTAATTTAAAGTATTCCAATCGGCAAGGTCTGGTGTGGCGTGTGTAACGATTTTAACTTCCGGTTGTATTATTTATTTTATATCTATATATTGTGTCATATTCTGTCAAAACCGGGCGTTAGAGCCTTCGCTAAAGCCACACCAGACAAGAATCCAAAACTGAAAAAGACACGTTTTTCAAATTGCATATAAAAATTATGAGAAAACGGTTTACAGCATTCGATTTAACAAAGTCTGCTGTGGCGTGCGTAAGAGTTTTAACTTCCGGTTTTATTTAATTAAATACGTCCAAAACAGAACAAATTTTGTCTAAATTGTATTTCCTGTCGGTATAGTTAACCACACTTCATTACGTATTCTTCGAAATTATGGGAAAATTCGTATTTTGCATCATATCCGCTCGGAACCGGAAGTTTAAATTTCTCTGGATACATACCAGACCCTGCTAAATCCAAAACTGAAAGACAGTTTCTTAAATCACATATGAAAATTATGGGAGATGATTAATAATATTTATTGCCACAAGGTCTGGTGCGATGAGCGTAAGGTTGTTATTTAAATTTTTAATTCGAATTCCTAACGATTTTTTCTCCAAAATGTCGTCAGTTTCGTATTTTGCGTTATGTCAGCTAGAAAATGTATGTTAAAGCTTTGCTAAAACCACATCAGACCCTACGTAATCGACAATCATAAAGTGAAGTTTATAAAATTACATATACAGTGGAAGCCGTTTATAACGCGTCCGGTTAAACCGCGAATTCGTTTACTACG
>JAODVP010014195.1:6175-16717 GCA_025400035.1 Tetradonia laticeps
TTCGGCAAACATCGTAAATCTTCGATTGTCATCGATTTTGTGATGTTTTAATTGGCGGTATCACCACCAGAGGCTCTGAATGTCCTCATGAAGAGTTTAAAAATTCAAAAATATATAAATAACATGAAAACATCGCAAACCATCGGTTGCCATCGGTTTTCATGGATAAATCACAACCTAATCAACAATTTTGATATTTCTAATGTAAAGAAAATGAAAATGTGTTTTTTTAAATAAAAAAAACGAACTATACTGTATAATACTAAGAATCTAAGATCGGTAAACATCGGAAGTCATCGGTTATCTTCGGTTTTCTTGGTAAAATCATAAAAATAAAAGTGTAACCTCGGGAAACATCGTAAATCTTCGATTGTCATCGATTTTCATGGTTAAATCACAACCAAATCAATAATTCCGACATTTCTAATTTAAAAAACATGAAAATGTAACTTTCTAATCAGGAAACATGGAAAAGACCGCGATATTCAAGATCTCTTAAAAGAAAATCCGACCTAACTCGTAAATCTTCCATTATCAACCACATTTTATCGCTTCAAAAACACAAATGCGTCATTTGTTAATAAACACATGTTAATCAACAACAACAACCCTGTAATCATGAACTAGCATAAAAAATTGATAAAAATACTTACTCGCTGTCTGTCTCCGCCACGGTGCACTTGTACTGCGCGGTGGAAAACAGGCAAATATCAGCAAACTGCCGAACGCTGACCTTGATCTTCTTCACGGTGCGATTGGAATTATTTGCTATGTGCACGTTCACCGCGATATTCTCCCCGTGGTGATACAGCTCCTTGTCCAGCGACGCCTCCAAATGCAGTTTATTCGGACTCATCATGAACTCCTTGCTGACCTCTACGGAAGGCTGCTCGCCTTGCTTGCTCGGCGCGTACATAATCTTTCTTATTGCTAATCTGCAACACGGGATTAATTCAATCAGGCGCCGGGAAATCGGAAAATCGATAAGGGCAGGAAATGCAATCAACGCCAGCATCCGACTTGTATATATTTGTGTACCTGACAGAGTTGCGTTTGTGCGGCTTGTCATCCTGCGTCGCGCCGACGAACGCCTTCAACTCGTAGTCAACGCCACAAGGTTTGCCGGTGTCGCCCGGCGCCGGTTGCAGTGTGACGGATGCAGGACAGTGGGGCGGCAGCTCGAAGTAGAAAGGAAATGCGTTTGGCCCGAGTTTCTTGATTAATCTCTCCTTAAAGGTACAAAACATTAGTAATTACAGAAAATCTGATTTTTTGATTCATTGAAAGTGATTTAGATTCAGAGTTGCGTTTGTTAGGTTGCCTATACTTTTTCTGTACACACTTTAGACGTAACAATGTAACACATTGTTATGTGGCTAATAAAAAAGTACTAAAAGGCAAGGCAGTAAAAGCTTTTAGATAAAACGAGGTCAAACTCATAACTTAATAACCTATGGCATTAACATGTTACCTGTAGTCGTGTAAGTGGCCGTTTGGTGGCGCCCGGGTCCTGTGGATATATCTGCTCCGCAGCGAGATACAAATCCTTACGGAAAGTGAGCCCCAGCACGTCCAGGTCCTCCCGTCCATAGCGAAAAGCAGCTAGGACGTGTCCGAACACTTTGCGGTCTTTCACGTACTCGGGATCAATGAGCACCACGCCGTCGATGGGGTCCACGTGCGATATGTGATCGACAAAGTCGCGCTTGCCGAGATATACTGTGATCTTGCCATTCGGGGAGGATTTCTTAAAGACTCTGCAACCAAACAAGCTTAATATTCGAAATTCTTATTAAATTGTTAATGATTTACTAATTATAAGAATCACAAACTTCGATTTAATAAAATCTCACAACATCACGCTGTCAAAATTTGATATTTGACATTTATTTCTGTCAAATATGTCAAAAATTGACAATGGTTGCTTTTCTAAAGAATCTACAGCCAAACAAACTTAAATATTCGAAATTTTAATTAAACATTCCATACTAAAATTAATTAAGCATGCTATTTACAAGATTACTAGCTCCGATGCAATAAAATATGTCATATCAAGTGTCAAAATTAGATATTTGACACTGACATTGTCAAAAAATGAAAATACCTGGTTGCTTGACGTTTACTGCTGGTGTCGTCCATGTCCGGTGACGGAGGTGCCAGTCCGGACGCACTCTCAGGACTACTCTGCACCTTACCACCCTCCACGATGACCTTCACAAAAATCACAGAGATTTAACAAGAAAATTACTAGTTTGGAGTGATTCAAAGCTTTACTTTTACGCTTTACGCTCTATGCACTCGTAGTGCGAAGCAAGCAGCTGGATGTTTAAACTGCGCTTGCGTAATGAGCGCTATATCAACAGTTTTTCGCCGCTCTTGAAACGCTCGAAACGCTTAAAACTTAAAATAGCAACAACGCGATAATGATAATAACCAGCGCAGATACGCCGCGCTTATTATTACAAACGTCGGGAATTTAATGTCGTAAACAAACACTGCCGACAGCTGAACATGTGCGCGGAATGAAAAACGTGCGGGAATCAATTCCGCACACGGAATGACTTACGATGAGGCTTGCAACACTTGCAACACAAGCATTACCGTGACGTGCACAGTAGTTCCGCCCTGTTCTCGCGTTTAGTCACTTTTTACACCTAACGGGTGTGTGCGCCTCTCGAACGAGTTTAATCTAATCAACAAAAACACAATGTCTATATAACACGCTATCTTAAAACAGTTTATTTGAATGGACTCACTGTACTTTCATAGTATTTGTAGTCAGTAAATACGAAAGTAAAGTGCACATTGGGTTGCCTATGTTACACATCAAAATCTCTGTCAAATGTGAATAGATGTCAATTAATGGTAACCACCCCTACTACGTCTCTATTACAAACTGCACAAATTGTCAAATCAACCTTCTGAACTAATATAAAGAAGAATTACTCACGTTTTGTGTGAGCAGCCGAGTTGAATAACGCGTGTGACAACACGTCGGATATCACTGACGATGAATGCAGCGAATGCAGCACTGTTGATTCCCTTGCCGACAAATTACTAATAAACGCCCGGCACACTTCTCCGCCGTTGCTTCTTCCTTCCGTCCGCTGTCGCCGGCTGCACGCCGCATCCACGTATTGTGGCTCAGCGCTGCATTGTGCGCGCCGCGACAAATTCACCCTCGCAGCCTGGGAGACAATGGCACAATGCCGGCCGTAATCGGCGATCAGGTGCGCTGCACAATGTAAACACGCGGCGGCGGGACGACAATTAGGCGGTGGCGCGACGCAGCGCTCAGGGTACTCAGCGCGTAATCCTGGTGCGATATGCGGCAGAATCGGCGTTTGCACGGAACTTGTGGCTGACCACACGTCCTGTTAGTGGCTAACCTATTTCTACGTCACGTCGCGACCCTCTGTTGCTGCTTGCACTCTCACCACTCACGATTGGCTACCTGCGATCCCGTCTGCAACCTCTTCAACCGTTTATCTGCACTTTACTTGCGTGGTGCGCGTTGATCGCGTGTTGAGTCATTTTCGGAGGATATTACACATTACGTTTCACTCGTCGATATTTCCGATGCATGCGATGCATCCGACAATTGATGAATAAATTGCGGGGCCTGCGGGGCGAACACTGTGTTGCGGGTTGCGTATCTACACGTACTCCCCGTACTCTAGTACAACATCAGCGCCCCCTTACACACTTATTTGTAAATACAAACAATCATTTAAATAATTTCAACAAAATATCATAATTCACTATCTCCAATTAATATTACGCACTATTTCTTATTATAAGTATATAATTTAGTTAGTTTAATTACTTTTCTTACCTTTAAATACTTACATTTGTCGTTTTTGTAGTTATTCAGTTCAGAGTGTACTCGGTCATCTCCGTATTGATTCGATTCGTCTAAGGGCGCGGTGCGCATGCGCGCGTGGACTCGTCGCCGTGGCGTCCACACCGCACACTCCGCGAGCCGCTCGCTCGGCTGTCACTTTCTGTTTGTAGTACGTGTTTTTTTGATACATTTTAGCGAGTTTAGCCCTCGGGGGCGCCGACTTACAGTCCGTTCGCCGCCTCCACAACTGCCGCGATGACCACGTCGTCCGAATACGGTAACCCGCTGCGGAAGTTCAAGCTGGTTTTCCTCGGTGAACAAAGCGGTAAGTTGTCCAACTTGTCAAAGTTGTGCTGTACGAGTGTGGACGAGAATAAGAAATGATTGCTTGCTTGCGCCTACGCCACGGAAACCACCATTAACTACGTGCGGATCAATAGCGGTCATAGTGGACTAACTCGCACGTTAGCGGCATCAATTATGCATAGGTGTGACTCGTGCCCTTTTTCCCCGAGTTCCTGCCACTCCTGCTCGTCCAGCCGGTAAAGCAGGCGACCCTGGCGACGCAGGCAACTGTCATCCTGCCACCTAGTTACCACCTGGTATTTTAGAAGCTTTGAATGTGTAGGAGTGTGTAGTAGTATTCGTTGTAGCTTGTGGGTTGTGAGTTATGGATGGATGTCTTACATTTTTTTGTTCTGTAAATCAATAAACATGTTTATTTCCACAAGAACATAAGTACCTACTGAATGCACCTGGTACTGTATGTTTAACATTTTGTTGTGTTCAGCCATGGAAATAGTTCGAATATTTTTGCCAATGCTTGGTTTTGTTTTCAGTGGGGAAAACGTCGTTAATTACCAGGTTCATGTATGATAGCTTTGATAACACTTATCAAGTAAGTACATTCTTCTGAATTTTATATTGATTGCACTATTTAGAATTACTTTTCATTTATAATTATGCAAGTTCATTCAATCATGATGACTGAATCCATTTTGTTTATGGTGTCAAAAAGTCACCAAGCCTCGAGTAGTACCAACCTCAAAAAGCAAAGAATCTATGTATATTAAAAATTAAGTACATTAATGAATAAACTGAGGGAAATGTCAATAAATTATTAGTAGTAATAATCAAGGTTAACAAATGGAAACTCCAGGATCAAAAGTTGTCATGGAAATTAGTAAAAGAATATATTTGGCAAAATTCTGGGGGAAAATTACGGCGTTGTAACTTTTATTTCATTTTCGTGTAAATGCAAGTAAAAACTTTGTTTTTAATGTGGTAAATATTAAACAACAACGAAAATATTATGTAAAATGTTTAGTAATTCTTTTTATCTTTGAAAATACAAAGAAAGCTAAAGCAATAAGTTATATATACTAAATATGAGTGTGAATTATATCGCACACTAATTATGTAATACATATTTGTTAAAATAAGGTATAACAATTAATATGTTGTATTTTATGATTTATATATAGAAATATAAGGTTTCATTACTTTGATTTTTTTACTTCTACAAAATTATATTGCTTAGTTACATTATATTTCTAGGTTGGTACTACCTGTAAGTGTTGCGAGTTGGTATCTTTACTATTTCGATATTACTTATAAAAATCACCATTAATTATAGTAATTGGTAATAAATCTATTAATTTATCATCACTGTCACAGGATGAACTACTTAAAATCACGTCTTCTTCATAATCCTTCAAAAATTACTAAATTATTTGTATCCATCATTAAAAAATATTTGACATATCCACACATATTGACAGTCTTGAATTACTCCACTCTTTACTAGAATCATATTGATATTAAATTATATTGAGTACTAATTAATATTTTAAAACACTTATTCTTCCTTTATTTTTTATTTCTACGTTTTTACAATAATGTTGTATAGTTACTTTACATTTCGATGTTGGTAGTACCTGTAGATGTTGAAGGTTGGTGTTGTTGGTATCTTCACTTTTTGACATCACAAAAAACCCAATGAATTACATAATTATTATATAAATAAAAAATAATTTGGGTAATATAAAACACAGTTAATGCAGTAAATAGTAGAGAACATTACTATGTAATGCATTTCGTTGATTTCTCATTATATAAATGCTACATTACAATAAAAAATCAAAATAAATACCTACACACAAAGCTTGAGAATGTTGAGAATCATTAAAGTTAAGTGCCAGCATAGCCAATACAATACTCTCCTAGAGTTGATAGCGTTTATCACTATAAACAAATATGACCAAAAAAGGTGTAAGATAGACAGTGAAATTCGAGCAATTTAAAATAAAATTTTGGTTCCTTTGTGTTGTACCCAATACAAGTATAAATATTGGGTGAATTTTAATCGAGAAATTTTCTGTGCACGTTGCAATAGGCAACAATAGGTATCGACTTCCTATCAAAGACCATGTACCTCGAAGATCGAACCGTCAGACTGCAATTGTGGGACACAGCAGGTCAAGAACGCTTTCGATCTTTGATTCCTTCATACATTCGCGACTCGACTGTCGCCGTCGTCGTTTATGACATAACAAGTAAGCAAACGCCAACGTAATGAGTGTGCATTAGTACATGCTTATGCTAACCTTGTAGATGCCAACTCATTTCACCAGACTTCCAAGTGGATCGATGATGTGCGGACGGAGCGCGGCACGGACGTCATCATCATGCTCGTTGGAAATAAGACTGATTTGTCCGATAAGCGGCAGGTCGTTACCGAAGAGGGCGAGCGCAAAGCGAAGGAGCTCAACGTAATGTTTATTGAAACGAGTGCGAAGGCCGGATATAATGTTAAGCAGGTATTTACCAATTTTGTTATTTAGTAAATGTGGACACACTGTACACATCATTCTGTCACTGTGTCTTCGTGTTTGTTCGGTCCCTACTCCTAACGCCGACAAAATGGCGGACATACCCGATTCGAGATATATTTAACATACAGTGTGTTTAAAGTGAACTTTTAAAGAAAATTATAATTAAAATGTGTATTTCAGCTATTTAGACGTGTCGCCGCAGCTTTGCCAGGCATGGACTCAACGGAGAATAAACCACCAGAAGACAGTATCCTTTTAATACTAACTTTCATCAAATTTTACTATGTATTTATATATTTTGAGGTTATAGGTCTCATAACCTGCATGCGCATGTCATGTGCATGTAATTATGATTAGTTTTCGTTCTTTTCGTCGGATTTATTTGATTATTTTCCTCAATTTGTTTCTCTAGTGCAAGAAGTCGTGCTGAAAGACACGCCCAACGAGGCGAAAGACCCGGACGGCGGCTGTGCATGCTAGTGACAGTTGTTTAATTTCCTCGTTTTGTTGTCCGAGCCAGAACCACCAGTTGCCGGTTTGCTTTTATCGATTTAAGTTATGCGCAAAAACGGTCCGTGGGATTTACGACCAGGAAAATCAAGTTTAAAATGCCTAAAACATAAGTTTGCAAGTCAAATTTGATACTTAATAACTTAATATTTAAAATACTACGAATTAATATATTATATTATTATAAGCATCGATTGAGAATTATGTATTTTGACTAATAATTCCATTTTCGACTTTATTGAGCTCGTTATACGAGAGCAATTCACAAAGTAAGTGGAAAGTTCTATTTTAAAGACTGTGTTTATAATTATAATAGAAATTATTATAGACAACAAGTAGAGTAACCTTTCACATATTTTAAAATATTTTTTCTACCAAAATTCATAAAAATTCATCTTAAATTATGATAAATAAATAAATTTTGGTGGTAAAAAAGTGATAAAGGTAGCTAAAAGTTTTCTCTACTTATTGGCTATAAAAATGTTAGTATAATTGTAAGCACATTTTCAAAATAAAACTTTTTCACTTACTTTGTGGATTGCACTCGTATATGAGGTAATGTTGGTTGCCTATAGTTTTCCTGTGTTATTATATCAGATGATTTTATGACAATGTTTGCACATTCCGAAGAGTTTATTAGTATAATTGCATAATTATCAATCGTTCTATAAAAAATTGCGCATATAGGTTTTTTGTGGATTCTGTTATATAATTTTCAATTGTCAAGAATTGAAATAATGTTTTGAAAGCGTAAAATAATGACCAATTGCAATAATTACATCATATAACAGTCCAACCCGCTTATAACATAACTTTTTGTTATAAGCGGGTAACGTAAAATTAAGAAAATTTCGTGCCTTGGGTTCTTTGACTGCTCGTATTTAACAGAGTGCAATCAAAACGCGCATTAAATACTAATTTAATCATTACACTTGATAACGATTGATAAAATTTAATCAAAGGCTCTAATATTTATTGCATTTAACATATTTTAAACAACTGATGTATTAATCAAACCAAATATTAAGTGATGAGTGTAAATAATGTCATAACTTGTCAAACACGAAATGCATTCGAATGTAGTGTAGTGGCCTACCTTTATTTAGATTATGGAATGATTGTTATCTGTTAATTTACTCTAGAGTCATTCCGTGTCAGCTCAACACACCCATTTTAGTTCACTTCTTCTGATTTGAATAAAAATTGGCGTCGTTGGCGTTTTGTTAGTGCTGAAACAAGTGAAAATATGAAAGCTGGGGATATTTATCTCTAATAGTTTTGGAAATATAGCTATGTAAAGTTTTTCAAAAATCGCGGAAAATCAGAAATCGCAAATTTTTATACCACTCTAAATGCTGACGTAATTAAGTCATTTTAAAGACCAATTTCTGCTCTTTACAGAGGAACACAATTTGACATTTTAATAATAACAGAGTGTGTGACTCAAAAAGCCGCTCGGTTGATTATACTATAGAGAAATTTTTAATTTTTTGCTTTATTTTTTGCCATATTCCACTTCAGAAATTCATTTTTTCGAAAAATTGTTTAGTGTACAACATGTGCATTTTAAGTTTATAGGTTATATGTGTCTAGACAAGATTGAGTTGATTTAAAGGAATTTTATTATGAAACTAGAGTAAATTTCAATACGTTTGACTGAAATTTCTGTAAATTCTGATTAATTTGAGGGAATTAGATTGAACTTTGAGGTAAATTTCAGAAATGTTAAGTTAACATGTGTAAAATTGGCCCAATTATCAGTAAATTCTAGTGAATTCACTTTATTTGCGTGTAATTCGACGTAATTTACTCTAATTCATCCAAAATTTACTCTTACTCATCCAAATTTACAATAATTTTAATCTAGTTTAGTCATATCAATACAAATTTACTGAAATGTACCCAAATTCAATTCATATTTACTCTAAATATCAAAAATTCACTTTAATGATCTAAAATTTAATCAAATTGCATTCAAATCCCCTCAAATTTTTAGTTTTTCAATGCCTTTTCGTATTCTTTACAAAATTTATGCATTCTAAGGGTTTCAAGGTTATGTTCAGTGTACTTTGATTCACTTTTGCATGAATCTCACACAAATTAACATAAATTTTCTAGAATTAACCACAAATCACTATCAAATTCACTCAAATTATCACAGAGTTACTTTAATTTGCATAGAAATTTCACTCAAAGCAGTCAAATACAATTTGAGTGAAATTTCTATACAATTGACTAAAATTAAAGTAAATCTCTGTTAATTTGAGTGAATTTGATCGTAATTTGTGGTTAATTTCAAAAAATTTAGATTAATTATTGTGAAATTAGGCAAATTTTACTAAATTCAAGTGAATTAGAGTGTAATTTACGCCTAAATTTGACAAAAATCTTGTAATTAACTACATTTCACTCTAATTTACTCACAATTCACTCTACATCAGTCATATTTACTAAAATTTGTGGAAATTTCCCTCTAGTTTATTCAAATTACCAATATTAATAAAATTTAACTCAATTTCACTGAAATTTTGAGCTTTTCAATGCTTTTTTACGTTTTTTTTTAATGAAATTTAAGCTTTTAATGCATTTCGAGGTTATATTTAGAGAATTAATTGTCTCTTGGTTAATTTGAGTGATTTCATTGAAATTTGGGATAAATTCAAGTTAATTTGTGTAAAATTGGGCAAGTTTCAGTAAATTCAAGTGAATTGGAGTGAAATTTACGCCTAATTCGACGTAAGTTATGTAATTCATCCAAAATACACTCTAGTTCACTGAAATTTTCCTCTAGCTTACTAAAATTAGTACAAATTTACTGAAATGTACCCAAATTTCATTTATATTCACTCAAAATCCATGTTAATTAACTAAAACTTATGAAATTTCACACAAATTTTATAAAGCTTAACGAAATTTCACTCAAATCCACTCAAATTTTGAGAATGTAAGCTTTTTATGCATTTCAAGATTAAATTTAGTGAATTTTGATACAAATGTGAATGAAGTAGAGGGAAATATGACTGATTTTTATTCAAAATTAATACAATTGACTGAAACTTATGAAATTTCACTCAAATTTGAACAAATTTACCCAAGTGTCACTCAAGACCACTCAAATTTTGAGATCTTCAACGCTTATTCTCTATGAAATTAAGTTTTTGTCGATTTCGAGGTTATATTTAGAAAACTTTCAGTTCATTGCAAGGAATTTAGGGTGATTTAGATAAATTACACTCCAGTTCACCTAAAATTACTAAAATTTATTGAAATTTTTCCCTAGTTTACTCAAATTGATCGAAATTTAAGCTTCTTATGAATTTCAAGGTTATATTTACTGAAAAAAATTACGTTTTC
>JAODVP010014305.1:0-16698 GCA_025400035.1 Tetradonia laticeps
ACCTTAAAGTATTCGTGGATAATTGGTCTTTCAAACACTTACTCTATTTCGAGCATTCCCCTGCGGGTCGTGTTCGAAAAATCGTGCGTGTTCGAAAGGCCTCATAATCGACTTATACTTTAATATACTAAAATTTTCTGTCATAAAATACAAAATTATACACTAAAAAATTGTATTTAGCTACAATGACAATAATTTTTCATACTGTTTCTTAGGTTTTCGTAGTTATTCAAATTATTTCATAGTTTTTCGTAGTTATTCAAAATGTTTCATACTTTTGCATAGTGTTTTGAATTTAATTATGGCTTTTCGTAGTTTCACGGGCTTGTTTAATGGTTTTTTTTTTAAATAGTTTTTCGTAATTTTTCGAGCTTCCGCATAGTTTTTCATACTTTTTTGAGATTTTTCATAGATATTTGTACTTTCTCATAGTTTATCGTAGTTATTTTTATATAGTTTTTCGTATTTTTTAAAATGGTTTTTCGCAGTTTTTTAATATTATTTTTTTAATAGGTTTTTGCAGTTTCAAATATTTTTTCATAGGTTTTTGAGGTTTTTCCTAAGTTGTCAAAGTTTATGCGTCTACTTTCTCGTGCTTTATCATAATTTTCACTTGTCGGTTTTCTGCAATGAATGAATGTTTTAAGGCAAAATTTTTGTTTTCTAATGTTAAAATGATAATTGACACAATAAACATAAGCCGATAAGAATGTAGCAATAGATAGAAATGTGGTAAAATATGAAAACGAAACAAGATGCACACAAAATTTAATGCAGAAAGCCATGTCGGATTTCTACAAGAAATGAAAATTTTCTGGCAAAATAAACCCAGATGAAAATCTTGATAATTCATGTGTTTCTGCATAGAACGTTGTGATTAAGATTTGCCAATGATTATCTACAATAATCTTAATTTTTAAAATTTTGTCGCTTGAGGTAGTAATAATTTATGTATCATCTTAAAGAGACTGATTTGATTTTTCGTACGGGGTTTCTATAGTATTTTGGAGTGCTTAAAGATAGACGTGAAAGTAAGTTGCGTAATTATTCGAATCAGGATTTGCGAAATCTCGGTTTTCTCGTAAATGGACACATCATCTTAAACAGGAAGAGTTACTCCATGCAATTATAATAGTGTCGAGTGAGTTAATTAATAGTTACATAAATTTTCAGCAAAATCCAGGGAAAAATTGCCTTCTAGTAACATTTCATGTATTTGTAACGAAAAGCGAGCAAGATATTGTTTCGCAACTTTTGAAAGCAGAAGAAATATAAGGAAAACTTTCTGCATCATGTTTTGTATGTAATTTATATGCTTTAAAGATGAAAAGAACACGATACTGATCAAAGTCAGGGAAATTGGAAAATCTAGTCTGAGAACCTGGGAAGAGTCAGGGAATTTTATACACCGAAAAAGTTGCAACTCTGTTAAAAACGATATCAAACTTGCGCAAGTCTTCGTATCTAGTATCAGGAAAATGGAATTTTCTCACGTTTTAATCTGTATTTTAATAGTATCTTAAAGAATTACTTTTTCAAATGTAAAATACACCCACTCCCAACTAAAAGTTTTTTAGAAGCCGTCAAAAACTCCTTTATGTTCAATTTTTAAAATTTACATTAACTTCAATTATCATTTAAAAAATAATGTGATGAAACAGATATTTTACTCGTGTTTTTTTTTATTGTATTTATACATTATACTAATAGAATAAAATCAAAAACATTTGATTCTTCATGCCAACTTGGCATTATTTACAACCAATTGAATTATTTCGGAATTTTTCAAAAAACCGATAAAAGCTCGCTAAAAAATATCCGTGAGACTTGGACTAAAATGATCATGGTTCCAAATGATGTAGACTAGCTTTTCCTAGAAGTATTGCATCGAGTTTCAAATCACCCTGTATATTGCAATCTTAAGCGTTTGCTTGTGTGAAACGCCCTTCATTATCATTAATGTTGTCATTAAAAAAAAATTTCTTTTTGGACCATTTCTAAGTCACAACTCTATTTTTTTGGTGGTTATTAACTTTAAGAAATTCTGAACCGTACCTATTACAATAAGCAGGGCTCTGATATACATATATGCACTTAAAAACTGCGAAATATGCTTTAAAAAAGTACAAAATATGCACGAACCTAAATTTGTTCAGATATTAAATATTTAGAAGAATAATAAAAACACGTCATGTATTACATGATAATTAGCCTAAAACACTTCCATTATAAATTTTCTCGCATGCTATAGCGAGCGCATTATAAATTATCCAACTATATTTTGAGCACTACTGTAGGTGTTCGTGTTTGAAAATATTATAAATATTATAAATTTAATGCTGACTATAATATTATACACTAAACTATTAAATTAAGAACTTCTCCTATCGACTGGTGTCTAAGAATAGAGTAAAAACATCTCTAATATTTTTTTATGAAGGCATAGATATTATTTTCAAGAAGAGTACAATTTTTCGATTGATTTTTAATTAACCCGAAATTTATAATCTCTGTTTAGGTAACTTACAGCAGAAATACAATTAAAATTGGACTCTCTAACAATGAGTGTAATATGCAATTTAATGTTATACATATATTTTAAAAACTGTATTTCTGGTACGGAAATTGAAAAATATGCTTAATTAAGTAGAATATATGGAATATATGCACGATTTTAAGATTTTTCTTAAAATATGTATTTATCTTAAAAACAGGGAAAATATGCAACTGCATGCATAATGCATATTATCCGAGCCCTGGCAATAAGAGTTACTCGCTTCTAAATATATTCGAAAATCGAGGTAAAAGTGACGCAAAATTTGTCGTAAAGAACAGCCACATATAATACGTATGTTACATTTTAAGGGGTGAAGTGTTGTACCTATATTTAGATTCCGGACATTTTTTGTTTGACTACACTTGATATGCAGCTTAAAAATAACTCGAGGACGTAAGTCGTAGACGGTATTGAAATTTTACAAGTACAAATGTACCTTGAAGATATTACCATATCTACATACAAAAACATAAATAAAAATAAGTACATTTGATAACAGTCGTATATATCGAGAAAGTTATGCTAAAAGAATGTCAGACAAAAATTTTATTACCCAATATGAATTTAAAATTCTACTATGATAATAATCGGTGAAGTCATACTAAGCAATATTGCATATTTCACAAATAAACAGTAATCTAACTTAACCTACAATCCATTAAAGATTACAGTATTTCTCGTTGCTGCCCAGGACATGGAGGAGTCGCCTGCTCACTTTTCTATTTTTGTCAGTTTGTATCAGTCGTTTTGTTGTCTCGCCCTCGTCTGTGAGCTGTAATAAATTCCAATTCTCTGAGGACACATGTATGAGGATACATACACAACTATCAACAACATAGTATAGTATTCACTATTCAGTATGTATCTATGTATGTAGCTTATGGAACCTCGTATGGTTCCTTTAATATCATACAGTGCGTTCATGCTAATTGAATAAGTACTGTTTCTAATAATATCTTTTTAAAGAGGCATTAGAGAAATTTATGTAAATTATTGCAATTTTTTCGAAAATTAGTGTTGTAATATCTTACAATTACTGCATTTGCATATATAATTTTTTAATTAAAGTGCGATGCACTCTCACGTGAACTTAAGTCTTTACCACGCATGCGCTAAGTATAAACTCATACATGCATATATGTATGCGGGTATGAAAACACCTACGATCTTCGAACGTATAGCAAGCACGTTCTGCGTTTAGTAAGTAAGCTTAAGCTGCAGCTAACCAACTAATGCGAGTTCTTGTTGTCCTCGACCATGGTCTTCGACTCAACATTGTGCGTCGCGATTGGAAATATTCATAATGTGTATATACAGTGTGCTTCGAATTTTTTAAACAAATTTTATTATTAGTATTACTAAATTAATTTTTATTTATTAATTTATGTCGAATGTGAAGATTTTTTACTATATAGAGTTTAATATTTTTAGTGTTTGGTCAGTTTTCATTTATGATTTGATGATTGCTTTTTATAAGCTCCAAGCCGCACCCTGTCTAGACAATCTTTTGCATCGCGTGCTGGTAAAATCGTCTCTATTTTCTTCTCTTTTCTCTGTGCAATGCACAACAACATCCTCGAGGCATTTTGTCCCAAAGCGAGACATTCTTATGGCTTATGGTTTTATTTATTGAAATGTTTAATATATTTTAATTTACCTATATACAGATATCGGTAACTTCCGGTGATACTTTGTTTGATTTAAGCACTCTGCACACGAAACTTATATACATACCTACTTTCAGATCAACAATACGAGTGCTCATGGTGACTAAACAAGTACTTACTGTATAGTATTGTGATTGTGAGCTGTGTATAAAGGGAGAAGCCGGAAGTATGCGATGATATCAAGAATTAAGCGGTAGTTCAACGGTATAGGTAAACGGAAGTTCTATAAATAAAACAACTAGTGGATTATTGTAGCGTGTAATATAAATAAAAATCTTAATACAGCAGACTCTCGCCAATTCAAACTCTTCATAATTCGAAACTTTCGGTAATTCAAAGTGAAAGCTTGTCTCCTAGAGACCAAATTGCTAGATAAAACCCACCGATAATTTTATATGTAATTTTATGTTCTCAATGATTAACAACGAAGAAATAACAACTCAGGATAAAAATAACAATAAATATGCCAAAGATTCACTAATAAATCGTGGTATATAGTAAGACAACTGGTGGAGGGAGAGAGGGGGATGAAGGGGAGATGTGATGGTGTAAAAGCGAGGAAAAAATGGAAAAGGAAAATCAGAGATGAAGAAAGTGTGACTTCATTTATTCAGTGAAGATTTCTTCACTATCTGCACTTGTTGTGTGTTTCATAACTAGGATTAATAAACTTTAAGTCCAATAAAAGAAATCGTATCATTCCTAAAAAAATGTTTTCCAGACAGATTCCCAGGCTATTTTTTCAATTTTCCCTGAATTCTTCACCAATTTCGTGTCTATTTGTCACATGTTTAAAAGTTAAAAAAAAGAAGATTTCTTTGAATTTAAATAATTCTGAAACAATTTCTTGTTCGCCATTCGCCGTACGTACCACAATACTACAAGAAGGTAATTTTTCCCTGGCAATTGTTGAAAACTTATGTTTTCCGCTCATTACTCTGACAGCAATACTGTTTAACATACTGTTAATTAACTTACTCGACACTATTATAATTGCATGGAGTAACTCTTCCTGTATAAGATGATATGTGCATTATGAGAGAACTCAGAGATTTCTCAAAACGTGATTTGAATAATTATGCAACTTACTTTCACGTACGTTAAAGCGCTCCAAAATATTTTAGCGACCCCGAAAGCGAATATATCGAAAAATTAAATTATTTTCTTTAAGTAGTGCTCACATTTTATTAATATTGCATTCTTTGTGTCTTTTTTGACACTTTTAACAACAATGGAGCATTTTAGGGGAAATCGTATGGTATTTTCAGCGTTTGTTGAGATTTTCGATTGGATTTTCTTCTATTCGTTGCAGTTTTGGGAAATGGGTGGATTCGTTTTTCTTAACCTGCATAAAGTTACATTTTTTATTAATTCTAGAATGAAACGCAATATTCCTCTTATAGTAAAGTGCGGGAACTTAGGACGCCTTTTGAAAAATATTCGTCACCACTTTGTTTGAAGTCTGAAAATTCTAATTTTCTTAGAATAACTAGTTTAACCTCAGACTACATCATATAAGAATTTCAGATTTTTTACTATACAATAAAACCAAAAATAATGCAATTTTCCAAATCGTGTTTTTCGTCCCACCCAACTAAATCACTCTAATTTCAACGAAATCAATGAAATTAAATTTTATTATTGCTAAAGTTAGCATTGTTGAATAATGAGGACCGGTAATATTGCTATTTTCATTATAGCAAAGCATTGAAAAGAATATATTATCGAAAAACTTACTACTTACGATGAAAATCTCTTGACACGACCACAGGAGACCTTAAACTACATTAATCATTCAAGATCCACCGGAATAAGTGCGTTATTATTGCTTTAGCAGAATTATACCTTGCGCAAAAATAATTATTGAGGCTCCCGAACACACGCGTCGTTTTTGTTTATTGACTAGCTATCACAATAATTATCAAAATTCACTCAAATTTCGTGTACCGGCATAAAATACCGTTTTTGCTCGCCAATGATTTTTTTAAAAACAAATCAAGTTAATGAAAGGACCCACATTCCCCTTATGGCCGCGTTCCCCCATCTTACTCCTTTTTTTGCATTTTTTGGTATTTTGAAGATTAGATTTATTTCTATACTTGATTATGAATCGAAACGATTGGAAATTCCTAACCTAACTAAAATTATCCTAGTATTGTTTGTTTATAAGTATATGGTGCCATTGTCAATAATTGACAATCATCAACGAATTTTCTTCCCTACCTTCTCTCTCCAATTGAAGTGTGATCTTCGTTACTTATTGTTAGTTACATGTGTAAAATTTATTGCAACCGTAAAGGTTTTGTTGTATAGAAAGCGCTTTATCATTAAGAAACAAAATTTATTATTTCTTAAAATTTTAATGACCCAAATTGATACATTTTTGGACCATAAAAACATTTTTTTTCGCAGCCCTATATATTAGAATAAAACTCTCGGTATTTCTTTTGCTTCCATCGCCTGATAGGTGTTCAGTATGGAATGTAATACAGTCTAAACCGTTTAAAACGGCATCGTATTTAACGGCAAACCTGATATAACAGCAAATTTAGGCTAGTCCCTCATTGTGTCTGTGTCTAAACCCGATCCGAGTATAACGGCAAAAACGGGCAATCCCTCCAATGCCGTTATAAACGGTTTTTATAAATTTTTCTAACAATTTCCAAGAAATTATTTACAAAAACACAATAACGCAATTATTGTGATGGCACTAGAAGCACCAATATATTTTGGTACCCTGGATAATTCGAAGTTAAAGCATGCAGAACTCTCCGCAATTCGAAGTTACGCAAATAAGTTTGTGCAAATCTCCTCGTCAAAATAGGAAACTTGCCATAAAGCAACAGCTTGCACGTTTTTTCATCATTTATATTGCAGTTATTGCACATATGAGCTCGTTCGAAACATTGAGTTTGTTGTATTCAATTTTCATCGTTTACGAAATCAGAAATAATAAATACATAAAAGACACCAAGCCGCCCATGTTGGCCCGCTTTACATTATCATACCCACTTCCAATTCAAATCATTGATGAGGAAATGACATTATTCTTGCGCGTCATTCAAAAAATCAGCGATTTCCGCACATTTCAGCATAATGCATGTTGAAATATTTGCGATAAATCGAAAATTACTCAGTGCATCGATTTATCTAATCAGCTGATTACAGTACGGGGAGTATGGTAATTCCACGCGTTACTTTGTAGTTACTAATACGAGCTATTATATGCAGCTGGAAATTGAACAAGCACAATTAAGTCAACTTATTGCTGAATGATTGTGTGAACTTATCAATATTCAAACAAAGAGGTTATGGCAATACATTGCTATGCAGTCTTATCTTACCAAACACAATTATCAGTCACCAGTAATAAGTCACAACGCACATATTTTAACAAAATGTAATTAATGCACCATGACCTAACTACATTTACGTGTACCAAATAGTATTCTGACAACTCGAATCATAACGTGAGTGTATATCTAATTAATTGCAAAAATATCAGTTCCAGAGATCCAGACTGAGAAAATCAAGTTTTTCTTACAGCAAGAGAAGTTCAGAAGCGTCCATTTTGTGTCGATAAGTTGCACAGAGCAAATAAATTCCATTTTAATGCAATTCTAACTAACTAACTAACGGAAAGCGGATACAATGAGAGTGAAAAGTTGAAACCGCAAACACGTTGGTTGTTTCCCATCCGGGCGTGAAACGTGTGAACGTGATTCATACGAACTCACGTAATTAAATACCGAAAACAAAAGTTGTTTACATTGCTTACAACGCTTACAACCAAAGCAAACATTGTATCATTCGACCGAAAACATGTTAACTACACGACAAAAACAAACACAACATATCTTATTATAAATAATTGTACAAGTCTCGTAATTATATTAGGTTAGTTGATATTTAGAGGTTAGGTGCATACCAGAACTTTCCCGAAGCGCTGCTCCAGCTCGGAAGGATCCGGCATCGGTTTACTCTTCACGCGGATGCTGGCCTGGCGCGCGTGATGCTTGCTGAGCACGCTCTCGTGCCGGCCATCGCTGGACGTCATCCCCAGTGGCTGAGGCACGGCCAGCTCGTCCTTCGACGCCGACGACCCCATCTTACACGACGCAACACATTACTAACCTAACCTAAAATGCAACACTGCACTTACACTCTCACAACTTACAAACTGTTGTTTATAATAATCCTTTAATAGAATAAAGTTATGTTATAATGTTAGACAGTTGCATGATGCTCACCACTGTACTGTGCACAACTGAACTCCACTGGCTGCGATTTACTTGCGTTTTGCTTTATTTGCTTTGGCGTGCATTTTATGCACGCTCAATCACAGTGTTGCGCTTCATAGTGGGCGTCACGTTCACTTTTTCACTAAACATCCGAACATCGCACGGTGTGTTGTGTTTTGCATTGTGCATTCGATGAGCATGCAACAGGTTCGCGTCGTCGGCGGTTTTTCGGCAGCGACGCCCGCTCCGACAAGGCTCGCAGTAAACTGAGGAAGCGCCGCGTTTTGCTGGTTGGCGAACTAAAGCGATGCGGAGCGACAACCGCCAAGAAACTTGTTATTCCAGCGGATGATTCAACCAGGGAAATACGCAGCCGCAACTACAAAGTAAAAAGAGAGAGGAGAGCCATACGGGAATGTTATACTATTTCAACGCGTTGGTATTTTATTCACAGGACTCCATCTTGTGATGCGAATTATAACTCATTTAACCTTTGAGTTTAACGAGTTTAACATCTCTACAACGTCTATATACGCGCATAGTAAGTTGCCTATATAAACTTGAACTTTAATACAATAAACGGAATAAACACAATGAATACAACATTATATTAATAAACCTTATTAATAGATATACAAAATAATATCAAATTGTTTGTAGGTTTACTTTGCTATAGTAAGTAATTAATTTCAATATTTTAATGAATTTGTTGTACACGAGTGTGGCCGAACACGGTCGAGCATATGATTACAAGTATTATAAGTAATTATGGGGCTAATAAAAATTAATTTATCCAATTCATTAATTCTTAAGACTTTCACCGTCTGCATTCTTAATTTTCAATTTTTAAACTTAATATTAATTATAGGACTTTTAATGAATAATTTTACTACAGTCAAAAGGACAAAAGAATATCCTATCATCATTTATTAATTCCTATGGAATATCTAAAAATGAAAAATTAAGAAGTATTAACAAATAATGAATGGAAGAATCGCGGCAAAAATTAAAATCACTCTTTCCAATTGCAGATCATATAATTTCTGCATATAAAGTTGCCTATATACAATAGAAACTAATAATAATAGAATTTAAAACAAGATTACATTAACAAAAACTAGACATTATATATGTAATAAAATAATACCTACTTGCTTCAAATAATAACGACTTTCGCCTGCATTATAAAAAATAAGTTCAATAAACTAGTTTTAAATGCATTTGGTGCAAGCACGAGTGTTGCCGAACATTGTCGAACAATCTGCCAAACATGAGATGTCAAAAGTCTTGTCACAGATGACGGTTACGCGACTTGACATTTGTTTGGCATCTTCAAACATTCCCAACCATTCTAACCATGTTATTGATGTTATTCCTGTTTTGTTCTTACACTTTGCCTACATTTTCAGTGATTTTATAAATTATACCTAAGCAACTAAGTGTACATGTTAAGAGTTAACATTTGCCTGCATTGTGTGATACGGTAAGGCGCCCCATCAGTCGTTCCACATTTCGTCAGCACTTAAATGCAGTAGGTAATATCTTTTCGCCATTCCAAATCCCAAAACAATACAACGCAGTGTACAGTAACCATATCTCTCTTTTAGTGTCTTGCTTGGTTCGTGCTTAAACCGTGACTCTCTCCATCGCACATCACAGGCACGTGAGGACATCTACTCTCAAGTAAGTAACAAATTAACGAGTCTCACTTGTTCGACAATGATAAACAAGTGGTGAGCATGACAACGGGCATTAGATACGTCGACTCCCCGACGTGTTTGACACACGATTTCGATGATTTTTTTCGGCAAATGAACATAACAATATTATTCAAAATTTCTTGCAGGTTTTCACACAAAAACATGTAAAATTGCGCGGAATCAGGAGAGTTGCATACCGGAGGTCGTTCACATACAAGGAATCGCATAGAGGGAGAGAGTCATGAAGCCGAACCAAGGTAAGTGCACACAAACGGGTGCGAATGCTAGTGATACAAGGTCCAGTCATTTGCCTCCGTCGCTATCGGCGAAGGCGCTCGAGTATTACCGGATGTACGCCACCAATGAGGAGCTTCCGAAGTACTTTAGTGGCGCATGCGCGATGGACGCTGGCACGTCTACGTCTTCGACGACTTTGTCTACTGTGCGGCAGGTGTCACGAGAGGTTGATGCCGTGACTTATCATTGCACATCGCCAACCAGCAGTGTTTTATCAAACAGAAGGCAGTTGGAGTGGGACAGTGGGGCGGACATAGGGTACGTGAATTTCAGTAAGGCGCATGCGCAACAGAAGAGCACGTCAATGCCCATGATTCACGAGGAGGTGGAAAAGAGTAAGATGAGTTGTGACAGCGGTGGTAGTGGTGATGGGGAGAACACGGAAGATTCGTCGAAACACAAGGATTTGTTATCTTTTATCAGACATAAAGTAGGGTGGCCTGCGGCTGAGTCTACTCCAGTAGAATTGAAGAAGTCTGAGAGTGATCCAGCTATTTATCCTACAACGCCTACGAGTTCCACTCAATCTCAAAGTCAAAGTGGTAGTCAAGGTCAATGCCAAAAGCAAGATAAAAGCAAAAATGGAAAATTACTGTGTACCACTGTCTTCAATTTCGAGGTTGTTCAATCACCTACATCACCTCGAGTTGTCCAATCTCCTACTTCATCGAATGATTCAGTTCCCAATAAGTCTAGTAGGATTAATAAGACTGATAAGGCGGATAAGACTAATAAGACGAACATATACGCGCGGTATCGCAAAAGAAAACTTCGAAATCTCGCAGTTGCTTGTCCTATTAGTATAGAGTGTTTGTGTTCGGTGGGGAAGGAAGATGAAGGCACGCAGACCTCCCCAGCTGATGCGGTTGCAAATGTGGAGGTGAAAGACAAGGTGAAACATTCGATTGGGGTGCAGACGGCGGGGAGGTCTGCCAAGGTGACTAGAAGCCGGCAAGAAATTGTCTATTTATTTGACCCAGGTACAGGTTTCACAACCTCGAAGACTATAACCTCAAATTCGACGGCTTCTAGGACATCTCGTGATGTGGATGATCGCATGTTTGTGAATTGTAATAGTTTCGAGTATATTGCGGGGAATTTCCAGGAGGATGATGAGGTGGTTGAGGTGGAGGCGGAGGCGGTTAATATTGTGGGAGATAAGGAGAAAGTTGACAGTGTTAGTACCGCATCTAACAGTTCAGAAAAATGGCGGCGCACAATTTCGAGTGATGTGGTAAAGTTCTCTAGTAGTACTACATCGACTAAAGAGGCCTCTACAGAAGAGTCTTTGAAGGTTATGAGGAAGTTAGTTAAGAGTAAGAATTATAATGAACATTTTAAGCAGTTGTATTTGCGTAAAATGGCGAGGAAGTTGGTTAAAAATGGCACAGCTCCAAATACGGAGAGTGGTGACCCCGACGTGACGCCAAATGTACCTCCTACTGATAGTAGAATGAAGGTTGATGGAGATATTAAGGGGAATAGTGATGAAAATCAAAATTCCGGTTCATCTTCCCAACATTGGAAGCACTCCTTGACGGAATCAGAGAAGTTATACTCTTCTGTTGATAGCAAAACAAGCACGGATAGAGCTGGTTTAGTGGACTTTGCAAAAAGGGAGCGTGAACAACAATTAGTATGGATTAATAATGAAATTGAGCATTTAGCTAGACTTAAACTCCTATTGGAGAAAAAACACAGTACAAGGACTAGTATAAGCACCTCAGCACCTAATATTCCATCTAGTTATAAGAAAAGTACGTCGGTTTATGTGATAACAACGGAAAACGACACCGGAGTTAGTTGTGCTGTGAATTGTGGGTCCAGAGCCACTCAAAGTTTGGATGGGGAGATAGATTTCCACGTCCATGACGCTTTAGGTGTTCGGGACTACAAGTTTAAAGAGATTATTACTAGGATTTCCGGGAAATCCGGGAAAGGAGATGACAATGCGAGATTTTATACTGCTGCGGATGGCGGGGTGTTTGAAGCAGTGAATGATGCGCCCGAGGGTATGCGAGCAGTGTCAGAGGTGAATGTAGGATGTGTGGCGTGGATGCGCGATGGCGAGAGTGCGAGTGTTTCGGCTCCTACTGTTAGTTGTCCTGATTTTTCAGACCGGCAAAGTATGCATCGCTGTTCATCGCCGTGCCCGTGCGTTCCCATCTGCGCGCCGAACGTAGCGCCCCCAGGACGCCGCGTGCGCGACATTTTCCCCACACCCCCCTCCGAACTGAAGCCGCGGAGTCGCAGTCGTACGCCGACTTCCAAGAGCACGTCGATCACGGATGACACCTCTGGCTACCCGTCGCGGAGGAGACTGCACTCCGCCAAGAAGGCGCGGCGGCGCGGCTCACGCCTCAAGCGCCAGGCCTCCATCTCCGAGCAGGACCTGTCGACCCAAGTGCGGAAGCTAACCGCGGCGCCTCCGAAGAGGCCCGAAGACAAGGCGCACAAGAGCGAGTCGGACTCGGAATCGTCCAGCAACTACGAGTCGCTGACGCGGTATCAGAGCAATGCCAAGTCGCTGACGAATCCGAGCAGGGTGCTGACTGTGGAGGAACAGCAGAAGAAGCAGCAGCAGCCGTTTGTGAGTCAAGGGAATGTGGGGCAGGTGGGACAGGTGGCGTCTGGGAGCTTGCCGCCGGCGACTGCCGGAATGCCCAAGGTGGATAGTTATAAGCAGTACAAGGCGCTGAAGAATAAAGAGAAGGAGTTGGAGAAGGAGAAGGCGGCTAAGGAGAAGGAGAAGGCAGAGCGGAGGCCCACGAAGGAAAAGACCCGCGATTGGGACGGTGACAGGCATCGGGAGCGAGCACGAGATCGAGATAAAGATAGGGATAGGGATAGGGATAGAGATAAGGATAGGTTAAGAGATAGGGAGAAACACAGGTCCAAGGTTACTGTGTCTACCAAAGGCCCACATAAGGAGAAGAAGCGGCGGGACAAGGCTTATTCGGATACAAGACGGAACAATACCAGTGACGCTGAACCGAACAGTATCACTGATGATGAGTCCAATAAGTATATGAAGATCCCTCCCAATTCGAACCTGCTGCCTGCCACGAAAGAAAACAAGCCCTCCAAACACGTGGGGGTAGCTGTGTGTGTGGGTGCGGGGAAGGACACGAAGAAAGTAACTAGGATCATCGAGTGTGATGCGCGCCCTCGCACGAAACATTCGCCGACTTCAACCGTCACCAGCACCATTCGCACCAACAGCACCACCATCTCGGCTCCGTCGAAAACCGACCCCAAAAGCCGGTCTAAAACCGACACGGACGTGAAGAAACCACATATGAAGTCAGACCCGAGGGCCAGGATCCGTACTCGTATTTTGAGGAAATCCTGTGAGTGTAGAGATGTAGAAGTGCCCAGCTTTGAGAGGTTCACGAATACCGAAGCGGCATGGGTGGAGGAAGATGAGGACGAGGAAGAAGACTGTCAGTGTGACAAGCCTCCACGGAAGATGTGCTCGTGCAGTTTTCCTATGAGTCTCGATAAATTATCTCGGACGGGCACTGTGAGTCTGCAAACTGTAGATTCGATAACGCGCGATGTGAGGGACATGCAAGTGGGGCAAGAGAAACCGCTCATGAAACAGATGGCCGTGGGTGATGATGAAGTGAAGCGGTCAGCGAGGGAGACCGCTAGTCAGGCGTACACCCAGCCAGGACTGACCATAGCGCCACCTACCGTCATGACCTATACGCCTGTGATGGTACCGACCGGCTGCGGATGCGAAGCTGATAAGACTGCGACGTTGGCGCAGCGCAGTCAGCCGGAGGAGGTGCCCAAAGTACAGCAGCCGGTGAAACCGCAGGTCCCGCAAGGCGAGAAGGCTGCGCCGGCGTCGCAGCCGCCGCTGGCGGAGCAGAGACCCTTCAAGATGGTTAAGGACTTGTCCAAGATTAATTTGAGGAGTGCGGTGGTTATCAGCAGCGTGGTCACGTCTAGTGTGTCGAATCCGGAGGATAATATTCGGCGGTTGGTGTTGGAGATGCCGCTGTATGAGCAGGAGGAGGAAGGTGAGGGTGAATTAGGGTAGGTTGGGTTGTCGCGGTTAAGGTTTTATCGTTGGATGTTTTCTAGGACACAATACGCAATTAATGAAACATTCGGAAAAGACCAAGGAAAAATATCGAGATAAAGTGGGGGAGAGTGACTTTTCGTCGATGTTGTCATGTAGTTGTCTCGGGACTTCCTCGTCACGGCTCACCAACACTGTCGTGTCCGACGGCGAGGTGATGTGTTCCTGCTGCGGGAAATGTGTAATCAGTAGTGAGTCTTCACTTGTCTTAGGTATGTAATAATAATTATGCATTGGGTGACGGGATAGAAACGTCGGTTGGTTTTATTTGGGATTAATTAGAACATTTTTGGGTTATTTTTTAGAGACATGCACTCATTAGTTTCGATTTATTTGAATCGCGTCTACTACATATAACTAATGAAATTGTATCTACATATTTTTATTTGCGAGCGATAGTTTGCCGCCCTCTACCCAATTTCTTCTTCTAATTTCAATGACATATTCTATCAATATTCTATCTAAACGCCGTTTAGTTTGGTACATAATTGTTTTGGCACCCCCAATCAAAATATCTGCCTAAATACTCGCAATCTCTTTTTTTTAATTCAAAATTTCCGTATATTTAAAATTTTTAGTTGTCTTGCCTCCTCCTTTTTCTGGTGATTAGATTCTAATTTTTAGTTGTCGCCGCCCCCCAAATACTCTTGTACCGAATCTTCTGTAAATTCCAGTCGCTGAAATTCTTTAGATATCTCGCCATATAATTAAGATTTTTTAATTGTTACTACCCCCTATAAAAATATCTGTCCAAATACTTTTCACTCATTTCTAACCTATTTTTTAAATATCGGCATATAAATACATACCACCATTAAATCGCAGTGTAGTGATTTTTAATAGTTCTACCTCCCCCAAAGGAAATATGTACCCAAATAATTTTCCCTTTTCATAATTTTTTATGTTCAAATTTTATCGATATATTTAAATATTTTATAGATAAATTTTTAGATGCCGTGCCACCCCTAATAAACATTCTGACCAAATTTTCGTCACACGTTAATGCATCAATCTCGTCGTAATTTAATTTTGCTGGAATTTATACGCCATTAAATCGCCTTATATATAAGATTTTTAATGAACTTACTGCCCCCAAACGAAATATCTATCGAAATATGTTTCCGTCTTTTAAAGTCTCTTCTTCTGGTATCGATATGTCGCCGTTTAACTAAGATTTTTAGTCGTCTTGCCACCCCTAATCACAATATCTTCCCAAATACTTTTCACTCTTATGTAATCTCTTTGTTTTATTTTAATTTCTTATTTAAGTACCACCATTAAATCGCAGCATAATTGAAATTTTTGATTGTCTTGCAAATAAAATCAACCCACTTTTCCTTTTCTCGAATCTCTTCTTCTAATTGTATCGTATATATTTTGTATATATAATTGTATATATTTAAATTCCTTCGATATGTTGCCTTATAATTAAATCTTTTAGTTTTTTCGTCGCCTCCAATCCAAGTATCTGCAGAAATACTCTGCCTCATTTATTAGTAATCTATTTTTTTGCTAATTTCGGTATTCAAAGTCCTCATATAAATCACAAAATATCTGTTAAAATACTTTCACTTATTCCCACATTTTAAATTCCACAGTTAAATCGTCTTATAGTTAATAGGTATGTTCCAAGCAACGATTCTAAAACGGTAATTCAGTTCCGCGCATGCGCAGTGAGTGACGCGATGCTCAATTAGCAAAAATCGTTCAGTTTTTTCGGATTGCGCATTAACATAATGAATCGTTGCTTAGAACATAATGTCCACCCAAATACTTTTTCTCCTACTCCAATGTCATCTTCTGATTTTAAATTCCATCGATATATGGCCCTATAATTTAATTTTTAAAAAGTTTTTCTCAAAAATAAATGTGTACCCCAATACTTATCTCATCTATAATTCATCTCCTACCAGTTTCAGTGCATAAATTCCATAGATATGTCGCCGCGTAATTAGGATTTTTAGTTGCTTTGCCTCCCCCAATTATAATATCAGTCAAAGTACTCTGTACTTATTTCTAATATTTTTCTAATTTCAGTATTTAAATTCCACCATTAAATCACCGCGAAATTAAGAGTTTTTAGTTATCTGACAATCTCGTCGACTAATTTAATTTTAATTTATATATTATCTCGCCCCCTACAACT
>JAODVP010014416.1:0-24954 GCA_025400035.1 Tetradonia laticeps
TAGTATTATTCATCTTATAAAATTAATATCCATAATAAAAATGCAATTATATATGTATAAAATATAATTAGTATTCTGGTAATTAAATATTTTCTGAAAATCTAATAATTTTTATTCATATTTACAATTCGGTTTAGCGTTCATTAAGAAGCTTAGGTTTAGCTTATTATGTATATACATAATATAAAATTCAACGTTCCAACAATTAAGTTTGTGGGTGCGTTTTCATCAACTTCGTAATCCTTTATTGTGGTTTTACTGCTTTTCATGGAACGGGAAAACTATCGAATTGGAACAGACGGACTTGAGCACTTAGAATGGCTTTAAACCCTTTTTCCTGGATGATACGGATCAAAGTTCACCAATAGAATATGCTCTATTTCTCGCCGAGAGGTGCTTTTTGAACTAGGAAGTGGCTTTACTAGATTTACTTTTATTACCCTACTTATATCATGTAACAAAAACGGAATAATTTAACATCCATTTACAAAATTATTTAGATACACTTGCTATTTACAGTAGAAGCTTCAAAATTGGAGGTTTTTATATGCTTTGTGTTTTCTTAACGGAAATATTCTTTTAAGATGGTCTGAAGATTTTACAGGAGATTTTTCTTTAAATAATGTAATGAAGTCGCGTATCCGCGCAGTTCCGAACAAAATTAGAGTAACGCGGACAGAGGGGGAACGTGGGATGATCGCTATATCTCTCGTTTCCTTCACCCGGTTGATTTCAAAAAATTCATAGACGTACAGAATGGTATTTTATGCCGGCACACGAAATTTGAACGAATTTGGATAATTATTGTGATGACTAGACAATAAACAAAAAGGGCGCGTGCGTTTCGGAGCTTGAATGATCTACGTAGTTTAAAGTCCCCGGACGTCATTTCCAGGCATTTTAGTGATGTTATCATTTCCCTTTATAAGATTTAATTTAATTTGATTATTAGTTCATATCGGGGCGAGTGGACCACTGCACGCTGAACGGCTGTGCGAGTCATGCATTCTAGTACACTAGCGAGACTAACTGTGTCCATTCTTACGCTATTATATTTTTTTAATGCTTCGCTATAATAAAAATATCAATATCACCGTTCCTCATTACTCATCAATGCTTACTTTATCAATAAAAAAATTAATTTCATTAATTTCGTTGAAATTAGATCTTGGGTATTTAGTGGGACCACTAACCCCCACTAACCCTACTACCCATGCTATGGGGAACGTGGGACGAAAAACACGTTTTGGAAAATTGCATTATTTTTGGCTTTATTGTATAGTAAAAAATCTGAAATTTTTATATGATGTAATCAGATGGTTAAACTATTTATTCTAAAAAATAGAATTTTTAGACATAAAACAAAGTGGTGACGAATATTTTTCAAAGGGCATCCCAAGTTCCCCCGTTTCACTCTATTCCGGAGTGTCCCACAATCCCGGACTAAAGGTCTCGAAGGTCGCACTAACACAATAAATCAACGATTATAATATTAGATTTACAGTTCTTATTTTTTATGTATTAGGAATTCGCTCAATTATTTATTTGCATATAGTGTTCCACATCCATACAAACCAATAATAATAACCGACAATAAATAATTGAACAGCAATAAAATCCGGGTACCATAAAAGTAAACTGACCTGAGACAAAAAAATTTATTTGCGGCCTTCGAGACCACATTTGTACATTTAGTCCGGGAATGATACCTTAAAGATATTGAAATTGTATTATCTTGGAATAGACATGAAGTATTTTTTATTGCATTGCAACATTTTAAAATTTTTATTCTTCTTTAAAAAATGATAATGCAGCAATAGAGGGGTAGGTATGGTAAAATATGAAAACGAAGTTAAATTAACAAAAAATTTAGTGCAGAAATCCGCCAAGTGATTCTGTAATAAATGAAAATTTCAATGCGATTGAAAAAATTGATAATTCACGAGTTTCTGAAATGAACGATTCAATTATAAAGAAACTAACAATGGTAAATATACTATACAACATACTATTAACCTCGTATGTAAGTACATTCCTATTATGTTGTTTAAAGTAAATTTGCATAAATATGTACGTTACAGTCCTATGTAAATATGTAAATATGTAATACTCTGACTACACCATGTAAAAATGTAAATGTCAAAAATAATGTGCGCCGTTTAATTCCAGAGCAACATTATTGTTAATCCCCCTGCTCGGCCTCAACTACTTACTGACCCCATTCCGACCCAACCAGCCAGGACCATGGGAGTTCGCGTATGAAATGGTATCAGGCGTCACGTCATCGCTACAGGTAAAACTTCCGACTATATTATAGACTGCCTAAAATTGTTGCTTCATAGTTGCGGACTGCGGTATACTGCGAATGTGGTATATTACGTGCACTGAAGTTGAAATCAGTAGTTTGCAACCTGCGTTAACCATCACCTGAAACCTCTAATTGCGCCAATTCAGGTGCTCCATTGCAGTTGCAGTATTTTGTTGTTCACAGCGCTGACCTGAGCACCCGTCATTTGCACAATTGCTCGATGAGAAATGCAGCGGTGGTGCAGCACAGATTGAATTCAATTGCAATCCGTGACGGGTGGGACAAAGGTGTTGTTGGAAGTGGCTGCTTCAGTAGAATGTCAAGAGGTTTTACTGCGGCAAATTAGTGTCCATACCATGATAAACAAAACGATCGATACAGATACATATGATGAATGACAATGGCAATTGTAGTTTTCCAATTCTGTTTAATCATCTTTGGTGAAGGCGCCGGGTAATTTGCACTTGTTTTAATGGTGCAAATTACTACTGACGCCGTAGAATTAAAACTACATGGTCGAATTATTTGAAATTTTGTTTGTAGCCTTTTATTATAAAAATATACTGCATGATAATAAAATTCTATCACAATATCTCATTTATAGTGGGTTGAGGCTAACTACTTATTGGAGAACCTAAGTATCTAATGAAATTTAGGTAATTTAGGTAAGTAATGAAAATCTTTGTAAAACTGAAAAATACTGGGATATAAGCACCCATTCATGTCTAGATAACGTCCTTAAATGATAAATCGAAAATATACTCAACGTGGATTACTATTTGACAATTCCGATTGTGTTGTCTGCGCACATAAAATCCGTGGTGTTTGCGTATATGGCGCCGCAATGCAATAACATTCACAATAGGATGTGGTTTTCGACGTCGCGACGAGATTTGCGTGTGGTGTGACCGCCCCAGCTGGAATAAGATATGTTTCTATTACACATTCTCCAGAAGGAGCAATTCGGGAGCAATATATTTCTTTGCAATCCAATCTAAACATTACCGTTTGTGAGTCGTGAGTCGGCGCATGAGGAAATAGAATTTGATTCTATTTAAATCCGAATGTATCTACATAGATTGTATATTTTTATTTTTTAATCTTGGATTAGACTGCTCTACATGATACTAAAATACGAAATCATATCTATTTTTCACCATCAGAGCAGCTGTTTCAACAAATTCTCATAATCGCAACATGTTGAGCATACACCAAACTCTAGCAAAATATATGTACATAAAAAAGGGATTCAAACAGTTTTAAACATTGAAATTGGTTTGGTAACGGTTTTTATCCTCTTTTCCTAACAGTCATTACAAAACTATTGGTTTAAAGGTTATAATTAAATTCCTAATTTTTCCAAGTTTCACCTAATTAAAAAAAACCGTTTGCAGATTTGAAATTAACGATACAAAATCATTTCCAACATCGTAATCAGCAAACAAAATAAAATAGTACGTAAAGCTGTGTTTGGTAATAATTCTTCCAGAGTAGGAAATTGCCACTCACGAGCACGTGAATAATGCTGCTAATAAAGAAACTTAATTAACATGTGTTTCTCCTTGTACTAACGAAGAGACACGTTTTGTAATCGTAATTACAAGAATTGTAACTACTGAATTCATTTAAACGCAACACACAAAAGAAAAATATTCTGGAATACTTCGAGCAAGAGCGAGTCGTGGCCTGATCTACTTGTAGACTTATAAGTACTCAAAGTTTAATAAAGTTAGTTCTACAGATAATAAAGTAAAGAAAAGTATTGATTTCATGCTTTATAGAACCAGACCAATGGTAATCTAACAGGATGAGAGACTGTCACGTTTCCTTCACAGGAAGTGATTAATTTTACATTTCCCATTAGTGATGTAAACATTTTTAGCAGTTATTAGATATTTTTAGATTACATATACAATTACATATAATTAGACATAAACACTGCAGAAATGTTAACGTAGTTAAAGTTAATTATCTAATTACACGATGAAAGTTTTTGCCAAGAATAATGATTTTAATGCGTAATTTCAACTTTTTTTCTCATTTTATTATACCCACCATCTAATTTGTTTAGAAAAATTGTTATCGATGAATTTAACAGTATGGGAGATTTATGCATAAATATAAATCCGTTGATTTTAATGGAGAGAAATTAGAAAATTCTAAGAAAATTTATCTAATTGTAGTTAATTAAAATATTATCAAGTAGTTTTGGCCAAAAAGAATGATTTTAATTGAATAAACTCACCAAACTCACATTTTATTAGACTCATGCAATTATACACTCCATCCACTTATGTTTCGAAAAAAAATGTTCGCAAGTTATGTAACAGTGTAGTAGTTTTAGCCAAAAATCAAAATCTGTTGATTTTAAATGATAAAAATCAGCAAAAAATTTCTCACGTTATTGGAACCATGTCATTATCTATTCAAGACGTTAATTGTTCAGAGAAATGTTAACGATTTTCAAACTTTTTTTTTTTAGAAAAAGTAAAGGTGGAAAATTCCATGTTTCCAATAAATAAAGAATATTTATCTAATTTAATCAATTAAAGTATTTTCAATCAAATATAGTAGTATTATGGAAACATAAGTGGTTTTCGCCAAAAATAATGATTTTAATTACAGAATTTTGCTCTCATTTTATTAGACCATGCATTAAGCATTGCTGTCTCTAATTTTTCTAAAAAAATGTCAACGATTTATTTAACAGTGTGGTACGTTCAGCCATAAATAAAAATTCGTGAATTTTAGCTGTAAAATTATTGAGGCCATATTAATGATGTTTTCTCAGAAAAGTAAAGGTGGAAAGTTCCAAAGTTAAAATAAATAAAGAAAATTTTTCTAATTTTAGTCAATTAAAAAATTTTGAATTATCCACAACAGTATTATGGAAATCCAACTCTTTGAACTAAAAAGCAAATGAGATAAAGTAAATTATGTGGTAGATTTGCATCCGCAGATTTATCTATGACTACATTAACATAAATTTGAACACCTTTTGTTCGAATCGCTGATGACGATCACGATGTGGTCTGCGGCGTGTTGGCGGTTCGCAGAATGCAAATTATATACGTGACCAGAAGATCATTTGTCATTGCATGTGGTGCAGTTGATAAAGCGACAACTCTGCAATTAAAATCAGCGGATGTCTCTCAATTCAGCCCACCGCTGATTTACGACTCATTATTGTCGGTGGGATTTAATTACAATGCAAACAATTTATTGCATGTGTTTAAGTACCTGAAAATTTGTTTGGAATTCATTTCGTGTTTTTACTGCGTACTACATAAAACTCGAGTACAAAATATTAAAAAATAAATATTTAAAAATATGTATATTCAGGTCAGGAAAAGTGCTTTGCATATTGTTCCACGTGGGATGAAATGTTTAAATTTGTTTTTAGAGATTTGAGGGATAATACATTTATCAGTACACAGCAAAAGCAGCAATATCGTATTGTTTCATAACATTTATGGATTTTAAATTATAATTACGTAGTATATAAATTAAAATTGCCAAATTAAATCACAGCTTAATTTCGTGTCCAGTAATTAATTCGGTGCACAATTGCATCAATTAATTATTCATACACTTAGCAAACACTTCAATTATAATTACGCACCTATAATGCAATAATGCAAGTATTTATTCAACAATTCATATTGTTTTAATTGCCAACAACTTCATTAATAACAAATTAGTGATAAAGCAATCATAATTTTAATCCACAATTTATTTAAATTTTCATGATAAACTACTATTTGTTATGCTATTATCCTAATAATCCTTTTGTATACGTTGTTTCTATTTTATTGTCAAACGGGGTGAAATGGGTTGTTTTTTTGAAAACTATTGATCAGTTGTTTTATGCCTCAATTCAATTGTTTAGTTAAAAATCGTTAAAATATGCTCTTATGAAAAAAAATTAGCATATTTTTCACTACCCACCCTGCTTTACTTTATATCATTACAATCCTATCATAAACATAACACGTACTTTATTACTTCATAGAACATAAAACATAATTCATATTGTTTTAATTACAATTTTAATAATATAGTGAAAACTCGTAATTTTAATCTACAATTGATTTAAACCACTAATACCGCATTATAAACTACTATTTGTATCCCCATTATCCTATTATTTTATTGCATATCACATGTTTCTTCTATTTTATTATAAAACGGGGTGAGATGGGTTGTTGCTGAAAAATATTTATCATCTTCTTAAGGTCTAAAAAATCTATTTTTTATTTTAAATAATTACATAATTAACAACTTATCATCGCATATATTTTTTCTATTTTATCGTAAAAGAGGGTGAGAGGGACTGTTTTTTTTTGGAAAATATTATCAACTCCGTAAGCCTAAGAAAATTCTAGTTTTGTTATTAATTACTAAACGAAGAAGTTGTCATCACATGCATATTTCTTCTATTTTATTATAAAACGGCGTGAGATGGACTGTTTCTTGCAAAATATTATCAACGCCGTTTTAATACTTAAAAATTCTATTTTCTAAATTAATTACTTAATTACTTACATATCTCGTGCGTACGTCCATTCTTACTTAATAAAAGAATTCATATTGTTTTACATAATTGCAAATAATAAAAACATAGTTGAAATTCATAATTTGGATCCACAAATGTCTATTATTATCTATTACATTCACATTTTATTTTATTGCAGAACGGGGTGAGATGGGCCGTTTCATGAAAAATATTCATCATCTTAGTTTTAAGTGCTAGAAATTGTATTTTTTGTATTAATTTCTCAATTAACAACTTATATTTCTTCTATTTGAACGAAAACCGGAGTGAGATGAGCTTTTTTTTGAAAAATATTTATCAACTCCCAAATTAAAAATTCTGATTTTAAAAATTAATTACTTAATTTACAACTTTGTATGGCATATATTCCTTCTATTTTATCAAAAAACTGGGTGAGATGAACTGTCTCTTGAAAAATATTAATAACTCCATTAAAGCCCAAAAATTATATTTTTTGTATTAATTACTTAATTAACAATTTATCATCGCATATATTCCATCTATTTTATTGAAAACAGGGTGAGGTGAGCTGTTTCTTAGAAAATATTTATCAACTTCCTTTTTAACCCTATAAGTTCTATTTCAATAAAAGTAATTACTTAGTTGACGACTTATTCTCTCATCCATTTTAAGTAAAGTGAAACGAAGGGAGATGGGCAGTATAAAAAAAATATCATGAACTCTTTACAGCCTAACAATTATATATTTTTTATATTAATTTCTTAATTATCAACTTATCATAAATTCCTTCCATTTTGTTGTAAAACGAAGTGAGATGTTGCTGAAAAAATATTTATCAACACTGTTTTAAGCCTTAAACTCTATTTTGATAGTGTGTACAAATAAGTATATATTGTATAATAATGACTATAGAAATATAAATGGGATATAAAAATGTTGTTACATCTCCCCTAGCTTTACTCTATATCATTTCAAAGCTATCATAAACATGACACGTACTTTATATGGTATCTATTACTTTATGTCATATTCGGTAAATTTATTACCTTTTTATTATATTTAATAGAAAAGCAGCAAAATGTTTTAGCCCTTCCTACATGTTTCAACTTGTTCCAACTTTTTCCAACAAATATTAACGTAAAAATGTAGCAGACATTCGCAAGATCCTCATCACTCATCAGTCACCGAAAACATCTTGTTCTCTGAGTGAAATATGTTTCCCGCAGGCAGCTCGCTGAAATTATTTCCTGCTTACACATTTTTCCAATGCAGGATATGTGGATTGGTGAGGATATCGCTTCATTTAATATTTACGCCCGCATTTCATCGCTATATCCGTTTTATTATTTCATCACGTTATTATTTCTATCGCTCCGACACAATTCCATTTATTTCTAGAAATCAGCAAATATTTCACATTTCTCCATCTATCTACTAATCTCATAATACGCATCGGAACTGTAATTACACTGGATATTATTAGAAAATTCATTCGAAGGAATGTTGCGGAGTTGTGAAGTTGTGCACTGGTGCAGATGGGTTGACGCAGAAATTTAATTATTTTACTTATTAAATTCCATTTTAGTTGTGTGGCGTTCTGACACTTTTAAAAATGTTTTGTGAGCGATATTATTGCAATTATATTCGGAATACAATGAATCCAGTGTCCTTCGTCTTTGAATGTCCACGGGTTGTTCAAATCTATTGTGATTGTGTCTTGATAAAGTTGAAAATTACATTAATTTTATTTCGGTATTAGTTATTAATAAAAATGTACACAAACAATGCAAGAAATACTAATAATACAAATTACCTATATAAATCTTATATAAACAAAGAACACTGACATTATGTTCCTTGTCAGCTTATCCAACCGCAATTCATTTCGCAACTGTGCCAGATCCAATTCCCTGCACTTGTCATAGCTTGTTATAACGTAAAAACGTCTGCAATTTATTCATTTAATTCCAATTTATTTCAATATCCCTCTGGTTTAACTTTTTACTTTGCAATCTTCTGGATTTTTATGTTTTTTTAAAAAGACAAGATAATAAATTAATTGTAAATTGCAGTCATGCCATACATTTATTCATTAAGATAAATATTTATATCTCCCAGGTCGGTTGACATTAACTTTGAGGAGAAAAAACCTCATACGTAATGCGCATGAAAAATGCAAATGTAAATAGAGCTGCATATGCAAGCTAATCCAGGATGTGCGCAGCGAAAATTAAAAATACTGTAAAGTAGCAAATACCCACGGCACGTGTGAGCCGTAACAAATTGGATTGCATTTCAAAGTATTCCACAGTGCTGCTGGTTTGGTTTTGTTCTTCAATTTATAATAATTTGCTGATAACTATAAATATATAATAATTAATATATAAGAATTAATTTATTCTGACCACAACAAGTTTGTCAGAAGTGGTTAAATTATGAACATGTACTAGATAAACAATTAGTTTTCTTCAATTTAATCAAATGCAAATTGTCAATAAAAAGATTTGTGGGTTGCCAGTTATTAAGGTAGTTTGTATTAAAATACATGAGATTTTATAAGTTTTTGTTATCGTCAAACAATGAAACGGCAGATAAAGGCCAAGCAAAAACAATAATTTGTAGAAGATTTGTTTTATTAGAAGATTTATTTTATTAGTATTAAGTGCAATTTTAGATAGTTTTAGATTTATAAAAACTTTTACGGATTTTGTGACATTTTTAAACATTTTTAGAAATTTTTAGACTTTTTGGGGTATTTCTGGACAATTTTAAAAATGTCTAGACATGGTCAGTTTTATACATTTTTAGGAATTAATAGATATTTTTAGACAATTTTAGGCAATTTTGATATTCATAGAAATTATTACGCATTTTAGGACATTTTTAGCAATTTTTAGTCCATTTTGGGCAGTCTTAGATGTTTTAGGAATTTCTAGATAGATATGTATTTTTAAACATTATTGAGAATTTAGGCATTCTTAGACATTTTTATAAATATCTGCGTATATTAAGATATTTTTTGGAATATTTAAGCAATTTTGAACATACCCAAATATTTTAATTCTTTTTTGGACGTTTTTAGTTATTTTTAGACGTTTTTAAACATTTTTAATCTACAACATTTCTGTGTTCCTATTGTAAGACTTCTTGCCATTTATAGGAGATTTAATAACATATCATATACAGTCGGAAATGTAGATTATTCGTTAATGTCGACTTCATAATAAGCGAATCAGATATCCTATAATACCAATCGATGACAACAATCCTGGGCAATTAATTCAATTCAGCTGCTTGTTTGATTTTCAGAATAATCAAAAGGCGAATTTAAATTGCTAATTCACTTTGGTTTGTTTCAGGGCTTGTGCGTCGCTATTCTCTTCTGTTTCTGCAATGGCGAGGTGAGATTTGTTTTCCACGAATATATACCGGGTGGTACCTTATAGGATTACAACTGTAAATCCTGAAACGTCCAATTTTCCTAATTATTCTTTAGTCTAACTTTGATTGAGTTATTTGGGACAAAGTTGTTTCACATATTTTTCCCTATGTTTATGTCGAAAAACTGAAACAATTCTAAATATGTTTTTATAAAATTATCAGAAAGCACAGTAAAGATTAAATTAGATTAATTGTTCAAATAAAAAACCACTTTCTGCTAAATATGGCATAAAGTTTGTCCGTAAATCATTGAAAGTGTTCCAATTATTCTAATTTTCATTAGTACGTTTTGTTCGTCATTGCCAAGCATACAATGCTAAAAATAACTCACTAAAAATGTTCGTTTCATATTTTTTGTTCTATTTAAAAAAAAATTTCTCTACAAAATCTGTAAAATAATTACAAAAACTATTAATTGGATCCTTTACAATTTCATCACTACGTATTGCAAAACACCACCCAGTCTATAGAATCAAACATCAAAATGCGCATTAATCAACTCTGTTCATCTTGTTCACGTTTGTTCATTGTTCATGGCTGTTGTTCATTGTCTAACTTCTATTTATTCAAGTTGGCGTTGTACATCACTTGAATTAATTAATGAACAAAAACAAGACATGTAGTTATATAAATCTGGACACTGAGAACTATCTATATTATTCCTTCAAAGGATAATATATTCCATATTGTGATTCGAATCACAATCAAAGGCTTCATTTAACTAAATCTAAGGTTATTTGTTCTATTCTATTTTTGTTTGACCGTAAAGTTTACATTATAAACCAGTAAAACAAATGTGAATTGTGATTTCTCAATGCAATTAGCGGAAATTTATTTTATCTACAAACAGATTAAAATGTAAATTGTTCAAGCAAACACGTCAACCACACAGTTTAGTATGAGCCTTGTTATTGCTCGGCCGACCATTGGAAAACCCTGAAGTGCCAGTAATAACGATTCATTTAAATTCACAAAATCGTCAGAGGTGTAGGTCAATCCTGAAAATAGAAAATATGCAAATGTGCGGTGTTACAGTGTTACGGTGTCACTTTTTGCGTTGCTGTTTAGATTCGTGAGTGAAATACGCACATTTGCTTTGTTTGTATAGCAATATTTCAAAATATACTTTTATGATTTTTTTTCATATTCCCATTATTATTTTTAGTTTTTTAAGACTTTCATTTACTTCTTGCTTGGTATTTTATAAAAAACTAGAATTTGATTTATTTCAAAATCAAATACCCTATAAGAAAGTTCCATTCATATTAATCTTTACAGTTTTTTATACAATAAAGACTTTACTTATCTATAGATACAAACACAATTTTTAATCTCATTTGCTTCAATAAAAGAGAAACTAAAGAGAATCCCAAAATATCCTGAATCTTTTCAAAATCACATTACATTACACGAACTTGGCGCATCATATATTTGCCTTAAATTGATGGAATTCTAGGAAAAAGTACCAAGAAATATTCCAACAATTACAATTGTTATCTATAATTCCCATCGCAAGCCTATAATTCCACGAGGTCACTGCACATACTCGTGCATGCCAAATATAGTTGCATTCTCTGGAAATCCCAGAGGAAATTTCTGCATTCCTGCATTACAATATTGATGTTTGACTCTATACTATAGAGTCTATAGGATCACTTGCTTCCAGATAGATTGCAATTCAAACGGTTTTACACAGTTTGCAATTTCAGCTGTGGGATGAAAAACGACAGAAAACCTAAACCTTGTACATTCTTCCAGTAAGAAATAAACTGTTACATGTGGTAATTATTTTTGTTATAGGTCATTACGCAAGTGAAACGAAAATGGAGAATGGCCACGTATCGACCACGTGCCAACTCGTGTACCGTCACCACCGTGTCGGTACGTAAGGTATAAGTCATCAAAGATTACATATTATTTTCTGATTATATAGTTGTCTATGCAAAAGTTTCTTTTAAATGATAGTAGATTAAGAAAATCCGATAAATACTTAGGCTTCTTTGATTTTTCGAGGTTTTCCGATTCCTAGTTGGTGAAGGCCCTGGGTTAAATCTCTTAGCCACTGAAAATTACAAAATTTTCTTGATTTTTAGGTTCATGGCGGGAAGTAAATAATATCAACTTTTTTAATACATTTTGAAACATTTTAAAACATTTAAAACATTTTTCGGTTGTTAAATGTGTTATAACAAAAAGAAGGACAATAGTAATCAGTTTTGACAACTTTAAAATAAATAAAAAATAGAAACAATATACTAACTACTAACTACTAACTGTTTAAAAAAATATAATTTCATCAAAACGGTTTCTTTTTACTAAAAAATTTAAAAAACGATTTTGGGCGAATATGATGAGAACATTTCCTTAAAATGTGAACGGTTGCGCATGAAATAGATGTTTCAGAATATTTTCACTTATGACAATTATCTTTAAATAATATAATTGGGCAATTAATTAAGAACTTAAGTTTACTTTGCCTTCTTTATCTCTTTATTCCATTATCTACTGCAACTGCTATTTAATTATAAATAATAATAATTATAATTATATAACTTTACAGTTTGTCCGCACGTCGTATCCAAACGGTGAAGAGAAGATATGACTGGGCGCCATCGGCAGACGAGCATCTCAGTGGATAGCATCGCGACGCGCCTCCACCGTGCTGGTGCGCACCCCAAACAACGCGGAGACGGCGCCCGCCGCCGCCACTCAACCGCCCGCACAATGCGTGTAGGCTTCAGAGCGTGTCCCTTGCGGTTTGTAAGTTTTGAGAAACGCTTTTCAAACTTTCAAACTTCCGAACCTTCAAACAAAGTTCCAAACGTTCCCACTGACAGGACCTCTGGCTGCTAGCATTTCACTTCAGTATTCCTATAATTAACGCTTCAATTGCAGAATTCCTGCTGGAAAACCAGAAACTTACAAGCAAAAACCAAGTTTTAGGCTTAAAGTTTAAAGAATAAACCGAAATGAAATATTTTTTTACTCTAATTATATCAACGTTTACCTAACATTATGTTTGTATAAATTGTTTAATGATCATTAATGATGTTTAATTAAGATACCTATGCCTAAGTTAGCTTATATAGAGTATAAACTGATAACTCAATTAACTACTAAATACACACAGCTTGTAAATATCAACTGAGGATAAGGCAGTTCAACGACCTAGACACTAACGGATATCATTAAATTTATCAATAAATGTCCCGGCGCATTCACAATGCGTTTGAGGCCTTTGTGTCGTAGTGTCGTTTCCACCAGTAAACAATAAAGAGGAATGCAACGATAGTAAAATGTTTACGTCTGCGCTATAAATATCCCAGCGAAACCGAAAATTGTTTTCCTTTCGTTCATGGGCGATTCTTTTATTGTGCATTAGAGAATTCATCTCCGGCTTCCATTTGGCTTTAGGCGATAACATCGCGTCATATGAAATCCTTGTCGTTATAGCGTAGAAATCCTTGGAGTCCTGCTGTTTGTAGCGCATTTTCGGCCTAAGGCCTAGGTTTTATAGAGAATAAATAAATAAGCCGGATTAGGAGGAAAAAACTAGGATAAGTGGTGCTATTCGGAGATGCGAGTTAGTGTACATAAATTGGGCATTGTACTTGAGTAAACACATCAATGAATACAATTGAATAACGTTTTGGAAGCGTATGTGAGTAGAGCACATTAGCGAATAAATCATTGCGTGAGACACACATAAATTCTATGAGTTGAAAATGTGAAATGCCATGAAAACATTAATGTCGGCTGTAAATTATCCTGCTTCGACCAAACCTATTTAGAATATGTGTATATAGAGAAGTAGGGAATAGATGTAGCATTAAATATACCAACATAGTAAAACTGGGAGAGATGAAATACACAATTAAATTTATGTTTTAATTGTCGCAATGAATACTATTAAAATGTTTTATTTTTATTTTGTGTCTTGCAGTAAACTCAACAAACCCTATGTTTTAATAGATAAGCAAACATTGAAAATTGAAATTTGAAAATTCAGAAAATTGAAAATTCAAAAAACTGAAAATTCAGAAAATTGAAAATTCAGAAAATTGAAAAATGAGAAAATTGAAAATAACAGAAAACTGAAAATACAGAAAATTGAATATTATGAAAATTAAAAATTCTAAAAATTGAGAATCTAGAAAATTGAAAATTCTGAAAATTGAATATTATGAAAATTAAAAATTCTAAAAATTGAGAATCTAGAAAATTGAAAATTCTGAAAATTGAATATTATGAAAATTAAAAATTCTGAAAATTGAAAATTCAGAAAATTGAGAATCTAGAAAATTGAAAATTCTGAAAATTGCAAATTTAGAATATTGAAAATTCTGAAAATTGAATATTATGAAAAATGGAAATTCTGTAAAATTGAAAATTTTAAAAATTGAGAATCTAGAAAAATGAAAATTCAGAAAATTGGAAATTCAGAAAATTGAAAATACAGAAAATTGAAAATTTTTAAAATAGAAATTTAAAAAAATTGAGAATCTAGAAAATTGAAGATTCAGAAAATTGAAAATTCAGAAAATTGAAAATACAGAAAATTGGAAATACAGAAAATTGAAAATTCTTAAACTTGAATATTCTTAAACTTGAATATTCTGAAAATTGAAAATTCTGTAAATTGAACATTGAAAATTGAATATTGAATATTCAAAATTGGTAATTGAAAATTGTATTTATGACAAAACTGATTTTCTGTTTTGTAAAAATTTCGCGTACATTTATGTACACATAATCTCCCCCAGTTCTTCTAAATAATGAAACACAATTAATCTAGACACTCACATGTATATACTTTATGTTAAACACGGTTCACTACATATAAAATATTTAATTCTCTAACAATAAGTGAAATGTCTAAAATAAAAGAACGAATTTATTTGAACTACCTACAATTAGTTAGCAAATAAAAACAAAAACTTATTGTACATACTAAAAGAACTTTATATTTAGAGCCACCTATTTTTCTCTACAGAAATATTATAAATTTGAAGAGGCACAGCAATAATTTACATACGGGTTTATTTACGACGTGGCGTTTGTCGCCGAGGACGTTCCTGTTTTAAGTCCATAAGCTTGGCTTAAATATTACGCTGGCGTCGAGAACACAACATGCGGTGCTGTAGCTGCTTAGTACCACTGACTGCGGGAATAACACTAGGCGTTATTTTTTCCATAAACATAGTCGTGTGTGGAAAAGTCAACAATGCACGCAAGGCAATGTAAGAAATTGGAATTGCACTCATAATTTGCTTGCAACAAACTCGCACGAGGCATATACTTGTTTGCTCAAGTGTGGAATATGCAGTTATATTATTTCATCTAATAAATTTCATTCAATTTATTTCTTCATTTTATTTGTGCAGTAAAACTGGGAGAAGCGGAACGCATTACGAATAATTTTCTTATTGTTTTAAAAATTATATTTCTATGAGTTCTTCAGGAATACGTGTTTATATTTCTTTATTGTATAAAAGCTTCAGAATTCAACTATACAGCAAAATCAAAAATAGTATATTTTCCAAAATGAATTTTGAATTTCTAATTCTAATTTCTAAGGAATTGTGGAAGAAGAATTGAAATATTAATAAAGCGAGAGGAAAAAATTAATGTAATATGATTCTAAATTTTCATTTTGGGATTTTCAGACATTTTTATTTTAATTCCCATTTTGGCTAGTTTAGAAAAATTATTATCAAGCTATTATTTTAAAAATTCAATATTTTATAATTCTATAAAAAAAATTCTTCTTTTCGCGCTTTCAGAAAATATTATTAAAATGTTTTGAAATATTGTGTCATATCGAGAATTATGTTAATTTTTCCCAGTAAAAATTATAAAATTCAAGCAGCGTTCCATCTCACCCAGTTTTATTTTAATTTATTTAAGCAAACTAATTTCAAACAAAATTTATTTACTTACTCCTCTTTGTACCATAAGTTGTAATATAAAAAGTCAATATGATTGCACAAAATACTATATACTTTTTATTTTCTAGGTACATACTCATACATATTGTAAAAATACTATAAGTTGTCCACCTACAATTTTTTAAACAAATTTATTTTAATTGTAGTTAGTAAATTATAGTAAACGATGTGGAAACACAGTGTAAATATGTACTCGCATATATCAACTAAAATGTTTATTTATTTTTTAACATGTTATCCAGTAATATGGGAAATTTATGCAATGAATGAAACAAATAAATTGTTCGCAAGAAATTATATTTAAATGATATGTATTAAAAAATACAATTTATATCTCTAAAGATGAACTTGTGTTAAATCTAGGAATAACAATGGTAGACATAAATAAATATTGTATTAAGTTTCAGTCATTCTTTACATTAAGCTTAATTAGTTAGTACGGACGATGTATTATTGTAACATAAGAAAAGAAAGCTTTAATGGTGATGAAGAAATATAATTGGATTGTCTAATATGCAAAAATATACTGTTGAAGAAGTACCTGTGTATATTATGTTATGCCTTAATTTATCTTTTATTAATCTATAAGGTCATTAATAATTCCATATTTTATAATATTGAACCGTGTTTTTCAGAAACCCACTTTTCAAATTTACGGGAAAGCTTCTTAATTCGAAATTATGTACTAATTTTCAAAGGTTTTGTTCAAAAAATCAAGAAGTCGATAAAATAATTTTATTGGATTTGATAATATTACCTACATATTTTTTGAATATTTTTTTAATACACAACTTGTTGTAAACAGGAAGTCACATTAATCTTGAAAGCACGAAAAATTGTGTTGTCTGAGAGATCCTCAAACTTTGAGTTTCCTGCATCGTCTAGAAGTAGTCGAGGTTTAAAATAATCTAGATTTGATTAGGAAAAATATACAAAAATATATTCAAACCTTTTAGCCATATCCTGGCTGTTACTAAAGGAACATTCACTCACCTATGAAAATATATAAATGTTTTCATCACTGTAATTATTATTGACAACGAGTACACCCTACGTTAAATATTTTATTTATCCTACCTATATAGTGTGTTGTTTGTTTTGCATGTTTTTGACTATTTTATGGTATATCAATCAATATTTATTTCATGTCCCAACAATTTGCCAATAACCTAAAATAAAATTTTTCATGCAATCATTTTTATATTTTAATATAGAGAGAATATTATATCGTAAAACTAAAATAATTTGATAAAAAGTGTCAAGTTCACGTTAAAAAAAAAGTAAAATTATTAAAATGCCAGATTCAAGATTTACATGCTATCATTAACATTTCCATATCACAATCATTAACTTATTATTAACATTTGACAAGAAGTTCAATAATCTTGTATTTAACACTTTCATGATTTCCATACTTTTACTGGCGTATGAACTGGAAGTACGCTTTATACAAAGTTGTTTTTGTTGGGATTTCACAAGTTTTTACTTTGTTAAAACTACGCCAGACTGGAAACGTGGGTGGACGTTTTTAATGGATCCTGCATTTTTAGGTGAAGCAAACAATCATTCAAAACAGTTGTTTCGGATTTTAAACAATTTTACTTTGTGTTCCACACGCAGGAAATACACATTACTGCTTCCTTTGTAGGTAGTTTCTTGGTATTCTAAACGATTTTCTGTTATCGTGTAAGCCATTCACAATTTTCACGCTGATTTTAGGTTAAAACTCACTTTCTTATCCTAAAAATTTGCAGCATGTAATTATACTTAATAATAGAGTGATATAATTTCTAAAACTAGCTGATATTCCAGAAAATTTTAAAATATGATCATTTTTCTTTTCAATCCTCTTAAAGATCTCTCGTTCCAGTAATTTTTCAAGTTTCTAGTTTAAACGATTGAAACTGGATTTTTTTGTAGAAAAGACAGTACTTAAATAAATTTATAGAGATTTTTACTGCAATTCTACCTACCTAGAATTTTCTTGTTTCCTTTACTGTAAACTAATATAAAGTAACATTTGATCCATATTAAGAAGTGTCGTATTTATTTTGTATTTCTTTATTAGCTTCTTCTTCTATTATTTTTGATTGTCAAACAAGTCTGGTATAAATTGTGAACGAAAGCAGAACTCGTAAGTCACTGAGGAAGTTCTCCCAGGGAGAACGAAACAATTGTTTGACAATCAAAAATAATAGAAGAAGAAGCTAATAAAGAAATACAAAATAATATAAAGTAGGTATCTTATATAAACGTAAAAATTATCTCGCAGAGACAAATTTAGTTATAATTGATTTCTTTATCTATATAAAGATTGACGGTAAACCTGCTTTTATTCATTATTTAAAAAATAGTAATACAAATTATAGCTCAAAATATATTAGGTATATTCTAAATTCAGCTTAAGTTCAAGGTTGAAGACAAGTTCTCTCTGCTCACTACTGACGTCAATGCATTTCGCTTAAAAACGATGAGTGCATGCATCATAGTCCCAATTGTGTCCCAAAAATGTCACTCAACTGCTTCTTACATTAGTCAACAACAAAGTGTAGCTATGACATTTTACATAAAAACATGATAAGACAGATATTACATTCAACTCTTGTTTAATATTTCAGTTATGTCATTTATGAACAGAATAGAATTTTTAAATTGCAAACTATTGTTCAATAAACGCATTTTATATGGTGGGGAAAAATCAATATGAAAAATATTTTCCCCTCATTTTCTGAAACTTAGCGGCTGACAAATTTTTCAAACTTAGTATGCGAAATACCATCATATAAATTCAAGCAAAGTTTTGCAATTTTAGTTTTTGTATGTATTATCATATCCATTAAATCGATGAAAGTTTTGACCTAAAAACTAAATACCACATCACTTCATTCGTATTTTCCGATATTATTAAATTGGGAACTTTCATCCCATTAATATTCTTACAATTTTGTTTGTAGAAAGCCTGTTGTTATTTTTTCTCACGTCAGAATAAATTAATACTTGATGTGCTTCAAATAAACACGATTCAAACGCAAATAAACATTGAAATGTTGAAATGCTGATATGTATTCCAAAGGCGCACGTAAGTATTTGCATGCAAAATGTGAAAATACTTTGCGTCCTCAGCGCAGGACTGCGGAGGTAAATGCGATTAACGATGGATGCTCAACTTGCCTGAGAATTTCAGGACGCGGTTGAGGCACGGATAGATTTAGGTAAATCGTATCGGGGATTAAATTTGCACACGAAAATTAGGAAGGGTAATAATTCCCCAAAGACGTATATTTTTAAAACTTCAATAAATATAAACTTCAACCAAAACCAAAACGAAGATTTGCAGGACTTATATTATTTCATTATTTCAATTTAGACACTTGCTGACAGTTCCAGGACAATATATTCAATAATAAACGAAATGCTGAAAGGCAGCCCGGCGCCTCCACGCTATTTATAACTGTTCAATATGTGTCACCAGTCTCGACAATCCACGGTGAATTATTTTAGAAATGCGCGGTGACACACTATTCAGTGTGTTCAGCAAATTCAGCAACTTCGGCAAGTTCAGCAACTTTTTATTATTATCCGTGAAGTGGCAGGTTAGGTGCAACTGCTGCTATCGACGATTGTGCTAAGCTGGATTTACAGCGCGTCAGATTACCTTCTTCCAACGTCCGTCCTTACTGCGCAGTAAAATGCGCAGAACAATTCATCCTGCGCATTCATATCAAAAGCAATAAAGCTTAGCGTTCCAACTCATTTACGTGCCAATGCAATTAGTGATAATTACCAGCGCGTGGAAAGCTTTCAGTCATTGTCTTACATTGTAGAAGTTTCTTGGAAGACTATTTTGTTACTACTTGCAGAATTTAACAGAATTTGAATTTATATATATATATATACAGAGTGATTTGAGGCCACAATTATTTAATTCCAAGTTCCAAGGATTATTTTTATCGAGCTTTTATCGGTTTTGGTGAAAAATCCGGAAATAGTTGTGAATAATGACCAGTTGGGATGATGAATCAAGTGTTTTTAATTTTGTTTTATTAGTATAGTGTGTAACTACATTTAAAAAAACGACGTTTAAAATATATATTTCATCATAACTGATATTTCAAGCTAATGTAAATTTTAAAAATTGAATATAAAGGAGCTTTTGACGGCTTCTAAAAACTTTCAGGAAATATTTCGGGATGTTTCACCAAAACCGATAAATACTTGATAAAAAAAATCCGTGAGACTTGGACTTTCCCGATTTGCATCGAGCAAATAATAGAAAATTCCATTATAAAATATATTTGTACATTTCAAAGGTTTTACTTCTGGCTGACTAAGCTTTATTTGGATAATGTGTCTTTATTGAGCCGATAGTAAATTGCGTGCGCTTGGTGGATGATGGAATTTCACATGCTAAGCTGGAAAATTTGCCTCACGCAAGGATTCAGAGTAAAGTGAGGTAAAGTGGAGTGAAAGAAAAAGAGAAATAAGTTATACTTATACAGAGTGTGTATTTTGTAGATATTGATTTTTTCCTGGAAAATTGAAACTTAATAACTCCATAAAATTCCTAAAATATATAAAAATATATAAATTACGATATTAACAAGTGTTGTATACAATATGTGTCTTAAAAAGGTGTTTATATGACATGTAATAGACACACTTTGTTGGAGACTAATGTAAGAAGAACATGAGTGACATTTTTGGGACAAAATTGGGACAATGATATATGCATTCATCATTGTTAGGCAAAAAGCATGTGAACAGACATAATTTGTCAACAAATATGAATTTAATATATAAAACTATAAATAAGTTTTCCGAAGGAAGCGGATCTTCGTAAAACAAAGCTATTAGTCAGTAAAACTGGCTTTTAACACTTTTACACCTTTATCTCCGCGTTAATGATAACGAGCGAAAATTTAATGGTCGCAAATTTATCCGCATTGTTCTGCTAGAACCTTAATTAAGACTTTCACGTTCGCTTACAGTAAGAATACCCATGAAATGAGAATTAACAACCGCGAACAAAAACCATATTAAGTCGTACATGCGCTCATAATGCGTAAGAATATAATTAAACGCTGTATTTCGAATGCACATTAATGTCCGCTATCAAGAGATTCCGAGCGGCAGTAATCTTATTACGATGTTGGGTTATGGTGGATAATTCTGGCTGCAAAAGGTACTTAACAAGTTTTGATGAGACGGATTATCTTTTCAAGCTTAGTTTCATTTCTGATTTTGATCCATTGTGGAATAATTAATTTTTGAGATATTTTCCGTCTTACTTCAAGTCTAGGAATTACAGGAGAGGAATAAAAACGTCAATTAAATTAACAAAGGTCCAGGATCAGTTTATGACAGTTAAAATTAATAAGGTTAAGCTTACCGGATGCTTTGTCGTGTAATTCAAGTATCCAGTTAATTAATTTCCGCGTGTAATTACAAGTTCCTGAGGAATACTCATTCATGTCAAGTGGCTAACGTGACTAATGCGGATTGTTCGTGATTGGAATAATGGAATTTAATTAAACTGAGTTGACCGAGTAAGTTATTATGTCAATTAATTATTTGTTTTGTTATTAATATCTATGTCCATGAATTATATTTTTAAATTTGTAGTATTATGTCTATTCTAAAAATAATTTGCATTCCTTTGACGAATTCCCCATTTTTACCGAAGGACAACTTTGTGCAAGTTTTTGTAAACTGTTTTTATGTTCCATCCCCTGTCGAAATATTTTCTTCTTCGATTCTTTCCCTTCGCACATTGCCTCGTGGGGAATAAGCGAAAATATTACACTCCCAACCGATCTCAAAAACATTTTCTTTATCCGTCAAGCGTTTCCCGACCTTCCTTGACCGCAAAATCTCAACTCAATCTTTCAACCAATGACACTGAAAGAGAAAAGTATTTGATAAAACACCCCAACCGCATTAAAACAAACACCGTTGCGTTTATATGCAGCGAACACAGTGGAAACTAGTGGAAAATATAAATAGAGATGAATATTAATGGCTACCTATAAATTGTGTCGCACATCATTTGGATAAGCGCATAGAGTGGCTTTCAGTGGCGTGTGGAAAGCTTTTTACTACATACTACATTTTGTACACGTAGATGAAGAGAGCTAAATTGATAATAAACTATATATGAAACATCCCAATCTACGCGTACGAGAGATTGATTAAATGTTAATGTCGAGGGCGTACGCTTTGTACAAGCTTCGAGCAGGTATCTGAAAGCAGGTGGAATCTTTGTTGGCGTGCGATTTAATTAACTGTTGGATGGCTAGGCACTTGAGCGTTGCGCGTGACTTCACGTCAGTGTGCATTATAGTACATTATAACAAAATATGCCTTAATTTAAAAGATTAATTTTACAGCTTTTTTCTTATTTTTGTTGAGGAAACTAGATTTAATTTTGAGGAAGTATATGAGAAAAATTAAATTAAGAAAATGTGTTTTGCTATATATAATAGATACTAGATAATATATAGATAATAGATAATAGATACATTATACAGCCGTGAATTTAACGTGAAAACGTCAGTATAACGGATTATAGCTTATCAAAAAATTATGATATACAGGATGATTTGAAGTTCGATGCAAAGCTCCAAAGGGAAACTAGTGTAGACTATTTAGCACCATTTGGGCCAAAATTATTTTAGTCCAAGTCTCACTGATTTTTTTATCGAGCTTTTATCGGTTTTTGTGAAAAATCCCGAAATAGTTCAATTGGTTGTCGATAATGACAAGTTAGTTGATAAATCAAGTGTTTTTAATTTTATTCCATTAGTATAAACACGCCAAACAAATTAATAATACTTGTGTTACGAACAATTTAGTGTAGAAGTTAAAGATAGCATTATAATAATAATGTTTTGAAAACTACATGAATAAATCTTTAAGCTCACGACGGATCGTTGGAGAGTGTTCCAATTTCATTATAATACTTGCCTTAACATCTGCTCCAAATTCCAGCCATATCCGAATTATATCCTAGGTAAAAAGCTGGTTTGCCTGGGATAATATGTGTAGAACACCTGTAGAACTGAGCAGAATATTAAGTTCATAAATATCTTCACAGTAGACTGACGTTTTTGGAGGTCGACCCGGGAACAAATTGACTGAAATTACCGTAAATTGCCGTTGTTGCCACGTGTAATGTGTTGAATTTGCTAGTCTGGTGGTTGGATTCCAAAACGCAGGCGAAGCATATGTTGATTTATGCAATTGATTAGTGTTCTCAGTGGCATTCTGCAATAAGTCAATTAAGCGATCTATAATTGCGCACTAACTATGAGTAATCGATTTGAGTGCCAGTCAAGTTCGATAATATCCGCATGTGTCAAACCGTGTGTCAAATTTGTGTAATCACAATGTATGCACTAGTGTAACTTATCTTAATTTAATTACAGAGATCTACAAGTATATTAATTATTGGATACTTCAGATCCAAACAGTCTGATAATAGTTACACTATTAGATATACTATTAGCGCACGTAGTGGAGGGGGAAGCGCCGATATTTTGATGATATTCTGTGATATATTGAGATTTGTAATTGCTATAACTTTTGACTCAGACAAGGAACGACTTTCTAGTAATTTATATATTTTTCTATTAATTAAAAATCTTCTATTAAATAAAAATAAGTTTAGTTTATGATATTTTGACATTAGAAATTAAATCCAATTTAGTTTTAATCTAAGCATAGAAATATTCTTCGTCCTTATATAATTAGTCAAAAGAAATTATGTTGTTTAATATTCTTTTAAATTAAACCTGTCAGCAAACTACGCTGAAACTCAGTGAACTTCACTGCGCAGCGATAAAACTAAACGATTCGCGGACAGCTGACGAATACAGAGCACTCCACTCGACATTCCTATGGAATACCAACCGAAAAACATTGTCCTAGATGCTTAGCGCTGATTTATCTCAAGTGCATGCTCCGCCATTAGCGGCACGTCAGTGTCACGCTCAGGGAACCGCTCAATTAAGATTCGCGATGAAAAGTTACGTAGGTACTTGACACTCCTGTCATCCGAAGAGATTGGAAAGCACTCTATCTCTCACGATTTGAATGCAAACGATATTTAACATAATAATGAAATTCCGTTTCTAGTCATTTATGGTTCATGTATTTTACTTTTACTATTTCTTACAGGCTTTATTTGTCACTTTGATATTCGATATCGTCTTAGTCTACATCGTGATCTATTATCAAGACATTAGTGATTAATGGACGGATTTTCCGCAGCTGGACTCCGGCCAAAGCTCTCTTTCCTGCTGACCGTGCTCCTCGACCTGTCGCTATGTGCGAAAACGTGTGGCAAATCCGGCGGAGCCGAAAAAAGGCTCCGACACGCTTCCGGGCATTCAATCATTCAATTTGTTCCTGCTGAGAAACAGGATTCCCAGGTTGATAGAGGCACGAAGAAGTCTTTCAGTTTTGTTGCAAAATCTTCTTCAATTAATTGTAAGAGAAGTTAATTTAAAAAGTAATTATCACTATATTTAATTTATTTCTTCTGTATTTCTTTATTCGTAAATATATTTTATGGCGGCTATTATCTCCATTCCATGGCATGGTTTTCCTTTCATTGCTTTAATTGAGACAAAGCACATTGGTGCACAAGCTCAAAGTTTAATTGCCCGAGAGTTTTAATTTCGCTGCTAATAATATGCTTACTTTGAACTTAATTAATTAATGTCAATACAATTGCCCACGAG
>JAODVP010014417.1:2138-16693 GCA_025400035.1 Tetradonia laticeps
ACTAATAAAACAAATACCGAATTATAATAACAAGATACAACACTGTGGTTGATAAAAAAGACATTATTTTATTTCAAAGAAAGAGATTAATAGCAAATTATGGAAAATTTATTATTAATTATATTTATTTTTATCAAATCTTGCTAGAAAACCTGCTGAGCATGTAAAAATTTCGCATTTTAACTTGTATTGTACTATGTAGATAAAAAAAAACACTATTTCAAAATATTTTACATGTTCTATTCCCATAGAAATGCTTACTAAAATTTCTTACGAAAAATTTAACATATCTCTAGGTAGGTAACTACATACCTACTTTTAAAAAAAATCAATGGTTACTAATATAGGTAATGAAATAAATACAAAACTTAATGACATTAAACCTTTCCCGAGAAAACTCGTTACACTTTCGAAACTTTCTCAAATAAATTTATATTGCACGACGCTGGTAGAACAACTTAATTTATTTAATTCTTTGGAAATAGGTTGAGTTAGTCTTTGCGATAAACGTAACGTAAGCAAACAAAACCTAAACTAGCCTATGATTTCGACCAGGATGTTTTTTTTTCAATTTGTTCATTTTTATCTCAATATATCTACCGTTATCTAGATATACGGTTTTATTTTTTGCACATTGTGTTTTCAACTCATTTTATATGATTTTCGTGCTTCGCTGGGTACATTTTTATTGATTCGCAAAACTATTTTATATTTAATTTTTTTTAAAGTTATACTAGTTAGTTTTTGTTTTAGAAGTAATTTACTACCCGGATGCAACATTTTCCCCTGAGTATACCTACGTTTTAAGCCAATTTATAAGGCGCACGATACGGCATGCTTAATACATATTAGCAAAATAGTGTACCAACAAAAGAAAATACTCTACATTCAAAATTTTGTTGATTGTACAAAGATTTGTTGAATTTCTTCATATTTAAACTCTAAAAAAATTTTGTAACCTTGCGAGGGTTAATAAAGAGACTTTCGGCAATTTAACATCCCTGTAGTGATTTCCCTCCTTCTGCCTAAAGCCGAAGAAAAAGCTGGAGCAAAGGATAAATCCTCGTTTTTTGTGCATGAAGATATTTTTTCCACGCAAAGTCATATTTTATGCACTCGTTCAGCTTGTCCCGCACGTCTCGCGTTTATAAATCGTGGTGCGCGGATGCGCGCTAGCAAAATGAAGAAAAAATAAAGAAAACGAGTGCACTAACAAGCTCAAGGTGTACGCGTGGTACGTTCATTAGTTCACACCACGTCTGGCACGTCTATAATTACGGCTTAAATTCTGACCGAATTACGTATGCATCAAATCCTACGCGGCGTTATTACAGACTTTACAGACACAATTGCTGCATGCTACGAGTACGATTATCAGAAGATTCGACGTCTCTTGACTATTAACAACCTATTAATCAGAGTCACTAGGTAGATAGATAAATGATGTAGCGAACATAATAAAATATTTGCGAAAATTTAAATTATGTGCCGGTGTCGATTTCTACTAAGCGATTCATCATATTTTCGCTGAGATTGAGTTTCAAACGTTTCAAATTTTGAGCATCGTGAGCATAACCTCAAACAGTTGGAGAATCGTTTCATCTACGTTAAGTTAGCGTGCTCGTGGTGCTGGCACATCATCATCATAAACGACGACATTGTCACAGATGAATTGGAGAATCTCACATGCCTAGAGCGAGGCCATTTGTCATATCATCCGAAAATACGCGAACTGCTCGTAAATCCAGAGCGAGTGTGACATGTTGGAAGTAGTTTGTCATAACGCAGGAGCAGGAGCAGCGAAGTGCAGCTAAACGTGGCGTAAGTGACTTTTTAAAACATACACGTGTAAGCGCACTTATTTAAATGTCCTCACAGCTCTGTTAATAAAACAGCGAGGCATAACTCACATCAGATGATAAATTGTGCACAAACGCAGATGTTGTATGTACACGCTAACATATACATAACATGAACATTTAATCTCAAGTGTTGATAAAGCTAATACATGAATAAAGCGGATTCTGCATGCTATTTATTAATTATTCCTATTAATCTACTAGAATTCTGTACTATGTTGGTGGTCTTGTATTTTTGAATTTGATTATTTTTCACTGTTTTAGTACACAGTGCGCCATCTGTTACGTCCCATGTGTACTACTACAACATGTTTGACAATTGTCATTTGACAATATTCATTTTATTTTATCAATTAGAGGGATTTTATTAACTAAAGGAAATGAATACGGTCAAAATTAATCGAATAGAAAATAGAAATAGAAATAGAAAACGAAAAGGGTTGTAAATTACACGGGTTGTGGGTAGTGTATTTACGCGTAATGTCGACGAGCGTGGATGCACGCCGCGTTTCCAATTGATTACAATAATTACAGGCGGGCGCAGTAGTTACTGCAGTGGCTAATAACTAACTCGACGCTGGGGCAATTTATTAGCCGCGGAATTACATAAACGCATTTCCAAAATAACGATCGACATGTGTCTATAGTGATATTGTGGTGTAGTGTCTGGGGAGCATAGAAAAATCAAACCGTAATACATACATAAATAATAAATAATCGTAGTGGTTGAATCGGTTGGTTGGTTCACCGTCTTCCAAACATAATAACCTTTAATTAGTGCTTGTGTTCTTCAGTGCATTCTGTTATTAGAAAATGGTGGATGTCATCGGAAAGACCAAGGCGACCAAGAAGTTATAGGTTAATACTCAAGAACCATCGCTATAAACGCCATGAATTGAGTAATGGAAGATGCACTGTTGGTGTCGCTGCATGTGATTTTGACAAATTTATAGTGGCAAATCGGTCGGTGTCGCGTTTGCCACGCGTGGATTACATCGGAAATCCAGCGCCGATCAGCAGGAAGTACGTGACAAACATACGCGCTGTCACAGCCACCCCGCCAAGGGGAACAATGCCTGTGACCCCAACAACGGCGAGTGCAAATTATACGCCGTGTGTCTCTCCCGAGTCTCCCGGCTTCCCTGTCGATCCACGATCTTTATTTAGGCATAAGCATAAAGAGCGCATAACAATGATCCCCTTTATTGGGGTGCGGATTAGCTATGGTCATATAATGCTCCATCAACTACACTTTGACATCATAACCTTACACAATAGACAAAGATAACCTACAATAATCTGACATAACCTAACATAGCAAAAACTCCAGCTGTAAATATTTGCTTTATCTTCCTACACTACAGAGATAAATAGGTAAGTAAATATTCACATATATCTTGACTTTTCTTTGTTTGCAACCTACTAGAGTAAATTATTTACATTTGTCAAGTTTTCTGCTCACTATTCACGTCTCTGTAATTCATGAATTGACTCCCTTTGACTATCTTGTTAAACACAACTTGTAGAATCAGTGATCATCAATAAATACGTGTGTAAGCGACGAACAATGCGAAGATAGACCGCAGGACAACAATAAACGACAAACAAACTTGCGTAGTAAATCTTTCCGCGTTGGTTCGTTGCGATGAATGGGTCCTCGCACATGAGAAGTTGAATGAGGCCGAGGATGATAATGCGAGATTGTGCTATATCAAAGGCGTTTTGTGCCTGTATTTTGTGTTCTATATGTTCTATATTGACAAATGTGCGGTGTGGACAATACATGGTAGAGTACGAATTTTTCCCATTTATCATCTCTTAATGTAATCCCTAGTACATTCGCTTGCGAGGCTGAGGAATTTGTTAGATGTCGCGCGGAAAAAATAATTCATGGGTGGGAATATGAGAATAATTCATGATGACATCGTACATTCATTTGGAGGTTAGGACTTTTATCTGGTTTAGATGTACATAGAAGTTTTAGGTTATTTATTTATGACAATCGGGATTTTATCCTTCTATTGAAAAATCGGAGTTATAAATATATTAGGTACATACATGTGAGTTGTTGGTTAGATATTAGAAGAGGTATGACAAAAATCTGGTAAAAACGTGACAATCGAAGATTTTCTTCTTTTATTAGTCTATAGCCAACAGATGGATAAAAACACAGAAGCAGATCTGTTACTTGAAAATTAAATGATTAACAATTCGGTTAGCGTTACTTTCGTCTACCATATGTGCTACTCTCGCATTTATTATATGTACCATTTTTATTTGTATTACAATTGTGTATTGTTGTTCAGATATTTGTGTGGAAACCACATCCTCGCATGCAAGTATACATCACTAATCATGTCTTAATCATAAGTTATGCTCCTGTTGAAAAACGCCATGCGGTTTGGACACATTTTCACGTTGCTTTTCACCGCGCAATTGATGCCGATAAATGTGTCAGACATATGGCATTAAGGTGGAGGTAATTTGACAGACAACACCAGGCATATTAAAATACATATATCTATAGTAAATGATATTCATATCTACTTATCCATAGATTTATAATATTTTATGTTGGAAGAACAAGTGAAGAACATGGATCTTCAACCCTTTAAAGTTTTTAAATTTTGATTTAGATCAAGTAATTTTCAAGATGGAAGAAGGATTGGTAATACCGATTGGTAACTTCTATTTTTAAATATCTACGCTTTGCATGTGCATGCTGAAATATTAATCTTTTCCCCAAAATATATGTGTTGTTCATTTGGGTGCAAGATAAAGAACCTGTGGATTTCCTTCCTTATCCTATCTAATTGCGATTTAAAATAATTGTTTGTTCCTTAACTCCCTATAAATACACTTTGTTTTAAGTCTAAAAATTTTAATTTTTGTTAGAATAACTAGTTTTACCATCTGACTATATCATATAAAAAATTCAGATTTTTCACTATATCTACAATAATACTAAAAATAATGCAATTTTCCAAAACGAGTTTTTCGTCCCACTTGCCCCAAACCATGGGGATCTGGGACGAGTTAGTGGTCCACCCAGCTAAATCAGTCTAATTCCAATGAAATTAAATTAAATTTGTTTTAATGATAAAATAAGGATTGTTGAATAATGAGAAACTGTAATATTCCTATTTTTATTATAGCAAAGCATTGAAAAAATATAATATCGAAAACTCGAAAAATAGACTTGCAATCATATGCAGCAGACAACAACGGCACACCTAAACAAATATGATCGGTACGACTGCAATGCTGTGGCCCACTGTCGCCCCATGTGAGAGATGTAGATTTTAAACGAAGTGATAACATGATTAAAATCTCGTGGCACGACATCAGGAGTCCTTAAACTATATTGTTCATTCAAGATCCACCACAATAAGTGCGTTATTATTGCTGTAGCAGAATTCTACATTGCGCAAAAATATTTATTGAGGCTCCGGAACGCACGCATCGTTTTTGCGCACAATAATTATCCAAATTCGCTCAAATTTTGTGTGCCGGCATAAAATACCGTTCTGCACACCTATGATTTTTTTCACACCAACCAGGTGAAAGAAACGAAAGATATATCGACTATCCTACATTCCCCCTATATCCGCGTAGCCCCATATTACTCTATGCACTTTACAAACTTTCAATATATATATATACGAAACTATAGGAAACTATACATCACATCATACCAGCAATTGATGCACAAAACAACAAAACAAATGGGTAGCCATAATGCCATAATGCAGTTTTTTGGCAATTTCTTGCAAATGATTGTTTTGATTGACTTGGTTGTCTAATTGTTTCCCTTAAATCTTCCCGTGAATATATTCGCCCATTTCGCAAATATTTTATATATAAAGATTAGTGTCGTACGCTTAGAACTATTCGAAAAATAAGTCGCTTTTTGACATTATTCGGTGGAAAGATCTCTGATCTTCAAGCGATGTAACCAAGTTTCCAATCACATAATCAGCTGCATTATTGTGTATTGTGTACTTGCTTATTTTAATTATGCTTGCACTATAATTAAATACATTATACTATATCGCTTGTAGACTTTGTTAACGCGTTTCTTACTATGCATCAGTATGTAATGTATTTCTTACGTTTAACTTATTGTTAGATATTGAACTTTAGCTTTATCCATAGATACGTCGGTATTATTACGTTGGATCTTTGCGCCCAGAATCGTGTCTCTTGGTAAAATAAAGTTCTCTGATCAACTTAACAGCCACCAATAAAACAAGAAATAAAAATTTTCTTCGGATTTTACAATGCTACAATCTCGATGCGATCCGAACATCGAGCATATCCAAATGCATACAATTGTATAGTGTAAGGAGATACTCTAGCGATCTTGCTCGGGGCTCAGGATAGAGGCTCGTCCTGCTATCGATCCGTACCGACACTACCTTGGATCGCTAGAAACGCTGCGAAAAGATCGGAGTATCAGGTTACATTACTATACCATGGAAGTTCGAACAGAACCTGGCATTACATCAATGTAATTTGGTTCGGTTCGTGGATCAGGTGTGGACAAAACAGATAGCTAATAAACTGGGAAAAGATAGTTCAGAAAGTCATGTTTATTGCGGTTTACATTTATTACTTATTTATCCTCTCATATTTTACACATACGCAAAAAATCAGTTTTATCACTATTTGAAATCGTTTTATTAACCTCGTAGAGTATGAGCAGCTCTGTGTTTCATATATGTATGAATTTCTGCATTAGGTAATCGCATTAATACGATTTATGACTCTTGCATAATTTAATGATTATACCTATGTACCTTTCTATACCATAGTGCGTATACCATATCATTTAATTAAATTTGTAAAATTGCGTGTGAAGCGTACATTCATTAAACAAATCAAATGGTCATGCTTACAATTAATAAAACTTTATCTCTATCTACTTGTAAACTAATATTAACATCATAGATCCAACAAATGAAGACATTAATAATAATTAAATTTTAATACGTATTACTAATCTACATAGATTACTACTACTGGAAGATACCTAATAAATATATGTATAAAAACATACATTCTTTCAACCGTTCCCTATGTAAGTCCCCATCCACAACTGATTACAAAAAAAAAATGCTAATGTACCTTTATATATCTACCTACCAAACATTATGCTTTTCTACTTTATGCCACTTTATACACATACATTACTTATTGTATACACATCCCCAAGTCCACTTTTAACGCATTTATCTTGTATTCCTCGTGTGGCAGTTACGTCGCGCCTGCGTTGATGAATATTTTCCTTTCGGTTAGCAAGCGAAACCGCCCCTTCGGCAGCCCCCAGTGACACGGGGCTGGTGTGAAAGGCGCAAACACGCTCCGCACAAAGGCGGCGAGAGGCGGAAAAGTAACCGGCGCATTATCACGGCTGTAGTCTCACGTGCGCGCGGATCAAATCGGGTAATTCCAGAGGCCGGGAGCGTCTCCTCCCTTCCTGAGGGATGTCGCGAGTGCGTCCGCAACAAAGGAGGAGGTGTGCGCGCACCTGGAATGTTTATTGCTCGATGGATATGTCAAAGGCGCGCTGGAACTCCCAAGCAAATATTTTGTGATTTATCGTGGTTTTTCGTATAATGCGGGTAATTGCTAATCTTTCTGACACGCCCAAGGAGAGGACAATATGTTGAATATAAAATTAATATTAGGCATTTGGCTAATACAAAATTTAGAATTTACATTTACAGATCTGAAAGTTTTTTTTCATTTCTGTATCTACAATCGGGAAAAATTTACGTTATATCAGAGTTTGCTATAAGCAAGGACTTTCTTCAACGTTTACCAACCTATTATGCATTCCACTCATTATGAACAGAAAATTACGAAATTTGTTAATTTCCACCTTGCATCGCATCAAAATGCAAATTTTCGTATTCTTAATAATAAGTCATCTTCGGTGCAATCAGCACGAACGTTTATAGTAGCTCAACCTATAACGAATTAAAATCTTCACCTGATGCCGTCAATTGAGCCTACTATCGACGTGCAGTAGACTAGTGGGGATATTTTTCGAAATTCCACGCTGCTCGCGGTTGCGCTGTGTAATTTGCATATTATCATCAAACGTCTGATTCGTGCGCTGACGCTGAGCTATTAAAATGCCCCCGCTGTTGCCCACACCTCTCCCTTTGCTCTACCACAGCCTAGAGAGCGATGTTTGCAACTTGTTATTAATAATCCACAGCCCACAACCCACATCGTAATTAGCCCATTGGAGAAATTTTATATAAACACCGACTTATTAAATGTTATTAGCCACGTCGCCATTCTGTTTTCATTATTGCACAACATCGGGTATTAGCAGGTTTATTATGCAGATTTGATTAATGAATGGTAGGCGCTATTAGAAGTCAATTTCATTTGCATTCACACGTTACTGCTATGAATATGTACATATCGCAGGTTTTTAATCGAAGTTGATTGATTTTATTATGTGGCGATGTCATGTTGGTTGTCTACATTAAATATAAATAGGTTTGTATGTAGTTTTGAAAAACGGTAGCAAACTTTGTACTTATTGTAATTATGTAGGTAGTTATGTGCCTGTAACTAGTTGTGCTTGTCGTTGTGCTTGTTTTCCGGACGGTTGACACATCCTCGACGGGTTGCATGATCATAGTTGGGTTTATGTCATCATAGGTTGTTATTTGTTCTACAAGTTTTTTACAATACAGTAGGTTATAAAAACTCAAAACATTCTTTTTGGGTATGGTAATAGATAGATAATTTAAATTAGGAAGTGAATATACACATAATAATCGGTATTTTAATCTTTTATTTTATTTTAAATTGATATATGCATAACAAGTGAGAATTTTCGCGTTTGTCACAACATTTTTTCAAAAACTATTAAAGTTATTAGATAACAGCTTTTTGTAGTTGCTTCAGTAGGAAGTGATGAGGGTAAGTAATGTTTTGAACTTCCGGTTTTGGCCGGAAGTGGCCCGAACCGCATATTTATTGGAATTTGGAACATTCAGGGTTAAATAGGAATTGAGAATTGGAAATTTGCATAAATATTTATTTGGAAAATTGAATATTTCAAGATTTTAATATGTGAAACTTTGTTTTAAGCGGTTGGGAGTAAGGTGAAAATGGAAATATTGTTTTAACTACCGGTTTGGACCGGAAAATGCCTGAAATTTGAAACTTTGAAAAATCGACAAATTGAAAATATGATGCATAATTTGAAATTTTTATAATTTCTAAATTTGAAAATATCAAAAATTTGAAATCTTGAAGATTTGAAAGTATGAAAATTCAAATATTTGAATAGATATGTATTTGAAAATTTGAAAATTCTTAAAGATTTGAAAACTTGAAGATTTAAATATTTAGAAATATAAAAATTTGATATCTTGAAGATTTAAGTTTGAAAATGTTAACATTTCAATACTTGAAAACTTAAAGATTGGGAAGTTTGAAAACGTAATGAGTTCAAATTTTAAAATTTTATTTTAAACATTTGAAATTTTGAAAACTTGAAGATTTGGAGAATTTTGGAAAGCCTAAAATTTATAGTTTTGATAATTGAAAAATTTTACCGTTTTAACGAAAATATAAAAACATGAAATCATAAAAATTTGATAGTGGGAAAATGTAAACATTTAATAACTTGCAAATTTAATAGTTTGAAAACTCGTAGATAGGAAAAATTGAAAACTTAAAGAGATGAAAATTTGAAAAGTTCTTGATTTGAAAATTTTGAATACTCACTGATCTGAAAATAATTAAATTGGAAGGTTTGAAAACTTGAAAATTTGGTAGTTTGAGGAGTTGAAGATTTCAAAATTTAAATATTTGAAAATATGTATAAAAATATGAAATCTAAAAAATTTAAAGATTTGACTGTTCGAAAATTTGAAAACTTAATGAGTTTTAAATATGAAAAGATGGAGATTTTAAAATTTAATCATTTGAAAATTTCAAAACATGAAGATTTGGAAGTTTGAAAACTCAAAAAATTGAAAATTCGGAAATTTAAACATTTGAAAATTTGATAATTTAACCATGTGGAAATTTTAAAATATGCATAAAAACATGAAATCTTGTAGATTTGAAAGTTTGAAAAATAAAACACTTGAATATGTATTTAAAAATTTGAAAACTTACAAATTTGAATATTAGAAAATTTAAACATTTCAAAGTTTGAAAATTTAAACATTTCAATATTTGAAAATTTGTAAACTTCAAAATTTGCAAATTGTAATTTTTGAAGTTTGAAAATTTGGAAGTTTGAATATTTAAATTTTTGTAATTTGCAAATTTTAATTTTTAAATTTACAAGATATGAAATCTTAATAATTTTGAAAATTTAAAGATTTGAAGATTGTAAGCTTGAAAGATTCCATTCGAAAATTAAAGCATGAAACCTCATTAAAATGAAAAGTTAATAAAACATTCAAACCCATAGATACACACTCAGTATATTCCAATGTGCACAAACAATTTGTAAGCACATTTGTCCGTTTTGTAATCGTTTCGCGTGCATTAGATACACATGTAGATATATCGTGGGCGCACGTATGTGAACGCGGGCACATGGATCTGCTACTTGCTTTCGATAATTATTGATATTAGCGCTGGCTGTACTCGCTCCTATTATTTAGCGTCGTCCCCATTGTACGTGCGGCAAGAAAAATAAGCACGAAATTACATACAATTTTTGTGTAAAACATATGCGACGACGCGACTGAATGCCATTGTCGTTTGCATGCACGTACGCCGCAACAATCGGCATTATTTTATTCCGCCAGTTCAACGAAATTGCGCTGCTGTTTTTCTTTTCTTTCATTGATGCAAGAAGCCAGTGCGAGTGCCATTTTTCACAATCGCTTTTGTGTTTATTATTTGTACATATTTACATTATCTGATATTATTGTACGTTCTTTTGTTTTACTTCCATATATAGTCACATAAACAAATGCGCTTTTGGGAACACAAACAAGCCCTTGTAAATTTTCCTCTCACTGAAAATGTTAATCCTCTGTAAACCATTTTCTCATCACATGTCCGTCCACTTACAATTCTTACAACGTCCACGTCTCTCCCGGTGGGGCCACCAGCAACCGATGGAGTAACTTATGTCGTGTTAATACTATTAATGCCCCCATAAGTATATTTCGTATGCACGCCTCCTTTCTATTTATAACGCATTTGTCATGGCCGTGATTCCCTACAGCGGAACACGTTGCGTCCTAATGTCCTCTCGCCGGCGGATGGAAGCCGCGGCAACAACACCACCAGTTCCGGACTAATGTGCCCGAGTGGCGTATTATATTTGATATTTTTTCGCCTGGGCATATTGTGCATCGCAGCTGTTTGCAGTCACGGCGATCCGTTACGGATCCTTTGCCGATGGTGGCAGAAAAAACAACATCGATTTGAGCAAGGGACGCGCAGGGATTCAAGTTGGCATTCGTCACGAGTACTTGGAGAATATCAAATCTACGCGAGGACTGTGTAATTGAATGAATTATGATGGGGGAATTTCTCGAAAGGTGTAAGAACGCAAAGTAGAAAACGGGTGCCAACGATGTCATTTATCATTATCAGTGGGTTTTATATCAAGAAACACGTAAAAACACTAATCGTCACCGGAAGACGACAGTAAAACGCGATTAATTGGTTGGCGGAAGTGGTGGATACTTAGGTAATGTGGAAGTGTCATTGAATTCGTGCATTCTATTCAAATTAGGCATCTAATGACTATGTAGATAGTAACATTAAGGTTTAAGGTTAAAAAGTCTCTTTCCTAATTATAACCAAGTAGTAGTTTCTTTGTTACAGGAAAATCTTCCAAATTTCTGTTTGATGTGAATACGTCTATATTTTCGGTTTACATGGGGGCTAAATCTAAAAAACGAGTTTATCAAATGGCGTGGTATTAAAACTTAAATTCCTGAAATCCAAACAGAAATTCTACTATTACATAGGCGGAGGTTCGAAGAATTCAGTACGTGTAATTAGAATGCTAACTCATTGCGCGTAGTGGAAGGTCAAACGCCTTTTGATGATATTTTGTGGTATGTATATTGAAATTTGTATTTGCTATAACTTTTGACTCAAACAAGGTATTATTTCCCGGAAAGTTTTAAACGATAGGTCTCGTAAAAGTCTATGGCTTCGATACCGTACCTACGACATCTGTTAACGTATTCACGTTAAATTCGCGGCTGGGGCAATGACAGTCTCAGCAATTTTTCCGGAGAATCCGGTTAAAAAGTTCGCGGACCACTGGTCTACAGCATCAACCATCCCTTTGATATCGCTAATTTAGAGATTGTATTGACTGCATAAACTCTGAAAAAGCATTTCATCTGCAATTTGCGTGTAAACTCATCTTCATCTCATTAATATCCCATTAGTTTCACATTTCGCGATTCCCATCTTATAAAAATATAAAATTTCATTTCATAACTGTAGGTAGATACTCCAATTTGTATACCTAATATAATCTTAAAACAGCAATTATGAAGAAAATTACATCACATGCAACTCTTCCTCCAATTGCAAGCTTATTACAAGCCTATTAGCGGCCTTCATATTGTTACTGATATCGCCTCCGACGCCTTGGGATACCAAAACCCCAAAATTCCAATAGAACAACCGTCGACAACACATTACGCTCCCGGTATGCAGTTTGCAGTGTGGGCTGACAATTTTCGGGCCATTATGGCAGGCGTCTCGTGCAGCCACAATAGCCATTTAACGGCGTTTTATACGAAAATTGTGCGCTTATTATTCGGCTGTGATAAAGCCGAACGGCGGAATGCAGCGACAACAATGCACACGCGAAACTGATTTCAGCCGAAGAAAGCTGGAAATTATAGGGAAATCAGGTGTCGACTGCGTCGCTATGCCAGTCACGGGCCGCCAGACGGGTCACGATTTTTAAGAAATCGTGCAGTGACAATTTTCTTGTGCTAACAGATACCAAAAAGCAGATTCGTGTTTATGGCGGATAATATGAATCATAAAAGATGTCTAAACTTCATTTTCTCTACAGATTTCTATGTTATTTTTTGATAAATTCACAATTTTGGTCATTTCTGGTTGGAACCGGAATTTGAAAATCTTACTCACAGTATTTAAAATATTACTGAATCGAATGGTGAAAACTGTATTGCGGTATTTTTTATAGTTTTAGAGCAAATGATGTGACAAATAAACCTAAAATTGTCACCAACAATAAAATCAAATGAAAGTCATCGACCAAAATTTCGTATAAAGATGAACAGTTGCGCAGTTGAAAATCATTTGTTAGTTTAGCGGTTAGTATAGAATGCATACGAGTTTCATTTTGAGGTTAGATTACAATGTGGCAGCCATTAACGCGTCTGTCGCACAAATGTTTGTCATTCTTCTTGCGCTGTGAAATGGAATATGCGGAGAAAAGTGTCGGTCGTAACTTATCGATCAATGCATGGATTGCAAAATGTCCAAAGTGCCGCCGACGCTGACAAATTCGACTTTATGATCTCTCCGTTCACATTGTGACCAAGTTATCTATACAATTCAGAATAATGGCTTTGGGAGCTTTAGTAAACTAAAGAAAACTAATTTTAAACTAGCAGAACTTTGAAATAGTTAGAAAAACAGAGAAAATTTTTGATTAGTAATTAAAAATAGCAAATTTATGTTGATTACGTTAGTAATAAAATCGCAAAAATTATAGTTGTGAAATGTATAATTAACTTTACGTTTCAATTTACGAAGCTGTCAGTTAATTCTATGACATTTCCAGTTGAAGCTATAAATGTTGGAATGCAAATGTTTAGCTACAACAGTAAAACTGTTAGATTTAAGCGCGTATTTCATTATTTTAATAGTATTATTTTAACCCTGATTGATGCCTGTTGAAGTCGAGTCGATTGGCATGATGTATCTAATCCAAAGTTGAAATTTCACTCGGTGTCCAAATAGACGTCCTATTTTCGCATCCCTTTCATCTGCGACTTTTGCCGCGCCTCGCGCTGCATTGTACACAGTGGGAAACGTCAATTAGCCGTATACGATGTCATCGCGCCGGCGGTCGTGGGGTGGCGACAAAGGCCGGCTGGTTATTGAAGATCGACGTGGCGGAAACATCGGCGGGCCGAGCGCGCTGCGACACGCCGACACAAAGCGATAATTACGAATGGGAAATTTTCGCACCCGTTTGCCGCACCTCGGGTGGAAAATTTATTCACGGGCCACGCTCATTCCAGCTATTGTACTCTTGATGCTACTTTCGGTTTCTACTTGTTGTAATTGTAGAAATTTATCTTGGTGTTCAATAAGATATGACATTGACAAGCACAGTCAAAGCAATATAAGTTTATATTTGATATTATGTGGGAAATTTCCTCCAAAAGTCTATACCGTTTTTCGATTTTGGTTATCTTTTTTGGTTTTTGAGATATTTGATAAATATCATCGGCGCCTCCACCATTGCCATCAAAATTATTGGGATGTAGGTATGGATTAAATGTATTTATAAACTTTGTAAAATTCTAAGGCTGCTTATAGATTTAATTATACATAATTTAATTAATATCGTTAATAAAAAAAATTGTAGATAATATTTAAATAATCCAATGTTGTTATAATCAATTGCGGTTATAATTTACAGACGTACAGGCAATTGGAAATTTCCTCATAAATTCATTTTAG
>JAODVP010014639.1:0-16681 GCA_025400035.1 Tetradonia laticeps
TAGGTTTCTTTTTACCTGCGGCTCGCTGTGTCAACTTTCATGGTCATAAAATGTCATTTTCTTTAATCCGTGTGTCAACTATCATGGCCGAAGGGATTCTATCGGCTTATAAACTTTACTGGGGTCATAATTCGTGTCATTTTTCGATTCCCCGCTTAAAATCTTATGGCTTTTATATGAGTTTTCCAAAGGTTTCTAGATGGGCGGAAATTGAGTAAAAACCCAATGATGTTTTCGATTTTGGCCAAAATTCAAGAAAGACGTTTGGGACGAACTAGTACTGTACCTAGCGTATTGTTTGCTATGGAAGAAGAATACGGCGGCCATGATCTTGTCCCCGAATATGACCCTCATATAATCCTCAGGTAGTTGAAATCGATCGCTTGATTTTGTCCCCGACATTTGGGACGCATCGACAATTCTATCCTTGATTTTGTCCCTGACTATAACAGGTAGAAAAAAAAACCTAGCCTTTACAACAGAATTGAACGTTTAAAATTTACTCAATATTGTTAAATCTACTAATTGGATTTGTCCAGGACTTCAGCGTTTAAGACTTATTCAAACTGTACGAAGTTAGCGTTACGACGAATTGAAAGTTAAGACGTACCCATTATTCTTAAAAGGACAACTATGCTACCATTGCTTGAATGTCAAACTTCATATCATTTCATTTTCAAGCGAAACATAGGGAATACTTCACGAAAATTTGAAAATATTCTAAGTTATTTAGAGCATATAAGGTATCATAGAGTATTATTAAAGTTCGAAAAATAAAAATATAACTCCTATGGACCTATTAGCCTCTTCCGATACTCTTCGCTCGATGACATGTTAATCTGCAGGGACAAGTTCATGTAGAGAGGTAGTGTACCTTTTTCGGGACCTTTTTCTTAATTACGGTCGCCGCTCGAAAAATATGGAAATGGGGATAAGTTCATCGACGGCCCAAGAATAATAGCGTAATTGTAGTAAATTTTATTATCTATGGAAGAGGTTTCCAACTTGTTAAGAGGCTAAATACCAAGCTTTTGAGAAGATGTCTGGACGCACTTTAGTAATAGGGAAGACCAGGTAAAAGCCCTCTTAATTCTCTGTATAGTGCGAAGCTCCCACAAATTAGGTATGCTGTTACGCATAATATAATATATAATATCCCATAATACGTAATACATAATAACCCATAATATTTATATGTTACTAGCAGACCCGGCCACACTTCGCTGTAGCTTAAGAACCGCCTCCCATTCCTTCTACGCCCTCCCTCTCTTTACTTCTTCATCCCGCCAGCTCCCTGACAATCTACCTTCCTGTCTCTCTAATTCTCCTTCCATCCGTCACTATACCTCCCAGTACACTACACTCTCTTCTTTGCTTCAGACATATTGTTCAAAACCTTAAATTATATGGTAGCATTCAGCGCAATTTTTGAAACGTAATAATTAGGGAGTCGGACTTTATGCTCTAAAAACTAATTAAGAAATTATATGTATTAGATTAAGAAATCTAAAAAAACGCTTTATTTATAAAAATAAAGCACTAAAAACGTGGTTGTACACATCGCGTTTTCATACGCACTACGTTTTTAGTAGGAGTGATGCATACAACGAAGTTGTCGACTTTTTTTCATTTTTCATTTTTTTAGATACATTCATAAAAGCGTTGTTTTTAGATTTTTTAATCTAATATAATTTTTTCTAATCCTAAAAATTATAAAACTTTTTTTTTGTTGATGTGTTGTTCTCGCTTCGTATTATTATCGTTAATTGATAATTGATTTGACACACCAACCTGATTCAGCTTCACATCAAAAATTGGCAACTTTAAACTTTTGTTGAAGTAATGAACAATGCATAATAAACAAGCATCGTAACCATTGCAAATCAATAAAGCAAGCGTAAGTAGAAATAAAATTTCATTTTTTCTGGAGTAAACAAAGATTTATTTCTTCTAAACATTGATTCATATTGGCAAAATGATCTTTCAAGTGCGTATGATAATGGCAGTATTTTTCTTCTAATTAAAAAAAAATGGATTTGATGGTCTCCCGTATTTCCCGGATTGGGAGAATCCGTTTTGTTCCATTTTTTAGCGATCTCTCAGCTCCCACACTTTTTTTGCCGTGTTTCTCCCGTATTTTCATTATATATTATTAAACCTCAATAATTTGAATATTAAGCGTATATAATTGATTCTATATTGGCACTTTTACTAACGATTGTCTCGTTTACACTGCCATTTTCCCTATGCGTGTAAAGCTTGTGTAGTGTGAAGGGCGTTAAGCATAAGAAGCAAAAATTAAGTGATCATCAGTGAACTGATTTTATAGTGCAGAATTGTGATATAAATCTCCGGTATTTTTGTTCAAAAATACCTGGTCAACCTGGTACTTGTATACGTTTATATGTATTTATATAAAGTTCCACTTCGAACGTTCTCACATCGCACGAAATTCAAAAATTCGAGTACCGTCTGCCCTTTGCGAGCTCCTGTGTATTCGAATTCATTGAAAGAATGAGAGATAACAAACAGCTAATACATACCAACCTAATCGGCCGAAAAACGTGATGTCACATTGTGCCAATACACTCTACCCTAAGCATTTTTATATATTAAAATCCGTTTTTCAATAGTTTTCATGGGTCCCGAAAACATTCTATATGATCTTTCTTACAATGGCACCTATAGTTTTCAAAATAAATGCAAACAAGCGAAATTCTTCACCATAAATAAAAATTTTAGCTTACTTCGAATCGTCGAGGGCTTTTGACATTATTATTGTAATGCTATCCATAATATCTACAACAAATAACCGTATCCGAATTTATACAAGGTAATTTCTTTTTCGGCTGTTGATTTCTATGTCTTTCCTAGAAGTCATTTAGGGCTTTTTGGACCTAAGCCCTAGGGTCTAGGGCCTAGAACTATCTAATCCGGATATTGTATTGGATTATTAGATATGTATATATTTAATACAGTTATATATCTACTGTTATTGGGATATACATTTAAGTCCAATTGCCAATAAGTATACTTCTTGAAATTATATAGAGAATAACAAGTAAATACATTTTGGTGGTGTGTGGCAGTCGTCCCTCACTTCATAATTATAGCAAGGAAAAAATATACGGTAATATTTGTAGTTTAACAGTTTGCCCGTAATTGTAAGCCCTTCCCGGCCCTCCCACTACCTTCGTTCAATCGCCGCGAATAAGAATTAATAAAGACAATTCCTTAATACTCACGTAAACGACAAATTCTCGAGGAGCGCTGCTCAAGTCCTGAACAATACCAAAAGGCACATGCTCAATAGTGACCGCTGTGATGTTTATTAGAGCAGCCAACCGTATGCGAATACTACCTTTGCTGCCTACGAACGCAAAGCATTCCCCAGGCTGGTTTCCTGGACGAAGAATGCTTTCTGCCGGATTGTACGAGCCACATCCAAGCAACCCAAAGAATGACAGAGTGTTCGATTTTGCATAGCTCCTCGTTTCAAGTAAATCTACAATTCGTCCACCAGCTGTCTCCAAAGCATAATCTAGACAGCGTCATAATACGATAATAAAGTTGGAATTACTATACGTCTATCTACTTACCAATTAAGCCGGTTTTATCAGCGTCGTACTTCTTCAACGCAGATTCAATATGCATAATTATACGGTCTTTATTAACAAGGTTCACTTGACTGAAACTTATTCACTTTATTTAATATTAAGCACAAAATTATACAGAATTGCAATTTCGACATAATTACCCTTAAATGGCGCTGTTACTGGGTACGAAATGGAATATGAAAATGGAACGTAAATGTTTATGTGTTTAATGGATTTAAGGCTTCGGTTTCGGTTGATGAAGTTTTTTTTAATATCTAAATATATAAATCTTTTTCTTAAGGATTTTGTTGAAAATAATTAAGCTTCTTCAGGTAATTTTAGGAAAAACTGTATTACATTCAACAGTAAAATGATTTATATGAAATTCCGTTCCGTTTTCGTTTTCCGTGCCCATTTTCACTGCCGCTTTAGTAGAAAAGATTCGAGAAACTTTGAAATATATCTTTAGATTAAAATACTGTTTGATACAAACGTACTTAGTGCTTAGTTCCGAATATTTCCTTTGTAACACAAACAAATCAGTTTTCAGTTCCGCTATAATCTCAGGCCACATATCATATTTCTCAATACTATAAGAACTTGGGTCCGTTTGCGGTTCGAAGCGAAGCATATATGCTACAAATATTTACTTATTAACATTTACGTTCTATGTTTTACCTAATACAATGAAAATCTCTTATATTCTCACACATTTTAGATTTTTCTCTTGAGATATAATAGAATTTCAATGTAGTTACGAATTTTCCCTTAATTACATTTTATGGCAAACTTACATGCTATTATAATAGCTAGAAAGAGTATTCCAACATACGGGGTATCTAAATAAAGAAGATAAAAATTAAATCGATAAATATTATTATAAATATGAGTGTTCTTACATGATTTAACGTCGCATGAAGTTCTCTGTTTCGGTACTGATAAACTTTCCAACTCTGTCATTGGAGCTACGCATTTAAACGATGAGCACGCTGGAAGAATTGATCTTTTCTGTATCTGCATGTTTCTATTGTGATCTTCACTAATAGAGTTGGTATAAATTATATTAAAGCCGTTGTATATTCAAAAGTAAAAGCAGTTAATCAAACTGAATTTTAAAATAGTGAGGTTAACTTGAAAGCATCTGATATTTAAGGTAGGCAACTTATTATACAACATACCATAATTACAGCAGATGAAAACCGTTTATTTAATTTAGTTTAATATGATTTCCATGTTTAAAAACAAAATAGAAATTGGTGTATTTAGATGTTTTATATAGGTATTCGAAATTAGCAATAAGTTATGTAAAGATTTGAGAGGGTACGCAACTCTCATGCATACCTGTGGCGATCTGAAGGGGAGACCGAGGCGAAACTGTTCACGGGGCGAAATAGCCACTATTTGTCTCCAGATTAGGAAGCTGTAGCCAGGTCTTGCTACCGAGGGTCGGATAATTGACATTCCTATAATAATGGATAATCAAACTTCTGCTCCAACTGTGACGCTACTCGTTCAACTTGTTTGCCCTTCACGTTAGTGCTCGAGTGGTTCGAGTGACTGCGCGTGCTACAACCTAATAGCGCTAGTTAGGTCTTAGGTCTTCATAAGTTCTTTCTCAAAGCTTAGGTTAGATTCCCATACATCTGCAAATACGTATTCCTATTTTTTCTACAACCAATAGAATAGCCCCGTTCAAATAACCGTAAGAGGGACGGTTCTCCTATTGGTTTAGAAAATTACGGATCCATACTTATGTATGCTTGGGGATCTACCCTAAATATCAACCACAGTTCTAGAATTCTGATTCTAATGTGAATATTGTAAGTCCGCCGCATTACAACAACATTACGATCAGCAAATCCAGTAATTGCAGAGGGGTTCACTATATGCTAATAAAAGAGCTTACAGCAAGAAATAACTCAGATAACAGTTAACCACAGTTGTAAAGACAACCCTTGGCCCCACAACTAGCTCCGATTACTTTAGTTTTCGTGCTTGTCCGCAATAATGTCGGATGTTCAGCATTGTGATAATGTAGCAGTTCCTGGGTCCTAGTGTACAATGTTGAAGGTGACACCGGAAAAGTGTTTGACATCATTCCCAAGACACACATCAGTGTCCCGGAAGAAGTGCCGCTAGCTCCATATCGCAAAGTGCAGCTTTTCTATGGAAAGGATAAAGTTGAAGTATATGTTGTTCAAGAATCGGGTAATTATTATTTTTTATTGTTCACTCAAATTGGTCAACAGTAATTTTATATATATTTTATTGTAATGCGAAATCTAGACAATTACCACTGTCTACATAGAAATATGGCAACATTGACAACAGAATTTACTGAGCGAATGCTCCACAACCTCCTGTTTAGCAATGCTAAAAAACAAAAAACCACAGAGCATGACAGCTTGAATAATTACACAGTCCTGGAGGAACGATTCAACGCTTTGCAAATGAACGTTGAGGAAATATAGAGTACAATCAGAGATAAAGACTACCATAGGAATGCTAATGGACCGTATTGAAAATCATTAAAAAAATGATGAGAAATCAGAGGATAACGACGCTGAACACACTGTACATGCTGACGTTAAGGTTGAGGTGGACGAAAATAAAGGGGTTACAGGATCAAAGCAAAAGTTATTGTACGATTCTGACGAGGAACATGTCGAACAGTCTGACACTGTAAGTGTTGATTAATTGAGTCTAAATGGCATAAATTATGTATTATAATGCCAGGTATTGATTGGAACTAACAAAACCGAAATTCCACGACCTGTCTTCGACCGCATTAATTGGAAGAGCTGCTCAGCCGCAACTCGCAAATTGCTCATGGCCGTGTTCAGCAAAGATGTCTTGGCAACGCATACTTTGACAGGAAAGCCCAGTGCTGCATTTCTCAACTCTGGCAAGCAGACAAAGCAGCAGCTGGACCCGAAGAAAACCGCAGATATAATTGACATCGTGGTACAGCGCTGTCATGTCCGCGCTTCTGCCGCTCGAACCGTAATCACAACTAAATGCTCCGATGAAAATAAAATGCACAAGAAACGTAAAACGATGAACTAAAATAAATGGTAACATCTAATAAACCAGATTACAACTATATGCTTTGTAATCTTAAAGCATATATCTTCATTATGGATTAAAAATTAGTACAACAAGCATCTATAAATACCAAATAATTTGAATACAAATTTGAAGGGAATAAATATTTGTGTTTGGAGCTGTGACTAAATATTTCTAATATTGAGTAGTGTAATTGTAATTTATATGTTTTGTCATATCTTTATTAAATGCATAATATGATATACAATATATGATATGATATATTATTATAAAATTTATTTATGAGTTAGATAATAAATATAGTGGTATAAATTCGAATAAATCTATGTTAATTAAAAAATTTAAAAAAAAAACACAACAAAAAACTTTGTAAGAAGTGTCACGTTCGTTCGCCATTAAAAATATTTGACGGAACATGTGAAGGAGAAACTGAAGGGAAACTGTAGGAGTGGAGAGAGAGAGAGAGGGTACAGATTGTTAGGGAAGTATAAAAGGATAGAGTGAAGGAGGTTCTGGTGATGGTTGGAGGGGAGGTGAAGGTGGTCGAGCTACGAGAAGGGATGGTACTGGCCAAAGTAACCTCATTCAAGAAGAATATGGCAGCGATGATGGGAACATGGTGGTGACAACAGTTTTCATACAGGAGAACCAAGGAGGAGAGGCTAATACAACAATTACATGAAGGAGCGTGGGAATATAGGAAGAAAGGGGAGAAGGTGGTGTACAACAAGTTATAGGTCGCAGGTTGGAAGGAGTGGGAGGTTGTTACTGTGCCAAAAAAGTGAGGGAAGCGAAGGTGAAGGTGCGGATGTGGAAGATAGAGCAAATAAATAAAATGTAACACGAACCGGGAGCAAGTACGGTGTGGGAAGACCAAGCAATCGAAATTATGTTGAAGGAGGTGAAGAAGCTCAGGGAAGATATAGAGATATTGAAGAAAGAGAATGGACGAAGGATAGGAAAAATGGGTTTTCGCGGAGAAAAGCTGGGAAAAGTACAGAGATATGAAATTACTCTCGGAAGCCATGGAGGAAATTGTGGGCCAGGTGTAAAAACTGTTGGAAGAAATGAAGGCGGATAAGAGTAGCAGTGTGTAAAGAAGATAGATACAATAAAGGAAGCCATAGTGGAGCTGGTGAGAAAAGAATGAGAGGAGAAAGAACGTCATTGTTATGGATATAGAGAAGTATAAATTAACTGAAGTACTAGTGAATAAAGTTGGATGCAACAAATTATGATAGGAGGCGTCTGGAAGGGATAAGAGGTTAGAGGTGAAAAATGCAAGGGGTGAGAAGATGAAGATGAGAATATGGAATGAGGTGAAATGAGGAGGACGTAAGAAGGAGCGGGAGCAAGTTAGATAAGGATGAAATGCTTAGAGTGGATAAATATTGTAGGGATGTGGCAATTATATGTGTGGAAGAGGATTTAGCCAAGGTGTACTCATGTTAATATAGTATTGTATTGATTGTAATAGATATAAGAAATGAACGATTAAACGATTCAAAATACCGCCAAGGCGCGCCAAGAGGAGGACAAGCCGGGGCACCGACCCGGGGCGGCGAAATCCAGGTTAATCCCCAAAAGGCACAAATTTGTTCAAAATTTTATCTGCACGAGGTGACAAATAAATTTTTGTTGTGGAAGAAAGATTTTTGCGCTGGATGAAAATATGATCTGGCGCGCCTAAATTTCGATTAATTCATATATAGGGTTAGTCTCGGCCGACACCGGAACTTGCAGACTATGCTCACACCAATGTCGAAAATCGTTTGCCGTTATGCCCATAGTTTAGAGAGAACGCTCGGAACTTCCATCCCCCCATTTCGTCGTATGTTGCACTCTTTTCTTTAAAACAACTAGCGATATAAGAAAGGGGGTTCGAATTAACAGGGTCTGGTGTGGTGTCACTAGGGTTTCATTCCGGTTTTGGTATAATTGCACTTCTGTGGTGTTTTTGCCTTCTTTTGTATGACTCCGTATTGTAAATTGTTAATAATATGTTAATAATTGTATAATAAAATAGAAATTGCATTAAAAAAATTGAAAGAATACAAGAAAAATAAAATTCAATATTATTCTTGTATTCGTTCCATTTTTTTTTTTACTAAAAAGAAAAGAAAAGTTTAAGCGGGTTAAGAATGCAACAAAATCTTCAGAGAATGCTGAAAATAATACAGAATTTACCAAGAAATTGCGATATTAATTTACAGCTCGTTCGCATGAAGCGATTTCGGCCATTTTGCCCTATCGACTTTTTTACTTTGTTATTTTCGTGTATGTGCATCTTCACACGATACGGCCGTGGTCCATATTCGGCGGAATAAACAATTTAAAGAATTTCCACAATCTTGCCAACGAAACCGTATCAGTCGTGTGTTTAAATACAGAATCGGTTTCAAGTGAGGCATAAATTGTAATGCCCGATCAGATGATAAGGTTTATTTTTCGAATTCCCGGACATGGCAAGCGCGACAGGTAGTTGCATTTCATTATTGTCTTTTGTGAGAAAAAACAACAATGAACAAAATAAATACGGAAACTGTAATAAGTTTGGTAGGAAAAGGTTCTTTAATATGGGATAAGATATTAGAGTGATATAAAGACAACTATATGAAAGAACCTATATGGCGAGAAATATGCTCTACATTGAATACCTTGCACCTATATTGCACCTTGCACCTTGCACCGACGCAATATTACAGCTAACCGGAACTGAAAAGTCGAAATCATAACTAAACCAAAACGTGTAAAGACTGCGTACAGCTTCCTCGTTGCGGCGAAAAATGCGATTCGCCATAAAAAAACCGCATCGTGTGAATGAGCTGTTCCGCAAACTTCACGCCAACAATGTTAACATTTGTTGGGGCAACTGAAAGATGATATGGACGCATCAAACAACACGCAACTTACAGTTGTTAGTCCAACTGACTTCTCCTGGTTAATGGAAAATATGTAGATGTTCTTGTAACACAGTGTTACTCAACTTTATGTGACTTGTCGTCCCTACTGCAAGTTGGGAAGGTCGTATCCCCCTATTATTTTAATTGCCTTGCTAATTTAGTAAAATGCTCAGTTTACTGACCCCTTAATAAGCAATATCGCCCCCACAGGGTGGTCACATATGGTCTAAACAGTATTTCGGGGTGAATAACTTGTAAACATAAGTTTTGATAACGTTTGTGAATCACCGAGTGCAGGTAAATGCTCAAAACGTATAAATATAATTATTCAAATTAACATAACATAATTGGATACTCGCTTAAGTATCGGATATGAGTGGCCTCGGTGGCGCATTGGTAGGAGCGCCGAACATCTGGTGCGCGCCAGCTTGTAGATTGTAGTTCAAACCGCAGCTGCCTTGCTGGTGATAGACAATGCGCTCACTGGGGTTGCGAGGGGGGAAAGTACGGTCCTCGGTCTTAGAATTGAGAAATTCTTGACCGGGGGTGGTTGCAGTACTCATCCTGCAAGGGAGTTAGTAAAATGGGCCCAAACCTTAAGGTGGCATCAGTGCTAGATAGATAAATACAGATTTTGTAAAAATATTCCCAGGGACTTGCATTGTAATATTCCTTTCTTAGAATTATCGCCCCCCATCGCCCCCAGCTCATCTCCTGCCTCCCTGGCAGACGCATTGTCCACAACCAGTAGGCAGATGCAGATGCTATATCTCGATGCTGGCGAGCACCAGATATTCTGCGCTCCTAACCAATGCTCCACCGAGGCCACGGAGCTCAGCCCTACTTCGCCCTCCCCTGGCCGTAGCCCTGCCCCAGGTTGAGAAGCTATGGTGTAACAAAAGACAAAAGACGTTTTCCTTATAAATTTCGATAAACCATATTTTGGGTGACTTCAGGTTGAGATCAGGCATTGAAAGCCTTGAACACACTGTAGCAGACCCTCCGGAATAGAATAAATATATTAAATAAATATCTCTTATGGTCGCAATATACTAACTTACGAATTGATTGCCAGTTTCCATATTTTATACGGCTATTCACAAATTGGTGAAGTTTTAGAGACAACGCGTGGACAGACGGACACATGGATCTCGTCACCTTGTATGTCACTGATAATGTCACATTATAGAATGTCAGAATGTCATTAGACAAACGATATCCAAAATTTATTAGTGAGGTAAGAAAGTATTTGATTGTTTTCCATGTTACGCATAAGCTCGCTATCGACTATGTGTATAGCAACTTACCTTCCATTTCAGTTTCGGCATGACCACGAGTCCTTGTATCCTAATGGTACCTAATCCAGTCCATCAGCACATTACCCAATGACATTCCGAAGTTCACTGCGTTACAAGTGGTACGGCTGCGAATGTGAGACTGATTTACCATTAATTTCAAACTTTTGTCATGCTGGTGTTATGGCTTATTCAGAAGGGTATGCAATTATCCTAGGACTCATTGGGGCAGTAAGTAACCGAATTACCACAAAATGAAGGAAAATGTTTTGTCACTTGTGTTTAAGATGATGTGTGCTTATGATTTGAGAAAGATAATCGATATGGGATGTAACCTACCATGTCATCTGCATCGGGTACGCAAGTATATTTGGTTTACCCTATCCAATCACCAATATCGAGATCTAAAACTAGCAGCGACTGCGTTTTCATTTCAATATTATTTACTACTTATTCTCGGTTCCATTATTGTGAGTTTTCTATCATTCCATACTTTATCATACCATGAAATGTTTAGATTGTAAATGTTGTAGGGCAGTGAAGTTTTTTTAGTCCCATGGTTGATTTTTTATGCGATTTACTTGGTCATCGAATTTGCGTCTACAATCTTTGGCATCATACACCATGATCCGTTTATTTCGAAACCAAAACATTTTTTGATTAGCATGTTCATGGTGTACAACTGGCTAGCTATATTTTGTGCGTCCCATAATATGAGTACTGCAGCAAATAGTTGATTGGATCTTGATTCAAGTGAAAAATAATCCAAAAAATAAATGAATGTATTTAAGTTATCGTCAAAGTCATATTGTGAAATATTATGTCCTACACAAATAAAAAAAAGGAAAGTTTTGTAATAATTTTTATATATAATTCCATTAATATGGTGCTTTCATAATCTCTGATGAGAAATCAGTTGAAGTCATGAAGATTACACTCGCTCATTATTGTTATCACTCATTAATTCAATGACAAACACTTACACTCTGGAGGTTTTGATAACAAAAGCATCACACCATGAATGACCAAACGTCATTCAGGATTGGCAATGTTACCTCAGGATGTTCTATCGCCAATGCCATCAAACAAAACTTCTCAAAGAAGAAGAAAATGAAGGTACACATTCAAAAGCAAAAATTATCAGGATGAAGTTTAGAGCAGAACCAATCCACTATTCAAAGTTTTGCAGGTTAGGTTAGGTATTGTAGGTGATATCACTTCTATTCAAGCATCCTTATTCAACTCCACCATCGGGTCTGAAATTTCAAGATAGCGTTGACAACCTGGGACTTATTGAATATACTTGAATAATCTTGCCACACAGAAAAACAAAACAATTCTAACCTCTGCATTCCTTCCCTCAGCAATGTTCTGTCATCGGACTTACAACCATACCCTCAGTGCTCCTAAGTATCCATCCTCTTCATACATAAAACACATCCTGTATATACTCATGTCCTATCCACACCTTCCACCCTCTCACACTCGATCTACATACGGCTCTTTCTACACATACCCAATCCCCTTCATCCGCTCACTTGACACCAGGCCCGGCAACGGGATTCTGGGGCCCCTATGCAATGAAAAAGTTCGGGTTTTTCGATTCAAGCAATCAGATTTCCTTAACAACCTACGTCGGCCCGGTCCCCCAATGAGCCCAGGCACCTATGCAATATTTCCAACAACATAAATTTTCTATAGCCGGGATTATAATAGCTGTGCCTTTACTTCCTCCTCTCTGTTACACTTGTTCACTTGTTCTTCGCACAATTCAACGCAGGTTTGGCCTCTCCTTCTTCAAATCTTAGTTCCTTTAGCACTCTCCTGCAACTCTGTCACGCCGTCTCTATTCTCTCCACCTTAATTTCGTTAGCGCATTACCGCACTTCTTTAGCCAGTCTATGTTCCCAATAACTGTTTACTACCCATTTGCAAGCTATACTGGAGGCATTACTCCGGGTCAATCCCTCCAACTACCCACCCCCATACAAATGTACTACATTTACACGTCGTGGATCTACATGCTAAGTCCTTTGCCAGAATTAACGTGTACGTTGAACTTAGAATATCAGAAGTAAGTATTTCAATTTTTAAAGGCTCTCCACGTCTTTTCGCATACATACATGCCTTATCATCTTTGTGTTGCTCTGGAACACCTCCCCTAGATACCTGTATTCATCTATTCTCTCCATTAGTTCCCCTCTCAACTGTCTGTGTCTTATTCACTATCAGCTTCCTCATTTCTAGGTACCACTGTCTTAACCCTTCTTTATAATGATTTTCACCTACTCTCTCCTCAGCTTTCGGTATAGCACTGAATTCATTCCCCTCACAAAATCCTTCCAAACTTCCTCTGAAGTCTACAATGGTCGCGTACATCTTTACACCACACATACCATTTACATATCCTTGCTAAACGCGGCGGCTGCTTCCTGGTACTCCTCCTTTTCTAAACGCCTTTACTCTTCTGGTAACCAACTCCTCCTCTTGTAACTACCTCCAACATTATCAAACAGGGTCTCCTCTATCAATTTCGACGTTTATTGCTCCTTCTTCAGCATATCTTCCTCCCCTTTTCAGATACGATTAAAACCTTTTTAATAAAATGGCTTGTCAACGCCGCTTTACTGGCTACGTCACTAACATTTTTCCGAAAATAGCCGAACTATACACTTGCCACCCTTACCGTTACTTAAGCCTATGAGTGTCATTTCTGAAAAGAGATACTTACCTCAAATAGACAATAATATGCTATAAATGTCATCCTAGGAATGCCATAGCACTTATTTCAAACACAAAACAAGGGAACTGTCATTTACAGTGGAAGTTTGTGTAAAATTAACGTCGTTCTGATCTGCATTTTATTGCAAGTTGTATAATGGGGGAAGAAGTATTCCAGGTCATTGACCTTCTCTTCGCTGCTAATTTTCACGCACACCAAGACATATTTGGTGTAAAAATGGTCCCCAAAAACATAAGTTAATCAAAATGAATACAGTGTTTATTTCCGTCCTTATTTTAGATAAAAGCTGAAGGCGAATTTGATATTTGGTTTGAGTTAGAAGCCTTCAATCTCTTTTTCGATGTTTTAAAGTTATGCGAGGACGTCCTACTGAGAAACGACCGGGATTCCATTATACAACGTATTCTAATTACAGTATTTAAAATTCTCAATTGGCTGAGAGTCTGGAACGCCGTTGTGCACAAGAGAATTGAAACGCAATGAAATATGATCCGTTGTTTCAAAAACACTATAAATTGAAAGTATACACTGTCAAATAAAACACTTATCATGAAATCACTGTATAGAGATTTTATTCGTTGAGATGGTTTTCTATCAAAACAGTTATTTATTGGGGGTTTGAAGCTGGCGGATTAGTTTGTTGCTGTACCATTGCCTATAGGCTAGCATAAATAGTAGAACAATCAGTTGGAAGCGCATTATCAACGCAAGGACAGCTCCAAACCAAGTCACCCACAAAATCGTCTTGAATTCCATTGCGTTTAGCATGTTGAAAATCGTCACGACATTAGGAAAGTGGCAACTACAAGCTTGGTAGCTTGATATCACAATCCACGGAGCCAGAAGATACCAGCGCCACTAATTATTTTATATTAATTAATTACTGTGAATTCTGTTAGATATTAGTGAGGTGCATACCAGCCGCAGTCCTATAATGAGCAGCAGACTAGTCAGAAGATGTATCAAAGCATTCTTCAGAGTGATGTGTAGAATTAGCCCTATGAAAATCAAAAGTAACCATAACTGTTAATTCTCATTAGCCAATTGTAGCTATACTTGTACCTGTATTAGCTTCATTCGGAATTACGCTAATCGCCATAATCAGCGAGCCGAGAATCCAAAAGAATCGATTACATGTGTTCATCTGTTTTCTATGGAAAACCAGGGATACTTCTTCGTCACCCCCAGGTCTTTTGGGGGTTACGCAGGACATGAAACTGACAGTGCTCATATTAATACACGGGTTGTTTGGGCTGGAGAATAAAACCACCTCAGTGACGGTAATGATTGAATGGAAAATCTAGAAATAACACTGACAAATTTGTTTAGACAGATGAACATCTCATAGCTGCTTTGATTTTTCCATGCACGATTTGACATATTTCTTTCATCCTTGATCCCAATTTTCCATATAAAAAGGCGGTTTGGTTGTACCTATAATACAGTTGTAGCAGCTTATAATAATCTCTATCACTATTTTTTAACTAAAATTTTATATAGATGTATTATATTTTAATGAAAACTGTCTATTAAAACTTGAACAGATGTCGTACGGTGTCGAAGCCAAAACGAGTCAGTACTCGCTTCCAAACTTTGTAATGCAGCAAGATAACTTTCAAATTGCGGTAAGTTTCCTCGCGTCGCACCTCTCTCCGTGCCGGGCGTGTTGAGTCATCATTTTAAGTGTGCAATAGATTCTTTGCGTCTTCAGGTATCTACTGCTATCAGAACCGGGCGGATGTCACGTTTCACGACGCTGCAAAATTGCTAAATTGTACGCCTTGATTTCGTTACATTGATTACTTCCCTATATTTCGATTTGATGCTATACTTATATATATATATTATTGCGAGAGCTATAGTATAAAATTTTCCCGGGAGTCGTTCCTAGTCTGTGTCAAAAGTTATAGCAAATACAAATTTCAATATGCCGAAATATATCATCAAAATGGCGACGCTACCCCGTCCACTACGCGTGATGTATCAGCATTCTAATTGCGCGTAATGCTATGTAATGTTATAATTTCAGTTTCGATCTGACAGGTCCTTTCTGAGCTATAATACCAAACAGTATCCGCTGATTTTGGGCCACTCGTTTTAAACTTTACCGCCCATGTATTCACGTCAAAATATTGTATGTTCGTTTTTTTGAAATTCCTAATCGGCAAGCTTGATTGGTGAAACACCGCGTAATCTCTGATTAAACATGATTAGAATTTGTTGCAATCAGGCATAGATAGTTGAACTAATTGTTCTACGATTTAAATCGTATTAAATTAACAATGTAATGGTGTGATACAAGCCTTCTTTTTTCAGTTCATGCATGTCAGGTGTGGTTTGTGAGAAAGTTGCGTTTTTCCTATGTGTAATTCGCAAAATTGCAAACACTGCTACCAATCGATACAACTTTCAATTAATATAACTCTTCCTCTCTCACTTGAAAAATTATTCACATTTCAATATCAATACAGTATGCGACAAAGTCGCGATTTAGCACAGCAAAATTTCGTAAATTAGAAAAATTGCATCACTTATGTAAGTATTTCAATACAGTAACCCCTCGTTTAAGTGCGCCTCATTACTGTGCGCATTCGGTTATAGTGCGCTTTGTTTCTTGGTTTATACGAATTTTAACAACATTTGTATTCTGTATATTTCCCAAATCAATGATATCAATGCAATATTATTTCTTTGTATGTTATATGGTTTTTGTATATAGTAGTTCTTTCCATTCTGAAATTTTTATATCCATGGGTAGATCGGAGTTAAAGTGTGCGGAAATAGTGTTCATTATTGCCTTCCCAGACTTGCACACTTAAACGAGGGGTTACTGTATCTTATTACTGAGGTATCTATCCTTTAGGAATTAACAAACAGATTTTGTACATACGCCGAGAATGTTAATATAATAACAGAGGTAGTAATTATCTCTAATTAATTCAGAGACGTTTAACTGCCATACAACGAAAAGAACAGCTCTTTCAAATGCGATCTTTGTAAAAAAATCGCATTTTCTGTGTTATATCCCCTATATAATAAAATCGTATGTTGGTCGCTGTGTATGTCTATCCGGATGTC
>JAODVP010014749.1:0-16680 GCA_025400035.1 Tetradonia laticeps
AGGGTTCAGCTAAAGGAATATGATGCATCATAAATGGGGGAATTGACATGCGGCCTTTAAATCAAACCTGTCAGCGGTCTCTTCAGCCGCCCTGCATGAGTTCAGATAATTAGCAATTTTGTCTATGCAATCCCATGTAATTATCCGTTATTTTCATTAATTTATTCTACAAAAACCAGCTGAGGTTTTGAGCAGCACTCTTTTTGTAAAAATGTTACATATTTCTAACTCTCTGATTTAAATTTGTCATTATGCGCAGCTTAATTGACTCCAAAGTATTTCACTGTGCTATTAATAAAATCTCAACCTCACCTCTGAAGCTTGGGGACTCTTGACATTGTCATTGTAATGCTTTCCCATAATATCTATACCAAATTGCAGCCAAATCCGAGAATTAGGCGAGTAAAAAAGCTACATATTTTAACTGGATAATTTAATTACCCTGTGTGTGGCAGGAAATTCCGCTCAGTTGATAATACATAGTATAGAAACATTCGAAATTTTTAGCTTAAATATTTATAAAATTTTTGAATTTCTCCAAATAAACGTTAGGGACGGTGGTAAAACACAACCGAGCGGACTTTTTCGTTGATAAAAAAAACCACTATTATTATCGTAATGGAAACTACTTACCTGTCAATGATTTTACATAACCTCTTTGTTGTTTAACAGCATTGATAGCAAAAATAATAATGAATAACACTAGGAATACTAAATTTCCCCACCAAATTACTGGATTGCCCAATAGATAAATTCGGTAAGTGGAACCCGAAAAGAATTGGCCCTGAAAGTTAGATTTGTTTATTTTCATATATCTATAATAAATTAAGGCCTGAAAACCTACCCTGTAATTAATAGGCCATTGCCAAGGCCGTGATGTGATTTCCCCTTCCTTAGGCTTCAAACCTGCATTTCCTTGGAACATAACAGCGTGTGATTCAAAGAAACGTTCGAGGAATGAAGGAGCGTATAAATCAAAACTCACATTTGGAACTATAATGCATATTTAAAAAAAAACTTAAGACATTCATCTATTTTTTTTTAATCAAAACTTACGTTTATCAAACACATTCTCCTCGACATTCCATAACCCGTTCAAATCCCTTAAGTTGGGATTACAAGAAACTTCCTGCTGTTCATATCCCCATTTCGGTAATTGCTTTCCACTCGTAGTAAGCACACAAGATTGCAAATAGTGAACAAACTTCAACTTAGCGCTAACTGCAGTAATCTCAGTGCCATCCTTAGCACCTACTACTGTGACCCTCCAAATATCATTTGCATCTCCGGTGCCGTTCTCCCCATATCCAGTTACCTGATAGTGTTTCTTCGTAATCGGCGCATTTTCTTTGTGAGAATGAACATTACGTCGTGTCTGAAGGTGTTCTAAACGCACCAAATCTCCGCTTTTCACAATATTCACTCCAGTAATGTCTTCGGTGTTGTATCTTTTGATCAGCCACTTGTTGTTGTCGTCTTTATGTGTGTAGGTTGTAATCTGGAAAAAAATTACAAAATACAGTTGCAGATCTCGAGAAAATGTATTTATCAATTTACCTGTTGTTGACGAGCACCTACTCCTTCAGGGTACAAATGATAATGTGAATGCAAATAACCACCACCCGTTCGGTGATTCTTCAAAGTAACTACAGCGCCATATGCAACTTGTCTAGGCATGCTAGCATTATGTAAACTGTTCCCAATCAACTGCGACTGAAATGCGGAGCTGTAAAATCCATCACCATTCCCAGATCGATTTAAGACTGCTAGATGAATGTAAAAAAATACGATATACAGTATAATTGGCCAAATAATAAGGCAAACTGCTCGGCAGATGAGTTGTTTGATTGTTACCATCTAAAATAAAAAAACACTCATTATTTAGCTTATAAAATTAATATCAACTACTATAATAAATAGCATTAAAATCAAGTAAGGAAAATCGCTTACAACAAAGTCAATTTATTGTCTTCCTTATTGAAATCTTTGTCAGATAATTTACATAATGGACTATTATCACTATTATCAACAATTTGATTTTTAATTAAATTTCCTAGTACAAACCCCAAAAACAATATCAATCCAACTTGGTGATTTGATATAAATTTACTAGCACAGTCAGTCGTATTATCTACATTTAACGTTACAATCTGCGAGGCAAGATGTGTAGAAATCAACGCTAAAGAAGCAAAATATGGCCATGTCTGCTCCGCCATTACGCCCGTAACTCCCAAAGAACTTATCATTGCAATAGAGAACCCACTCAACCATAATTTGGTCTTATCCCCAAAATGAATAGCTGTGCTTTTCAAACCAATCAACAAATCATCCTTCTTATCCTGATGTGCATAAATTGTATCATACATAAGTGTCCAGAAAATACCAGCACAGTACAAAGGTAAACATATTGTAGGATCCATGTAGCCTCTTACAGCACTATAACCCAATAAGGCCCCCCAATTGAATGTAAACCCGAGAACAACTTGTGGCCAATATGTCACTCTCTTAAATAGCGGATAACTGAACACTAAAGACAATGAACTGGCTCCTAGTATAATGCTGTACCAGTTTAGTTGCACTAAAACAGCTAATCCTGCAAATAATTGGGCAACCAGAAAGCCATAAGCTTGTGGTATTGATACTGAACCATTCACTAGTGGTCTGTCTTTGGTTCTGTCTACTTTTGAATCAATGTCTTTATCCCATAAGTCATTCACTGTACAACCTGCTCCACGCATTATTAAGGCGCCTGTCCCGAAAAGGCTCAGAAGGTATAGGTCTGGGAGACATCCGGGTTGAGCTGCAGCTGCAATGCTCCATGCACATGGCCAGAAGAGTAACCATGATCCAATTGGTTTGTCCAAGCGAGCGAGGCGTAGATATGGCTGTATAGACTTTGGTGAGTTGTCGACTAGTTTAAGAGCAAATTTCTTATGCTTATCCGCTTCGTCACTGAGAACGTTAAGTCCTTGTAGTTTAGCAAAGTTTGATTTTTGGTGGTTGTGGTGAGTGAACTGGTATATTTTGCAAGTGGCACCGAATTTAAGATCACACTGGGATTTTAAGTGAGGTAACTTTCGTAGAGAAGTAAAAGTTCGTAGAAGTAACATTTTTCACAGGATTTTTGTTAATTTACTCAACATAATTAGATTTTCCCGTGATTCCCGTCACATTACGACGATTATTTAACTTTGTATGGATTTCAAGGTTATGTTGCGGCGCAGCGCAAAGCAGACATGCGCAAGTGGCGCGTGCAGCAGAATTGAACCTTGGCTACCTTCAAGATTGTAATTTTTTTTGTTCAATGGTTGAAAATCTTGAAGTATAACGATACATAACGATATGTTATAAGTAACCTTGATACTTCACAACTTGTTCTGAATGTGGAAATATTGTACTAATAATTATCAAGGAATTACTCAAATTAAAGTGTAAATTAAGCACATATAAATATTTATAAATGTTATCTAAATAACCATTTTAGGTAGATAAAATAAATCGTTAAACAACAAGTTTACACTCGCATATATTTATGGCAACTGGGAGGGCAATTGCACAAGGAATTACTTCAGTAATATACCTTTATTCTGGTCAATAAAAGCATTATAAGTGCAAATGATCGGCACTCCTCTTGATGTGTGGATCAATATCAGTGGTCCACATCTAATCATCAAGTTTGTAGTTTCTATACAGCTCCCTAAATGTTTGTTGTTCCAAAATTCTCAAAGGTATTCATTTTATTATATTGTGCAATGCTGATTTTTGTCTCTACTATTGCGTCATCAAAATGTATAGGTTTAAGACTATTTTCAGAAAATATGTATATTATCTAGCTCACAATTAGTTTATTTTCTATTCTTTGATAACTTCACATCTCTACTCCAATTTACGAAATTTCGTTCTTTAATTTGCTTATACATTTCATAAGAGTATGTGTAAGCTTCCGTGAAATTGATTCTAAAGGGTGTTTTAAGTTGGATTGATTAAATAAAAGAAACGCACACAAGCTTCTACCAAATAAACAAATAATTAAATCTAAAAACTTACCACAGGTTTAGTCAAATCTCCAAGAGTCCTCCATAAATCAGAAATAGTGATAAAACCTACCAATAACACAATAAACAGCCCTACAAACTTCACTGATATGCAGCAGGCTAACATAGTCCCAGTAAACATGAGCCAACACCACCAAGATGAACTAAAATCTTGAATTCTAGATGATGAAACTTTCACAGCTCCCAAAATGGAACCCACCATAAAACACAGAAGAATTGGGTCCAATAAAATGTATTGTGTTAATGTAAGTAAGCCCACATCTGCAAAACATAAGAACAACATTTTATCATTTGCAAAGCTTGATAACAAATAATTACCGAATAAAATCAATAGAGATGAAAATGTAGAAGCTAACAAACTTTCAGTCATTTCATCAACAGTTAAAAAAGTCATCGGGACTATTGTTGCTCCTAAAGCTGTGCAAAACTTAAACAAAAATTATAATTTTCACTATAAACATAAATATGTAAAAGTATATTTTTAATAAGTTATTCAATTAAAATGTACTTACCATTCTCATTCCTATATAACTAACGTTTTCATATTTGTCTCCGGGTTTATCAAAAGCAAAATTTCCGTCATATCCACTGAGATATCCAGACAAACCAATTAACATTTTTCCAAGCGGTGGGTGAACATCAAAGAAAAATGTTCTGTTGATGTACCATGAGCCCATTTTACCAAAGTGAGTTTCATCCCAACTGAAAATGAATATATTTAAGTATTGAATTCTATTGTTTATAGAACATACAATCGATATACAAACTTACCAAACATGATCAGGCTCAGATATTTTATAGAATCTTGTAAAAACTGTGAGTGCACAAATCACACTGAAGATTATCCACCAGGCTCTATAAGAAATGTCAGAGATATATAATATGAAGTATATTAATTGGATTTTTATTATGATTGTATCACCTTTCATTATTTGGTTGCATTCTCTTTGCCATATCTTACAATAATTTTATTGTAAGTGTTGATATTACCATGCAGGTAACGTGCAAAGTGAACTGACCTGCGTGCAACGTCAACAAAACATGTGAAGCGCATCAAGAATTTCAGAAATGCAACCAATGCAACAGCTGCAACAGGTAGAATAGGAAGACCGAGTAAAACGAGTGAGAATACCTTGGCCGTGACCACCGTGACCACTATGCGACTAGGACCGACGTGACCGAGTATGACCGGGATGACCAGTTGGCCAAACTGGTCAAAGACACGACCGGACGCGACAACGTGAAGGAGTGCAATCACCGCAAGAATCATAACCTCTTCTTCATCCGCCTCATCCGCCTTCTTCAGTTCTCCCAGATTTTCCTTGACTTTACCCCCTTTACCGCACTTTACCTATGTCCCCTGTGTCACCTGTGTGACCTTGACGTTGTATAGACTGCGTAACGGTACTTTAAATTTACTTATTTCGTATTTATCGCTGTAAACCTACGGTTAAATGTTAGTATGCTTGGTGGAGGGCGTCGAGGGAGTATGGAGATGGCCATCGAGCCTGCGACGATGAATATCACGAAAATAATGGAGCATAGAAAATATATACTTTATGTATTCCATGCATTGGAGCATGGACGTACTATTTGATTGTAGTATTTGTATTTTATTTCAAGATTGTCGGCGTTCCCGACATAAATAAGAACGAAGATTCGAATGTGCGTTTTATGTGGTGTATTTAATGTGTCCTATCATGCGGAATTTTGATTGTCCGGACTGTATAAAGAATATGTTCATCCTTTGCGCGCAAACATTGTTTCAATTCCACTACGTACCTTTAGGTTTGTTTATTTGTCTTCCTTCATATTGCACAGTAACAGCTGGTTCGAGTAATTTAGAACAATTTGGTTCATTTCGTTTACATTTTCCAAAGGAATGAAATTAACGTTTTATTCCTCTCGCGCATGACTAGACATAAGTTAGATAAATTAATAAGTATGTACCTGCGGTTTGCAAAATCCAGGGGATAAAGTTAGTTAATAATAATTTGGTGAGCCAAAAAGCCCCTCGGTTGATTCTACTATAGAAAAATTCGTAATTTTTTGCTTTATTTTTGCCATCTTGAAATATTCCAGTTCAGACGTTCATTTTTACGCAAAAAATTGTTAAAGTTTTGGAATTTCTGCATGTAAAATGCATAGCATTCAAGAGTAGACGTGATCAGCGAATAATTGGGTGTGTGTCGAATAACCAATCAAATTGCGTTTAAGACTTACTTCTAATATTTCATCTTTTTTCAACAATATAGATTCATATCTTTTCATAAGGGAATTGCGTTTTTGTTTTTCGTAAAACGCGAATACGTAGCAAAAAGGAATAGCAAAAAATGTGCACATTCAAATGAGCGTGAAGCATACAGCAATATAACCCATCTTTATTCCTCCACGCGGCGTTGGCGCAGGCAAGGTCGATGGGATACAGTCATATATGCATGGTATGCATGTCTCAAATCAATGCTCTTCCCGGCGCGAAATGAATTAAGAGGGCGGAGTCTTACGCGATTTACATTAAGATTTTCGAAAACTTTGATAATGTTTTACGCAAAAATGACCGCAAAAATGAACTGGAATATGCCTTGACTGCACAGGTGATTCCCTACAGGAAATAATTCAAAACAAATTCCTAGTGGAAATAGTCGGATTGATGCTACATTCATTTCGAAGAAGGAACAAGAGAAATTGCATATAATTAAATTGTTGATAAATTATATAAACGGAATCCACTGTAGTGTAGAGAATGTATGCTATATTTGTAATTGAAAAATATAAAATAACAAATCGAACAAATTTGAACAAAATGAACAAATTTTATGTTTTTGGTATTATGTTATTCGGTACCTTTTTTTGTGAAGTGAAAACTAACCATCAACTGAATTTTAAAATTTTGAACGCATTAAAATGTTTATGTTTCGTTAGAATATATTTAATGCACAGCACAATATATAAAGTATCACGGCGTATGTATAACAAAATCAAAAACTAAAATATATTATACTTCTACCTTTAGATTTATAAACGCGTCAAATCGATTTTTAAGATTCCCCACAAATCTCACACTCTCCGACAGAAATATTTGAATTCTACTACCATTTTCTGTCATAAATATGAAATAATTTGTATCTTCATTCCTTAAACATATTAACCCCGCTTATATAAGCTCATATATTACAAATCCTGCAAGTCGCCATCATTCTTCCACTTTTCATTAGCCTCTCGCTTAGCGTCCGGAAGAAGCTGGCACTGCATACCTCCCAATACATTACTCGTCGCCTCCGACGCGATGATAATCGGTTTTATCATTGCTGTAGGAATCTGTCTCAACACACCTCCAACTGCGCCTGTAATTCCCTTTTGTTCTTTTTCGATTGAAGCTACTCGGACAATATTCTCCGCAGTTTCTCCGAAACCCTAGGAAACAATTTTATGATATATACCAAATAAAATAATTATATAAATATAGAATTAATTTAAAATAACTCACTTCCTTAACAACATTATATGCATTAGCCACACCCTCGCGAATATCCTGAGGCTGATTGTAACGTTTCTTCCTACCCTTTGATTTGATTGCGATTGCCCGTCGCACACTAGGACCAGGTGACATCATATCATATGCGGTTTCAGCAGTGAGTTGAATCAAGTTGATGAATCTGTTTGTCAATTCCAAAGCGGCCATGGCTGTTGAAGTTGTGAAACTATTAGCACCACGTTGTAAACCTCGGACGATGCGACCATCTTTCTGATATTGTTCGATTGGTAACCAGATTAAATCCCTAACCCCTTGGACTAACAAAACACAATATTAATACAATTATTACTTTTGTATATAAATATAAATAAGTAATGAATAGATAACTTACAAAATTGTACTAATGAATGAATTGGACCGACTCCACTTAACACAGTGTGGATTTGATTCCTTTTGATGTCATTGATCCATTCTTGCGCAAAGTATTGGATCAGTTTGTCGAAACCCAATATTCCGTGGTTATTTTCAAGTCGTTTTAAGGTGAACTCAACGTAGTTTAAAGACGTTATTCCTATGATCAAAGCTGCGATTGGTCCATGTTTCCATTCAAAGTTGCCTTTGCTATGGTAGTCTAAACGAATTGGCACTGGGTTCACGAATGTTACTTTTCTGTAATTTCAAATAAAAAATACTTAATTATTATTTACTTATTCTTCTCTCCACCGTGTTGAAAAAATTCATGCATCTATATAAATTACGTGGTCAAACCCCAGATTGTCGTTACAGAATGAATTAATAATAGTAATTTCTCTGTTAGAATAACAAAATAAATACAAACCTGAAATATAATGGAGGTGCACTATCTGTAGCACTGCTTGACGTGTGTACGGTTTTCTCCACATTTGCACTTTGCACTTTGTCCTTGACATCATCCAATAAAAGAATTAAGTTCTCGTCCACCATTTTCTTAGCTTCTACATCATCTATCACCTCATCACTGGCAATGGTCATCACTGGAGGATGATGGGTTGGTGTGTTTGTCTTGGAGTTACTTGCCACATCTTCGTCTAATAAAAATAAGAGATTTTTATATTTTATGTCTCGTTATGTTAAAAACTTTAGTAATTAGGTAGCTGCATGAGCTGTCACTCGAGTACGTTTTGGAGGGTAAACAAACAACGAACTGAACCTCAAAATATAGCGCAGTGCAAATGATCGGACTGATTATCCGAAATAAGACAACGACGTCAATTATCCAACCCTCCAGAACATCAGATGTTTACAGTTACCTAATAGGTGTTGTGTTAACTTGCGCATCTCTTAAGCTAAGAATGTTTCACAATAAGAATTTTACCGTTACTTTAGGCGTTTAAATTTTAATATAAAAGCTCAAAAGTTACGTCAAGTGTATCATTAAGAATAAATGGCACAAAAGCACTAAAATCAGAAATGTAGGTGTTTTATAAAAGCAAAATTACATACGTTTAGAATTATCAGCTATCATATCCGTCGCAAACTTCAACATAAACATCAATGTATCCTGATCCAGATTAATCCTAAGCGGTAAGAGTCCCAAAACCAATACACATTCCTCCGCCTTCACCTTCAAATCAGGCCGGATGTGGATGAGCTTAACTGTTAACTAAATAAAACATCACATAATTTACTTTCAATATAATCTAAATTTAATAACTTACCATGTGCGCATGCGTCTGTCGTGGTCGTATATCCGTCGAATCCAAATACAACAACTTCTTAATCCGACTAGTAACCAACCGATCATGAATCTCAATCTGAGAGATGACAATTACTTGCCGTGACGCTTGCATAGTATTCTCAGGATAGATATCATGCTGCACCCGCACTTTATTCAACTGAATATCAATCACTACATCATGGTCTCTATTAACCCCACCTCTCTCAATCCAATTCGCTTTCGCCTTCTTTTTATGTACCTTGCTCTGAAAACTAATCTCCCCAGTGTTGCGATTAGTATACAACACGGCATTATGCCCATCGGAGAAGTTGACACTTTTCTTCTCAGTCTTCTCATCCACAGCACGGAAATCCCTCCCCGCATACAACTTCCACTGAACTGTCATCTCACACAGTGTGTAACGCATGACAGGTGTGGGGAAATCCTTCGGCGGTTTCAACACATCAGTCTTTCCGACAGGAATCGCAAAGTGGTTATCAACTAATCGTAGGGAATCATCAACCAGCCACCGGATCTGCGGTAAACCATTCTTGGGTATAATTCCAGCGCCTGCCTCATCGCCGATGAAAATGAAATCTTCATCGGTGTCACTACTTCGATTGGATCTGAAGGTAATATCACCTAGTTCAGACGTGACTTGCGGTATGGGTTTATTTTCAGGCAATTGTTGACCTTCGTCCGGGAAGAAAAACATCTTGGCACCTGTGTGTGGCATGTTATTCGCTCGTGGTACTCGTACACTTTCTTTCATCGCGTCAACGAGCATATCATTCACTTGCTGATGTTGACTTTTGGATAAATTGCTAATATCTTGAGTTTCTACGTTAATCAATTCCTGTTCGACTTGTCGCTTAGGGCTCACGTAATTACCAACTGCGGTTGTAGATTGTTCCTGATCATAGAGATCTCCATTAGTGGCTATGTAAGTGATCAATTCCATTAGCGCTCTTGCACTGTCAGCGCAAGTATGGATGATGAATTTGTTGACTAGTGCTCGGAGATCACAATGTGGAACTGACTATAAACAAGTTTTCATAAGTTGTATATAAGTTGTAATCTTAATTAAAACAAGTTATAATTCTATATAAAAAAAAACTTACGATATCATTAATCTTCAAACTGATCTCAATCAATCCAACGTCAATAATTCCAACATAGTCCCTCTTGAGTTCAATAGCCGCCATTGACGGCACACCCTTCTTAGGTGCCATCTTGTCACTCAAAAACAAATTACAATCCTCAGCGATAAACCGCAAAGTCGTCGTGTTGGCTGTTGTAGTCAGATGCGAGGACATACTCAGCTGTCCCATTGTGATAACTGATCGCAGAGGTAAGTGCAGAGGGCGGTAGTCAATTGCACAATCCCATAGATGTAAATGCATCTCAGTGAGGACTTCCTTGGCATGAAATCCTGGTATCGTGTAGTCGTTTACTTTGAACAGATCTATCAACTGCGTGATCCATATATTCGGTACCGGACACATTCGATGTCTTAAAGTCGCTTTGTTCAAACCCAACGCCACGCGCACCAACTTAACATGGTGTGTTTCATGATTCGCTTGGATTCTAACAGCGACTGATAACATTTCTCTGTCTCCAGCCCGATTTCCACTTGCTTCTAGTACTCCGCTCTCGGATTTGTAAATTGTTGGGAATAAATGTCGTCCTAAAGTACTACCGATTTCTTTTAGTTGCGTATTTTGACTAGTAGTTGAAATCATATCTGGAAATATAGTAAATTCGATACAAAAACGGCGTGAATGTAATGTGAATATCAACAAATTATGATGTATATGAAAATTCACTTATCTACTTACCACTGTGATGTAGTTGAGCACCTTTTGATTGAACACAAACATAACCTAAATTCTCATCACCATTGTATCCACTGACTGTGAATAAAGAAGCTTCCTCCACACTCAAAAGAAACTCTGCAATTTGCTCAGGGATGACATTCCCGTCAACATCCCTCACTGGAGGACACATACGAACCAATCCTTTACCAATGTGTAGACTAAGCGTAAGGTAACTCTGACACTTCCGTTTTATCTGCTGAGGTTTCTTAGTAGGTTTATGTCGCATTTCATACGCAGAATAAAACAATGTCGAGTTTTGAGGATCAAATTCATCCGATTCGTCTGAATCTGACTCTACAAATGTGTTTTTTCAATTTTTTTAGTCATTGTTCAAGTGATGGAACATAAACTTACCATATTTATTACCACTCTTACACATTGCATAAGTATCCGTCCGCTCAAAGCTCTCAAACATGGCCTGCTGTATCACATTGCTCTCCGGACACCTTGACACAGGCGCACAAGGTTCCCAAAGCAGTAAATCGCTCAAGATGTGGTTATACAACACCTCGAACACATGTTTTGACAAAAATTGCACACTCGCCGTTGGAAAATTGAAATCTAAGTGTATCCGAGTTGATCCGACGGTTGTTTCGATGAACTCCGACATCTCAGCCTTCGTCCCAGGAAGCACCAACTCCGCGTTGTCTTCATCACTATGTGTCCGTGCATGGGGAGTATCACTTTCATGTATCACTCTCTTAGAACTGAAAGGTCCCTTTCTCTGTGGAGGTATAATCGTGCCACAGGACATTGTCATCACGCCATCTTGGTCCATTGCTTCCTCCACCTCCACATCTAGTTTGACCAATGGATTGACTTTCAGTGTCAATGTTGGCATGCTAGATGACAACTCATCCATCGTGGATTTGCCGATGTGGAGTGGAGTGGCTGATTCGTTTTCATTATAATACAGATCTAAAGTGCGACATTGTATGGTGAAGCTACTAGATTGCTGGTTACTTTGAATTGAGGTTTGTGCTTGAACATGTGACAGTTTTCCGGAGATAAATGCGTTGCGAACATTACGTTCCCACCACGGGATTCGTTGTAGGTCATTGGCAGGGCGGAAATCAGGAATTGGTATTCTGTGGAGAATAAATAAATTCATAAATTATGTACATACAGAATAAATGATTGTATGAAAATTCCGTGGATTTTTCGGGAATTATCACTTCACAACAAATTTTTGATAGGTGGCAGTGCAATAACCCCTATAAAAATATCAAATTTCAAGTATTACGTAAAAGGTATTACCTTAGCTTAAGTAGCATTGAATGAGAAGTTAATTTTATATCCAATATTGAATCAGCCGTTGTTCCAAACGGGTCTACTTTCGCCGATTGTGTTGCCCACACATTTGTTGGCTTCTGTATTACAGTTGGTGGATTTAATAAGGCACTTAATCGATCGATGATTGTTATATCCACATCTACCACAGCCGTATCTAAAGTGAAACTATAAGAAAACATTTATTTACACTATATACATAGATAAAATTTATTGGATTACGTTTGTATTGGTGTTGGTTTACAATAATCTCAAGAGTTATAATGATGACTTGTTTAAATAAGGGCATATTTGTTCATGCTTACCGGATATAATAAATTTTAGATTTAACATAAGTAAAGTCTGAATCAAAAGTTATAGCAAATGCCAATTTCAACATGCTACAAAATATCATCAAAATGGCGGTGCTTCCCCTTCCATTATGCACGATGTATCAGCATTCTAATAGCGCGTAAAAAATTCTACGAACCTACTCCTCTGATTTTGTTACACTCGTTTTTTATATTTACCCCCATGTAAAGAATATAGACGTATTCACGTCTGTTATATAAAACGTTATATAACATAAAATAAAGATAACATCAAGAAAAAAACTTACTGAAGATCCGTTTTCGGTATATAAGTCTTCCTATTAAGCCCACCCTTCCTCGTCTTCTCAATATGCCGAAAACTCATTTTCATGCAGGGCTTCGAATGCACAGGGCTAGCAATGCCCTGCTCGTCATTGAAGTACACTAGCCGCACATATTCAAACTGATCATGCTCCTTAACTAAACACTCCAACAACTCCAGTTTGGCCGCTGTCAGATCCCCCGTGATGGACAACGCACTCGCCGTGGTAGTCTCGTGACATTCCACCTGAATAGGTGCGGCGACTAACCTCAAATGTCGTTTCTTACACGCCCTTTCGAACACCGCCTTACAATCATCAAAGTTCCTCGGGCCATAACCAGCCGGCACAAGATTGCTCACAGTATTAAAGTAGTGATCGGCTGTGGATTGCATTTGTTTGAGGCTGGACGGAAGCAAACCCGCTGTGCCGGTCTCATTTGTTACTGTGAGAATATCCTCGTGTAGCAACACAACCGATAGTGAGGCGATACGAATGTGGAAATGCGAGATTTCTGCTGTTGGATCAGACTGTATACTGCTAACTGCCAACAAGAAAGATAAGATAGACAATAAATTACAGTAGATTCTATACTAGAATAACCTACATTTACGTCTCGTTCGATGTGTAGTAGCTTCACTTAAGCTACTCGCCATCGATGAGCTCAAACTCGACTCCATACTACTACTTGCATTTGAGTACGTGCTATCCATCATCCCACCACCGGCATCTCGCGAATGCATGGGTAGAAAATTGTCATCCGTGTCGCTCTCTTCAAACTGCGCGGTCGACCAACCGTGCGTCCCTTGTAGACCTGGCGATGTAAACATAGCGGGGTTCAGTTGGCACTGAAGTTCTTGCTCTACTCTTTGATAATCCATCGCTGTCATTGGTTTTTCTGTGTATTTTTGCTTCGGTGCATTCGTACTACAATATTTCCAAATATTAACATAATTATTGCTATTATCAATAGTAATACTACCTTATATCATCACTGGTATCACCAAACAACCCACTGGCAATCTCCACCAAGTCATAAACCTGCCTCGGTGATAAAAACGCATTCATCGCACCAAAAGTCATCTCGATGGACACTTTCGGTCCATTCACCACCTCCGACTGCTTCAGTCTTAACCTAATCACTTGTTTCCCGATTATCTTCGCAAAAGTCAACCCACTATTTGTATTACTATCTACACTTTCCGAATCACACAGTCTTTCTGCACATCCGACATCCTCATTCTCTTCTGCATACCCACTGGGTTGGCAGTCCATCGTCTCTTGTATTACATTAGTCACCAGAGAATCGTCCTGTGAATGTTGTGATTCACAGCAGTCTGTTGCATATCGAGACGAACACGTGAACTCTTCAGTAGAGAATGTAATGCCCTCTAGTGTGAAGTTCTTCGTTGTGAATGATGTCACAATGTAGGCTTTATTCTGTTCGCTCTTGTCACTGGATTCACTTGCTGGTGGATCGTCACCTGCTTCGTCTGTATATTCAATACTAAACATAGAATGTTGTATTACTTAAAGATTTATTATATTTAATAATCAGATATTGTGAAGTTTATTTGAAAAAATGAAGTGAAGAGGAATTTGAGGTTAGAAATGTGTAACTTTTACTCAAGGTTGATGTATATACAGGTGGCCTAACTTGCTCAAAACGAATGAGTCGTAAGGGGAAAATTACGTCACCGCGCAGGCTGTTGCACTAAATGTACGCTAGGTGTGCTAGTGGCAAAGTTGTTTTTACAATGTATACGATTAGTGCGACCTCTAACGTGATCATCAATTCTAGCCTACGTGCTTACGTAATGACCTTGTTCCCTATTGGTTAGAGAGCAAGTGAGATCACCTCTAATACAAGAACCTTGACTTTTACTCACCTATCCACGGTTGCAATTAACGCCACTCCAGTCAGACTATCTTTAGGAAGACATTCAAATCTAAACGTAGTATTTACAAATTTCACTTTAACTCGGCATAGAACTGAAAAAAACGTTTATGCAAATAACTATAATAAAAGGTAAACACTGTCTTTATATATACTACAATATTAGTTTTTAAATAGATAAAATAACGATCCAGATGATTTTGCCTGGGTTACTTTGGGTATATCACTTACTTGACTCTATTGCTTGTGCAATCACCTCCAACCCTTCCAAAGGTTGTGAATTATCAATAGCTTCCGTATCTTGTTTCAAACATTCCTCTGCCAGCTGCATCGAGTTGGTCATGGAACTCCACATGGATTCAAACATGGACGTCGCTGAATTTTGCATTAAAATATACTACATTGTCACTTCTTAGCCTATAACAGTGTACTCACCACATTCTATTCTTTGCTTCGGCTGCACAGTGATTTTCAAGCCTTGTACTTCTATATTGGTCGGGTCTCTGAGGAAAGACATCCAGGGAACGTAAAAAATCAACTTGCCGATGTATCCGCTGACGAATTCCACTGGCAAGTTTTGTTTGTTTGCAAGCTCTTTGAGAGCCTATAAAAAGAAGAACACAGGAAGATTAAAGGAAGATATGTACAGGTGAATATAACTAGTTTGTAAGATCTAACCTAACCTAGAATTTTATACTTCTAATACTATTATCGAGGTTGGAATGGTTGTTATTGTAAATTAATATTCTTACAATCAGTTTGAGTATTTATGTAATGAATATTACGCATATGGCAGAACATAGCTCTTTGGTGCATAATAATTGGCTTGATTTCAATATCCCAAGTACGAACTGTTGTAATTCTGATCTACTCAACGGGATCAGCGAGTAAACCAGTCGTAAATATTTTACACTTTTCGCGACTTGAATCAGCTGCGTAGAACGTGATCATGATATAAACAAACAGACTGGAGGGAAGGCATTGAGCAAGATGAAAATAAATACCGTTCTCTTGCAAATTTTCATACAAAAAATTTTGTGTCCGTCATGTCTTCTAACTTGATTGTCAAATCAAGAATTGTAAATGGGAACTCGGTGAAATTATAGAAAAATCATCGTAAGATTAATAGATTTTGAAAAGAGCTACTAAAGTTTTGTATACTGAAACATTTTCTGAGGTTATGCTAGATCTGTGTAAGTTTGTCGATAAAGTTATCGTTCCTCAGGGTGCAGAATGAATGTTTCCTGGGTAATCTGTGGAAAGCTACGGTGGAAAATAAGCAAACGTAACCTCAAAATGTCCCATACTGCTTGACGGAATATTTAAAGGTAAATTGAATTAACATTCCCTTAGCAACTCTTATTTAATATGCAAAGCACCGCACATGCTCACTGGGGTGGTAAAATATTTAAGTTAGTAATTATACGAATATTAATTATCCGAAGCGTCATGGAAACTAACTGGATTCAACAACTTTATGCAATAGTCATTATTCTTGTCAAAGAGGGATGTTTGAAGATAATTTAAGCAAACCTTAAAATTGCTTGGACGGAAAGAGGGACGTAGTTATTCTCAGATATTGGTAAAGGAAACATCTCATTGTCAGGAAACTGGGGTACAAAGTACTGTACTGGCTACCAGCCAACTAAAGCAAAACTTGCTGATGAACATGCTGATGCGTGAAACTTCCAGTTATCTAATTATAACCACCTAACTGGATAATAATTTTATTGCTTGATTTGTAAATTCCTAACTTGTAAAATATATCTCATCTTATTGT
>JAODVP010014970.1:0-15364 GCA_025400035.1 Tetradonia laticeps
GCTTATGGGTAGAGGATAAACAAGGTCACAAAATCTTCTGCGCGGTCACTTCAAGAACAAAATTTACGTAGAGTTCGGTCAGTCTTACTCATTGCTGGCTACACTGTTTTGATTTAGAAAGACTTTTCTTCTAATGCAATTCATACGCGCATTCATTAATCATTTTTAGGCACTTCCTGTGTTAAGAAAAATACGGAAATGCTACTATTCCAAAGACATTAAGATGCACTATAAAATATGAAAATTTCAATTCGATTAATAAAGAAAAAGGTGCTCAAAACTGATTAATTTGATTTAATTACACTTTTAACCCACTTCCGGTTTCGCTAAAATTATCTAAAGGCTGTTAATAATTGACTGTTCAATCGTAATGGATATTTTATATAGAAATAATCGATTGTTATTTTATACTCGATTTATTGAATATCGTGAAATTATCGATTAATCGATTACCATGAAAACATCGATGACGATGAAGTCGCAAAGTCAACAACGATTGAAAGATTGTAAATAAATACGATTAATAATGGAATAAGATGAAATAATCGATTAATTATAATTATTGACGATGTGATTACTATGAAAAAATCGATTTCAATTCCGAAGATGAAATTGTCGAAGAATCGATTGTGCTTAAATAATCGATGATGATGAAATTGCGATTGAATAATCGATTACTGATGAGGGTAAAATAACATGTTAATTAATTGCGATGAATTAATCGATGTTTTGATCATCATCACCATCAGTCGATTAATCGATGATGTTAATGACGAAAAAATAAGATTTTAAAATTGCTGACGATGAAATAACTGATTCATCGAATACGGATTAATCGATTAGTATTTAATAATCGATGAATATGAAATAATCAATTTTTTTTAATAATCGATTAATCAACTGCAATAAAAACATCGATGACCGTGAAATCACAAAATCAAAAACGATTGAACATCATTGAATCCTATTTACAAGATAAAATAATCGATTAATCACTAACCATACCACAAATCGATTTAAACATTGCTGAAGAATAATCATTAATCGATTACCCATAAAAATCGATTAATCCTTGTGTTGTATACAGGTGTATTAGCAGTGGGAATCTTCGCGAGTGAACCAATACCTCTAGAAACCACAAATGGCTTAAAAGGTTTGACCCACGGCGGAGGCTGGTACCTCCTCGGAGTACAAGCACTGACATGTCTCTGTCTCGGTACTTGGGGCGTGTGTTCTTGCATGTTCCTATTATGGATGATCAACAAAGTAGTTTACATCCGGATGGAACTTCATCATGAGTTAATGGGAGCTGATTTGACCGAACATCACATTAAACACTCTCAGGTAGGTCACCAAAATACAACAGAACCTATACTTCTATATATTCTACAATTTAACCTAAATCTTTACTCTTTAAATTAAGGTTGGAGTATCTCGAGCAGTATCAGCCCTTCGCACAATGATAGACACATCCGACGTGGAGCAAATCATAGGTTTGGGTCTCAATCCAGGCCATGAAGTTAACCTTGAAAAAATCAAAACTCTGTCTTACAAAAGACGGTATAGATTCTCCCGAATGATGGGGATCATCACCCGAAACCGGAATTTTGGTGTTAATATAGCCAAAAACCTATTCCCACGTAAAACCGAATTGAGGACTGACTCAGCTCGTAGTACTAGGAAAAACTCCAGGACTTCCCTCTCTAACAGGAAGGTGAATCCAATAGCAACCATAACCACAAAACCAGCTCCTGTACCGACTATTCCTTGGTTAGACTAATTGTAAGTAAGTAGATCCTCGAATTTTAACCAAAAATGTCAAATATAAGTAGAATTAGAGGTTATAGACGTTATAAACGCTATAAACCAATTTGAGTGGGTATAAAACATATACAAATAGTAAAATACCTTGAAAAATAGTATAATAAACGTAAAGTTCTTAATGTAAATGGTATTAGTACATGGTATTAGTTAAATAAATAAGTTCCTGCAGTGTTGGATCATCTCTTTATAAGTTTAAGAGTTGTAAGCGTTAGAAATCCGGTGTTGGGGGCGTCGGAGGAACTCGTTTGTTGGCAGTAGTACGTATTACATAATTAGTAACAATCGGCGGTGCATTAGTCCCCGTGTCTTGTTTCGTGGGGATCGGCGGTGCCCTTTTTCGTTTGTAAGCGAACGGGAGCTTCTTCTTCGATTTGGAAGTGCTGGGTTTGACACTCAGATCGGTGAGGGTTTCCTTCTCGAGCATTTCAATCGTCTGCTCACTTTGCATCTCAATATCCGTGTGTTTCTGCGTGCTTTTCTTATGTTTGGCGTTTAGTTTCTTTAAATCTCGCTTACGCTTCTTACTTTTACGTCCACGGATGCAGAATATGATTAGGAAGGTTAACACTAGTGCTGTTATTAATCCGTAGAGGTAGTACTTGTATTTGTTCATATTTGATATCTGGAATTTAAGGTTATGTCATTTTTTGTTAAGATAACCTTGAAATACAGTGTAATACTCACCATCATACCCATACAAGCAGCATCCTGAAAAGGAGACGAACATTTTATACAAACCCTCGACCCGGATGAAGGTTGATAGTGATGTTTGGGACATGGCATACATCGAGCAAGTCCGCCATTATTGTAAGTATTCTTTTCACATGCAGCTATACAATTTATACAAATTACCAACTCATATTTTGTTATCTCCAATAAACTTACCACAGATATGTTTATCTCCCATAAGACCATACCCTGGAGGACAAGCGATGATTAACTTCGGAGGGTCTGTAACCTCACTATTCGCTAGTGACGTGTCCTTGGACGGAGTCAACATAACCTCCCGGCTATGTTTGTAGTGAACGGGCTGGGTCTCAAACACCACAATATTGTTAACAACGACTGCAACCAGCTTCGCGTAGATCTTCATCTGACACAACACATTGCACTGAGTGGTGTTGATCGAAGGTACAATGGTGTGCATATCCTCAATGTGGAATACCAACGCTACACTGAGGTACTTCTTGTTTTGTTGATACAAGTCGCGTTGCTAATATCAACAGAACACACCGGATGTTCCTTACCACACAACATATTCCCAATCGCGGTGTTAAAGTACACCTTGAGCAAATCCTCATCTTCCCGTAAACAGTCGACTGTCATCTCATACAAGATGGTGGTGTTCACCTCCATGGTAGGTAAAGTAATCTAACAGGAAGGTAAATCCAATGTCTGTAGCAACCATAACCACAAAACCAGCTCCTGTACCGACTATTCCTTGGTTAGACTAATTGTAAGTAAGTAGATCCTCGAATTTTAACCAAAAATGTCAAATATAAGTAGAATTAGAGGTTATAGACGTTATAAACGCTATAAACCAATTTGAGTGGGTATAAAACATATACAAATAGTAAAATACCTTGAAAAATAGTATAATAAACGTAAAGTTCTTAATGTAAATGGTATTAGTACATGGTATTAGTTAAATAAATAAGTTCCTGCAGTGTTGGATCATCTCTTTATAAGTTTAAGAGTTGTAAGCGTTAGAAATCCGGTGTTGGGGGCGTCGGAGGAACTCGTTTGTTGGCAGTAGTACGTATTACATAATTAGTAACAATCGGCGGTGCATTAGTCCCCGTGTCTTGTTTCGTGGGGATCGGCGGTGCCCTTTTTCGTTTGTAAGCGAACGGGAGCTTCTTCTTCGATTTGGAAGTGCTGGGTTTGACACTCAGATCGGTGAGGGTTTCCTTCTCGAGCATTTCAATCGTCTGCTCACTTTGCATCTCAATATCCGTGTGTTTCTGCGTGCTTTTCTTATGTTTGGCGTTTAGTTTCTTTAAATCTCGCTTACGCTTCTTACTTTTACGTCCACGGATGCAGAATATGATTAGGAAGGTTAACACTAGTGCTGTTATTAATCCGTAGAGGTAGTACTTGTATTTGTTCATATTTGATATCTGGAATTTAAGGTTATGTCATTTTTTGTTAAGATAACCTTGAAATACAGTGTAATACTCACCATCATACCCATACAAGCAGCATCCTGAAAAGGAGACGAACATTTTATACAAACCCTCGACCCGGATGAAGGTTGATAGTGATGTTTGGGACATGGCATACATCGAGCAAGTCCGCCATTATTGTAAGTATTCTTTTCACATGCAGCTATACAATTTATACAAATTACCAACTCATATTTTGTTATCTCCAATAAACTTACCACAGATATGTTTATCTCCCATAAGACCATACCCTGGAGGACAAGCGATGATTAACTTCGGAGGGTCTGTAACCTCACTATTCGCTAGTGACGTGTCCTTGGACGGAGTCAACATAACCTCCCGGCTATGTTTGTAGTGAACGGGCTGGGTCTCAAACACCACAATATTGTTAACAACGACTGCAACCAGCTTCGCGTAGATCTTCATCTGACACAACACATTGCACTGAGTGGTGTTGATCGAAGGTACAATGGTGTGCATATCCTCAATGTGGAATACCAACGCTACACTGAGGTACTTCTTGTTTTGTTGATACAAGTCGCGTTGCTAATATCAACAGAACACACCGGATGTTCCTTACCACACAACATATTCCCAATCGCGGTGTTAAAGTACACCTTGAGCAAATCCTCATCTTCCCGTAAACAGTCGACTGTCATCTCATACAAGATGGTGGTGTTCACCTCCATGGTCGGTAAAGTAATCACGGTTAGTTCATGTTCGAAGGTCCGTTTTGCAACTTGATGATTCGTCACCGTGCATGTGTAGTTCCCCCCGTCGGACGCTTCCACATTATCGATGATCAAATCCCCGCTTCCGGTCTCCAGCGTTTTGGAGCCGGTGAGTGGGGTGTTGGCACCCACGGTCCATTTGAGGTTATAGTCCTTGGAGGTGAAGTTCTTGCCGTCGGCGCATATCATTCGGACTTTGGAGCCGGGCATCGCGTATTTATGGGACTCGGTCTCTTCCAGTTCAATGTCCCGGTTGAGAGCTTCCTTTATGTCAGCTCCAGGGATGACCTCCCGTTTGGGTTTGGCTGTAACTGGTGTTTCAAAGTCGTAGTCGTCTATACTACGCCGGAAACGGTAGACATTGCGTCCCACTTTGATTCCAGTCGCGTTTAGAGGGATGTACACCTCGCACATGCTTGTCAAGGCTGCTGTTATGTTGGATTTCCGGGATTTGTCCTGGAGGTCTTTCACCATCGCATCTATTGAGCAGATGCAAGTGGTTTTGTCTTTTTCGAAGTTACAAGGTGGGTGGCTTCCTGCACCCGCAGCTACGACATTTGCTAATGTTATGGGATGCTCTGTCGAAATTGCTTTGTATGTAGCTGTTGAAAGTCTGGAACCTGGGGTTGAACTTGCTACTGAAGCTACAGCAGTAGTTGTTTCTTCTTCGGAAGGGGCTGGTACTGCAGTTATAGCTTCAGTTGCAGTTTCTGTTGGTACTTCTGTAATGGCAGCGACTGTATGTGTGGTTTCCTCTGTCCCAGGTGGTATAGGAGGTTCCACAGCTACTGTTACAGCTGAGGGAGTTGTTGGAGCAGGTGTAGAAGTTACTGGCGCTTCTGAAATTGCTGTAGTTGCACCAATTGCTGCAGTTGTAGCAATTGTAGTAGTTGTTTCAACTTCAGTCTCCAAAGTAGGCATAGTCAAAGCTGAAACAGTACCAGTTATAGTAGTAAGAGGATACTCAGTCACATTTTCGAAATCAGGCAGGTTCATGAGCCGAAACGCAAATGGGCTGAGGGTCTGATCAAAGGCATCATCGTCCTCATCGATTGTCTCGCTTTCGGTTGGGTAATACACGTCTAAGTTTGGTAAAGGCCACGTGGAGTTGAGAAAATATGTAGGGAGTTCGATATAAACTGGTTGATGAGTTGTAGTGGTGGTCGTGGTGGTGGTGGTCATGTTGATGTTGCCTGAAAATGACAATCAACATGACCAGATCCACCTAAGCCACTACAACTTCAAACATGTTAATAGATAAATAGAAGTACTTACTTTTTCCTTTGTCGACTGGGGTAAACTCACAGTTCTCACAAGTCTCATTCCCTATTATGAAAATTGAATCGGTTCCTGTTCCTGAAGGTGGGGCATGGGACTTCGATGTCGATCCGAATATCTGTTCATAGATTGATAGGGTTGTGGTTTTCTGAGTTTTGCCTTTTTTCTTTGGGGTTTTTCCAATAGAGAGTTCTTCGTTTCTGGATGGGGTGACTTCTTCCGCACCTTCTGATCCTTCTTTACCTTCTTTTCCTTCTGCTTCTGGTGACCCTTCTGCTTTTCCTCCTGTTCCCACTTTTCCTCCCTTTCCTCCCTTTCCACCTTTACCACCTTTTCCTTCTTTTCCAAGTAATTCCGCAGGATGTTTGATATCCTCATCAGTTCCTGTCCCTTCTGGTCCTCCTTTACCACCTGGTCCTACTTTTCCACCTTTTTCTTCGGTACCTGCTGGTCCTCCTGTTTTCCCAGTTGGTGCATGCGTACTAAGAACTGCTAAATGATGCATATTTAGATTCTGGTGTTCCTCTTCAAGTACAGCAGGAGGATGTGTAGAATACAACACTTTTGGAGTATGATGACTTTCATTACCCTTGCCACCTTCTCCAATTGGGGGTACGGCAGTTGGTGATGGATGCAAGTGATCACTTGAAGATCCTGGTGAAGTTTTAGTAGCTGTAACCCAAGAAACTTCAGTTTGGGCAGAAGTAGTCACCACTTCTTGCCCACCACTGGTGTGCTCATGACCTTCAGTTTTCGGTGTCCCTCCTGTTCCTTCTTTTCCTTCTGTTTTTGGTGTCCCTCCTGTTCCTTCTTTGCCTGGTGCTCCACTAGACCCACCCGTATCCGCAGGTTTGGTACTCAGATGATGCATGTCTAGATTCTGATGTTCCTCCTTAAGAACAGGTGGTGGTATCAAAGTAGTCATAACATGTTTTTCGGAAAGAGTTGTCCCTTCGTTTCCTCCAACAACAGTAGTACCACCTGTACCACCCTCCTCTTTTCCAAGAGATGTTGTTTCCGATATTCCCATTGGACTAGTACTTTCATGTGCGGCGCTTTCCTTGGAAGCTTCATCCAGCAAGAGTTGAATATTAGCAGGAAGTTGTGTGGGACTAGTCATTTCGTTAGGGACCTCCCCAGATGTACTAGAAGGAACATCACTCATTGTAATACTAAAAGCTCCTTCATTTGCAGCTGGACTATGTCCATGTCCCCCCTCAGACAGCTCCAGAGGTGATTGAGTCTCTTTTGAAATAGAAGATGGCGTCGACTGATCCTCAGGTTTACCTGCAATTTGTGTTCCATCTAGTAATTCCGCAGGGTGTTTGATATCTTCAACAGTATGGGTTACCGATTCGGTAGATGTTTCTGTATGCATTCCAGATTCGGCAACTGTAGTTTTACCTTCTTTAGCTTCTACCCCTTCTGGTGTACTACCACCCTCATGATGTTCCCCACTAACCTCGGCAGTCATACTGGCAATCAACTGAGTGGTATTTTCCCCTGGAACCCCCGGATGTTCTGCTGTTGTACCAGCTGTACTAACCTCGGTGCTGATATTCCCATGACCAAGGTGCTTCATCTTATCAACCAGTTTATTCCACGCATGTTTGATTGTACCGTTTTTAGTTGTGTGTTCTACATCGTGTGTGTGTTCTGTTGTTGTAGCAGTTGTAGCACTCTTTTCAGAAGATACACCAGTTTCACCTATATTTGGCAAAGTTATCTCTATAGTTGCTATAGGTACACCTGTAGTTACACTTTCAGCACTAGAACTAGGTTCTAAAGAACTGGATATCTCCTCAATCATATGACTCAAAGCTCCGACCATATTTATCAAGGCATCTATCGAAACAGTTGTAGTTTTAGTTTCGTCTTCGTCCTTAGAACCTGGTGATTGTGCATTAGCAATCGATATGTCTATCTCTTCCTGAGATAGAGTCGTTGGAGGTGGGGGTGGAGTTGTAGGTGTGGTTTCCACTTCAGTTGTAGTAGTTGTAATTGTTGTAGGCTCCGTTAAAGAATACAGACTTTCGGTAGTTGATGTCACAACTTCACCTTCGGAATGGACCTTACCGCCGCCGGATGTAGACATAGACGTGGTTGAGGAATATCGCTTATCTTCAGTTTCTGTAGTAGCACCTAGGTCACTACCTAGGTTATTCTCATCGATATTATTTAATATGTCTGCAGATTCCTCTCCTGCGACGGTGGCATTATGAAATACTAACTTGTTAGCATCGGGATTTATTGTGGTGGTGGGTACTACAGTGTTTTCTGCAATTTTGGAAGGCTCCATTGTTGGACCTTTGGTAATAGTGCCAGTCGTGGGACCACTGGTCGACAAGGGTGGCGAAGTAGCAGCACCAACATCTGTTTTTGGAATGTCAATGGAAATTGGGAAAGTAGCAGGAGTACCTTCACCTACTTTTGAAGTCTTTTCCTCTCCAGATATCGAAGTTCCAACAGCAACCTCTGTTTTTGGAACCTCACTTACCGGTTTGTGATCTTCGGCAATGGTTACTGAAGGACCACCTGTTGCTCCTGCTGCTGCTGTTGTCGAAGCAGTTCCTGGATGAATGGTGGTGGTTGGTATAGTTTCTAATGGCGTCATTGAACCGTTCAGATTCTGGAGACTTGACTCCAGCATAGCTTCCACATTCATGGCTGTAGTAGCTGGGGTCCCATGCAGATCAGTAGCCACACTTGTACCAACTCCACCAACATTTGTTGCTTCTATTAAAAAAAAACGATAAACAGACAAAGTAATCAAAGATTCATACATTCCCAACTTACCTGGAGGTCCTGCAGGAGGATGTAGGGTTGTATGAGAACCAGTTGGTGATTTCGCAGCAGTAGAGGTGATAAATTCTTCGTCTTCAGTTGCAGTTGTTTGATTTTGCTTACAACTGATACATTCTACTGTTGTTGCGCCTCCTCCTGCACCTGCTCCGCCTCCTCCACCTGCTCCTCCTCCCTCTTCTCCTGCTCCACCTCCTCCTCCGCCTGCACCTCCTCCTCCTGCACCTCCTCCTCCTGCACCTCCCCCTCCTGCTCCTCCTCCTGCTCCTCCACCTACTCCTCCTCCTCCTTCTACTCCTCCACCTGCTCCTCCCCCGCCTGTTCCTCCTCCTCCTGCTGGTGTTGCCACTTCTTGACCTTCATCGTTATACTGATGATAATAATCCGAATGCCCATACTCGTTAGTACGTCCGTGCTCTTCCAAATGACCTTTACTAGTTTTAAGACCATGGGACATAGTATTCTCAGTCACCCCATGATCCCCATAACCTTCAACAGATGTTGTGTGATCAATAACCGCCAGAACGGAAGCTCGCGACATACTCTCTTCATTAAAAGCTGTAGTAGTCTTCGTAGTATGTTCCTCATCACTTAGGGTTTCTTTGCTTCCTGCAGTACTTCCACCAGGTCCTTTATTAAGTCCTCCCTGCGAAATATCCGCATGTCCCTTATGACCCTTATGTGTCTTACTGTGATAATTCTTAATGGGAAGCGTGAATTTCCTTGTAGAATGTGTGGTCAACACCTCTTCCTCATCATGACTCGTCACTGTTATACCATTAAAAGGTGTCGTACTCGACACTCTCGATTTCTGCTTACCTAACCAACCATGTTTGATAGTCTTATGACTGGATTTTGTAGTTGGTTCGATGAATTCCCGAAAACTGGATACATCTGATAACTCATGCTTTGTATTAGCAGGAGCGTGAAGAGTAGAGATGTGTTTGGTGGTTTGCATACTTTCGGTAGTAACGGTGTCAGTAATGAAGCTGTCATGGACTGGATAGTCTTGATTTTCGGCATTTCCAACAACCACAACTTCGGAGGAAGCTTCGGGTTTTTTGGTTGTAGTAGCACCAGTTTGGGGTTCGGTATTGGAACCTTCTTTGGTTATAACTGTAGCCATAGAGGGTGTTTCTGACTGTCCAGTATCTTCGACAATTTTTGTTTTAGGTATAGTTGAAGGGGCAGCAGTTGTAAATTGCATATCTTCATTATCAGTAGTACGACTACTACCTAGAGGAGATTCGGTAGTAATCAAAGAAGGTGTTTCACCTCCAGAAACCTCCAAAGTTGTTGTAGGAGTCTCCAAATTGGTATCTATATCCGAAATTGTAGTTGTCGATTCTGTAGATAATTCGGATACGTCTGTATGTCCCCCTTCATTCTGCATTAATTCGGTAGTAGCTTCCACATCTGTACTTTGCAATAATTCATCACCACCTCCAAGACCTTCAACAGAAGTGGAACCAACAGCGGTTTCAGTCACAGGAGGTAGCATACCAACAGCATCCATAGCTTCGGTACTCAATTCATTGAAATCTGTAGTTGTCTCTGAAGTTAAATCAGATTCGGAAGACATTGAGGTACTCTCTTTTGTTTTCGAGGTTTCTTCATCAGTTCTCACAGGTGTTGCTGGTAGTAATTCAAAAGTGACTTGGGTGATAGGAGTTGCAGTTGTTTCTGCAGTTGTAGCAACATTCATAACCTTATTCTGCTCTTCCAAATAATGCGAATGAGGTTTACCAGTTTCCTGTTCCACATCAGTCTGCATTTCCTCATCTGTCACCTGAGCAGTAGTTAACTTAGCCCATAGAGGTTTATCAGTACCCTTGTCACTTTTTGTGGTACCCAATGTATTACCACTTACTGTATGACCTTCATCAGCCTCTTTAGTATCCACAGATGCCGTAGTAGTCGACTTCTTCCAAAACTTAAACTTATCCCATTTATGACTATAATGTTTAATACTTTCCGGTGTATAAGCATGATAATGCTTGATAGTCTCAGCCGTCCTTGAAGTAACTTCCAGTCCTGTACCTACGGTAGTAGGAGTAGCAGTAGCTCTAAACACCACCTCATCTTCGTCAATGTCTCCTTCATCAGTTTCGCCACTTTTAGTCATCTCATCTTCGGATAGATCATTTGTGGTTGTGAGGATGACATGTGGGGATGACTTCCCAAATCGGATAGTCTTATCAGTTTCAAACTGCAGAGTCACCACTTTACCATATTCATCCGAGGGTATATTATCCGTGGTACCCGTAGGTGTCACCACCGGGGCACCTGTAGTCTCCTGAAAATGGATTTCACCTGCAGGAGTCAAGGGTTTCTCTTTCGGAACTGAAACTGGAGGTGTTGGAGGTTGTCTTGTTGTATATAAAGTAGACTTGGTTGCTGGGGAGGTCTCATGAACAGCAAAATCGAAGGAATTACTAGTAGGAAACGTGGGTATAGTAGCAGTAACAGCAACTTCAAACCCTTGATCTGGTGTTATGCTGTACTTCTTTCCAAGAAAGTCTTTGTTTTGGTCCAATTTAGCTTGGAAGTCTAAGTTCGGAGTTTGCGTTTGAGGTCTAGCAGTTGTAGGAAGCAGGTCTGGGTTCAGGGGATACACCATACTCGTACCTGTTGTGGGACTGGTAGCAATTGGTGCCGGTAGGACAGTTGATGCAGTAGATCCTGGAGGGTTCCAAGTATATGGAGAATAATCTTTAATCCCTGTAACTAAACCTTGCTGTTGCTGTCCTGTAGTTTTCACATCTATGCCGAAATCAGTATTGATAGTCGTACGAGTTGGGAACGCAAATGGCGAATAGGTTTTCACAGCGCCTACATATGCTTGTTTCGTAGTAGCAACCCTGCCCCTATGGGTTGTCTGGGCATTACCATATAATGTCCACATTTCGTCGTCATCGAGAACATCATAGTCTTCACTCTCTTTCACAGTGGTGCGGCTCTTGATCTTATCAAGAAAGCCTCGCTTGTACCTTGTGTCTCTATGTCGGCCATGCTTCTTGCCATACGGACTGTAGTGAATGGACCGGCCAACTAAATGCCCACGAGCTCCGAGTTCTCCTTCTTCTTCTTCCTCGACTGAGAATTTGGAATGTGTTGATCTAAAAAACGGTTATTGCCGCGCTTGCCAGTGATTCCAAACAGCTTCCTCCATATTTTCTTAGGCTTCTTCCTCTTCTTCCCCGTTCGGTAAATGGCCTCCTCATCTTCAGGCGCATGCTTAGAAGTAGTTCTGGAGTCTTCCGGATTTGAATCCTTCTGTTCCGCGTTTATAACAACCTGCTCACCAAACTCATCAGTAGGTTTAATCCCGTGGAAATTCCTCTTGACTCGCATCCCTTGACGGGTTTTGATCCTCTCTACCAATTGAGCAATTTCCTTAGCTACTGATATATCGCGTTGGAGTCTAGTAAGCCGTTCTTCGTGGAAATCAACCATCACGTCTAGGCCAGGTGTAGAAAGGGCTTTGGACGCTCCACGTTTAGCTATATCTCGAGGATCCTTATCAACAGGCATGATTGGTGAGGGTAGATCATCCTCCGCACGCTTAAGCTTACAATTCGGGTCCTTGGAGGCTTGATTAGCCATGATTTTAATGGCTAATCTTTGAAGGGCGGACTTCTCGGCTTCATTGAGGCCATTAAACAGACCATCACCACCCTCGCCTAGTCCTGGGGTGGTATCACCTTCGGTTACAGAGTCCAACTGTTCCTGGGCAGAATGTAAGGGGTCAACAGCATCCGCCAACTTCTGATCGACTTGTTTGAGATTCTCAATCACACAACTTATCACGTTCATGTCTACAGACTTTTTGACCAGTTTGTCAGTTTGCGGGTTAGAACTAGTAGAAGAAAAGCCCAGCGTCGGATTTACGACTGCACTTACCGCACTTGCCGAGAAAGGTGCTGGGCTTGTGTTGATATTGTTGAGGTTGTTGGTCACTAGTAAATTGCTCAAAGCCTGCAAGAGTTGTGGTTGTGAGATCTGCACATTTGGCTGGGGTATTGGTTGCATTGGCTGCATCGGCTGGATCGGCTGCGAATTAGGCTGGACTATCGGTTGAGTTATGAGCTGGGGTTGCACAGGTTGGGCAATCAACTGAGGTGTTTGGAACGCCAGTGCTGGAATAGCAGCCGTCATACCAGCCGTCATACCAGCTTGCCGCTTGTCTTTCGGTGGCTTATACTTCTTCTTCTTAGGCTTCTTGCCTTTCTGCTTACACCCTGGTAGTTTCTTCTGAACTACTTGATCACAAGGATCACCACTTTCGTCTTCCATACCGGGTTCACATGGACTGTGGGTCTCTTCTTTTTCCTGGACCTGTATAATCACATGGTTACTATACCTCAACCACAATATATAATAATAGTGTTAATACCTGTGTTGTTGTTGATACAGTAGTTGTCGAAAAGTGTACTGGACATTTCGGGGCTATGGTAGTCTTCACTTCATCATTACTGATGATATCATACCCACCAGTAGCTATACCTTGATACTCCTTGTTGCAATCACCAGCAGTGTCGTTGTAGATCAAATAAGTGGCGTTAAAATGCTCGCAGGCTTTGCCTTTGCATATTGGGACATGAGCAACTCCTATTCTCACGGAAGGCCCAGCACTTTCTTTCTCTGGGGTCGTAGTAGCTTCCTTCTTGATTTTGATGTTCAGTTCTTTAACCACTTCGTTTTCCCATTGGTAGGGGTTACCATCAGTGAGGAAAGATTGGCAGGTCGTGTGCATTGAACCTTTATGAGTCGTGCCCTTCCCGCACTTCGTGGTGCGAGGTGTCGAATGACAACATGTCTCCCGAGGAGCAGGAGGAGAAGCAGTTGTAGCAGCTGTTGTAATCAGGGTGAACAACGTGGGTGAAGATGAAGGTTTACTAGAACTACTCGTGGGAGTATTAGGGAGGGTAAACTTAAAAGCAGGTAGGGATTCCTTCAACTTGTTTTTATTCTCCTCGACATCCGAATGGTCCTCGTTGATTTTAACCGGGACTATTTTTAGTAAATTGTCCAAGTTCCCAATATCGTCCATGTGGGCCAAGGCACGTTTTCCGCGTTTATTTTGGTCAACTTCAGCGTAAAACCCATCAGCTCCAAATAAGGGATAGTCGTAGTCTTTCTGGGCGTGAACGGTTGTAGAGACATCCTTTTTCTCGTTCTGTAAGGTCTGTACGTTCCCTAAGTTCTCTAAGGTGGATTTGGAAAAGTCTAACGAGGTTTTCACTGCCGAATTTACTACCGAATTTGCTACCGTCGTTGATGAAGATCCCAGAGATGAAGATTCAGTAGAACCAGCAGTAGAACCAGCAGATGTAGCAATAGTTTCAGTACTGATTGATTTTTTATCCACCAAACCCGGCGCTGCTGTTGTAAGGACCACCATCATAGTCGCTGCGTAACTTTGCATTTTTAGTACCATGTCATTGGTGGCGTCCGCCAAATGGCTAATGTACGAACCTCCAAGATGCGGGACGCTCACATACCGCCTGCGGTTCTTCTGCCCGGCGGCCATGCGCTTCCGCCTCGGCATGAACTTGTACTGCTTCATGCGAAAGTTGAGCAGTTTGTCGATGTTCGGCGAGCCTCGATGTATAACCTTCGCCGTTGTGAGTGGACTAACGGTGTTCACCTCATGCTTGTCGGTCACTTCCCTGGGCACTTCCACATCCGAATTTGTCAGCAAGGAATTTTGATAGTGGGGCTCCGGCTCGACGATGTCGGCAAAGTCAGCAATGGTGTCGAAGTCGATGGCGCGTTTTTGCAGCGGCCCCTTGCACGTGATGTTCAGTACGTTGTACGAGAGTATAAGCATCAACGCGTAGAGGCTGCAAAGCAGAGAATTACACCTGTGGCGGCCTCTGGGGGAGCTCCGGCAAAGGACTTACCAAATCACATGCAAACGCATCTGATAGAGTGTGGCGAAGGTGAGGAAATGGTCATTTCGGAATGCTTACCCCACCGGTGATGACAATTAACGATAAGACATCGATTATCGGTGATCGCGACCCAAGTTGGGCAGGATTTAATAAGCGGTGTATAAAATGACTGTAGGGTCACTGTCAAAATTGTTTGTGATGTGGCAGGAGGTGACGGATGCGTGGTTGACGTTGCATGTCTGCGATCCAATTAACTAGGTTGAGTATTTGAGTTTAATTTGAGTGGATTGAGTGTAGGTTTTAATTAAAATGTATTTACTTGGGTTTCACATGACCTTGAGGTGTAATCTGAGATTACTAACCTATAAACGACTTTATATATTTCAGTATTCGTCAAATCCTGCAAATCCATGAAAGGAATTTAATGAAAACAAAGAGGAAAGTCACAGATGAGTCTCCGAAACCAATAAAGTAATACGACACGCACGTATATCCGGACTTTTCTGTTTTCAGCTCGAGAAACCTTGCAAATCTATTTCATTCTCTTCTGTTCTATATTCAGAACGTTTGCTGAGGATCATTTGTTACTTGGGGGTACAACATCAGACGAAGATCTTAATTATGTTAGGTTATGTTATAAATTCTTGATTTGCTTGCTTTAAACTCA
>JAODVP010015081.1:0-11483 GCA_025400035.1 Tetradonia laticeps
ATACGAACCTAGTTTTCACGCATTATTTTACCAAATAAAATGTTTATAATCAAAACAACACTATGGTGGCCTTATTTAGCGTCGGTACCTTTGAAGCTAAGATAGGTACGATGCTTTTACACTCTAAAAAATATGTACTAATGAAGATATTAACATTTCAAATTAGAAACTAAAAGTTTCGACACAAATTACGTCGATGTCGTAATGTGTTTGCCAAATTCGGCGCAAATTGCAAGCAGTATAGAGCTTTTAACGACTTTTGACGAGTCGTCCAGCTTGTACTAGCCCTCAGTTGGAAAACTTTCGGTATTAGTTTAATGCGTTTTGGTTTTACGCTGGCCTCTTCCCCTACATGTGACCCTGTCATTCACATATTTTATCAACAATGTCCACTTATATACTGAGCGTTGAAATATTTCACATATATTTACAATAACATAGAAATTGACACTTTTGATCTATAAATATTCCATAGAAATCCACAGAAACGTGAAGATTTAACCTTAGAAAATATTCCCAAAAACCTATTATCCCGAATAACATGAAATTACCCCAGTTAATGCGGGTCTAGTTGGGGTTTTGATTAAATTGGATCAATGTGTGGTGTGAGGCGTGCTGGTCAAACTTTGCCGCCGCCACAACCACGACCGCCCACCGTGCCGTCGATGAATATTGGCATACCAGTCCGGCGGACGTTTAGAAAGTTATCCTTTTGCATCCCAATGCTTTGGGTGTGTGAGCAGCTCGTCGACGATCTCAAATTGCTCGACCCGAGAATTATGCGCACATTATGAGGTGAGCGTGTGCTTTACCTCTAGCAAACATCAGTTCGGCATCAGTTCGCGGCATTTGCGAAGCACGCAAAGTTGTCTGGCATATATGAGGTTTTCATACACTGCTTGTAAACAATGCACGGACTTAATATTGAAATCTCCTAAGTTTCAAATGCGCTGCTGGAGCTTACCAATTATTGACTAATTATTTCCCAATTTATACTTAATTCCAGGATGTATTCCAGAATTCATAGGTACTTAATAACTGCAGATCCTAATAAGTAAGGCAAATTTAAACTTTTGTTTAAATAGAAGAATATGCACGATTAGCTAGTTCTGCAAGTTACACAGCTTCACAACAATGCTGAATGCGCGCTGTTGATACGCGAGCTTAAAGTCGCCGGCCAACTGTGCAAACACACGACACACCGGCTTCGTTATGAAAGGTAAACGCTCAAGTGCGAACGTTGGCAGAACGAGCGCGGCGAGGGCGCTGAATTAAAATGATATAATCGCGCATAATTTATGGATCAAGATGCTCACGCTGGTCCCGCCGGGAGACCGCCGCAACGTTATAATCGTGTGGACTCGGCTAAGTTTTACCAGTCGTGTGGATCTTGAATGAAAAGCAGACATTAATGAGTCAACATTCTACATTTCAACAAAGAAACAATGGGCATGGAAATGAGCACATATGACACTTTTTTTTTAAATTTACAATATTATAAGTTAATAGCTAATCGTTATCCCTAGTAGTAAATATAAATATACAAATTGAGGATGAGCTCACGAAATATATTGGATAACTAATAATATAATTATAATACGATACAACATCAAATATATTAACAACAATATCAATAAACATCCAATATCATCTACAAACAACATGACAATTATTCCAAGTATTTCTATTGCAGAACACTGAAATTTGAATTTTCCATTTCCAAAATTACTATAGAAACATTATATCAATCTTCATTCTATTTTAATGGATGATTTTTAAATCTAACGATTTTTAATATTGTATAATAGAATTGTTACTACTAAAGAAAATTCAAAAATTCTCTTTTCGAGATAATTCTTTAAATAATATAAAGCGATTTCTTCATATAAAATATTAAAATCTAAGGATTTTATCTATAAATTCCAATAGTAAAAAAAAACAACTTCAAATCATATATTTTACTATCTAAAGTTGATAATTAGAATACAATAATAGGTCTTCATAAAATATATTTAAAAATTTAATAATAATATTTCTATCAGCAAATACCTATGAGTACTTAAAAAAGATCCTTCAAATAAAATAAAATCGAATAATTCATAGACGTTAATATTGTAACATTATAATTAATGAATTACATATTCCAATATTGTTTAGGTTCAAATGATTAAGAAAAGATATCCTATGACTGGGAATCGAACCGCAGACGACCACATTGGTACTGTAGGGTTGTTCTTTTGATTATATGCAGTGAAAACCTTCCCCAATAAAAACATATTGAATCCCAGTTAAACATATAAAGGATTAATAATTACAACAAATAGGGGGAGACCTGCAGGGAAATCCACTATACAAATCTGCTATGTTAAAAAGAATGCGTTGACCTATGAACTTCGACTGAAGCACACAGTTCTTAGTAACACTAAGGAAGGGCTTGGAGGGTTTGCCACCCAAAATTCACACACACCTGGCTAACAAGTCAATTCGGACCCTACTTCATATTTGGATTTGATTTGTAAACAATTTATTTTATTTCCCTAAAGAAGATCAACGATTATCGATCGAAACCGATTGGAATAAGATAAAATAATATATTGTACTTTTTTACTTCCTTAGTTAATAATAAATATCCAAAGTTTCATCAACAATACATATAGGTACATAAACTTTATGAAACTATCGCAACTGCTTCCATTCTGCGACAGTATTGCACTACTAAACCATCGCCTTATGACAATAGAGCGCTGCACAATATTGCACTACATTAAACTTATCAACAATATACGACAACATTAAGTGGCGCACTTAATGACTGCTATCATCGACACTGCTTGCAGTCCAGCCCGCTGCTGTAAATAATACCAGCTAATATTAGAAGATCATTAGATAAGGTGTTATTAATTTATTGTGGCACCGTAAACTTGCAATAGCAGTAAATTAAAAGGAATAAATATCGTTATACTGGCAGGTAAACTAAAAATTAAAAATATCTAATATAAGTACAGAAATTTCAAAATAAATTTCTTAATTAATAATGGATTTTTCAAACTATGTCACACATTAGAAGAAGTTTCACTTGTGGATTTTAATGGATGAATGACACATTTTTATTTCCGATGATGGCAATCTTGTTTGCTAACAGCAGGCGGTGAGCATAGTAGAATTCATTACAACAACCGCAGTAAACATTTAATAGCAGGCAGCGCACGGGTAGTTCTAAGTGAGTCGTAAATAACGTTTTCATACTTTTAGGTTAATTACGAAACTTGGGCGGGCATACGGTGAATGCTTGTTTATTGACTTAATATAGATTTTATTACGTGATGCTGGGGACACAGTTGCGGTCGATGGTCAACCAGCGCCACATTTTAATTAGGTTTTACATACATAATTACATAAGTTTAACGTCTTTACGTGCGGGTTGGATGTTCTTTAAGATTCTATACAAAATTTTCGTGGATAATCCGATTGAAACTGGCAAACATGTCCTCTTCAATATCGAAAAGATATTTCATGTGCCCTAATCAATTTTACTTTGGAAAGGACTCAAACATTGGTGGAAAGATGAATGAGTGTGGTGAATGCGCCGGTGCCATACTAAGATTAATTAGAATATAGGGCTGGGTATTGAAACAATCTCTTTTTGAAAATGATGTAGTAAAGTTTGTGGGATGTAGTCATAAATACAAATCTACAATTTTATACTTTTCTATAATTTCATAATAGTTGAAATAAACAAAATGAATTATGCACCTACATAGTGTACCAATTTAAATATGCAATGCTGATAAGAAATGGTTATTGATTAACCATTTTTAACAAGCCTTAGTCAAATATTTCCATTTCATAATCGACTTTCCAAGCACTTTAAGTGCTCCTTCAAGTACACAATAACACAAAAAGAGAAGTGCACTACCCTTACCACCACAAGAAAACTTCCCTGCGCATATGCACTTGATGTATTCTAGCTTGCAACTCAATAGAACTGGCTAATTTATTAGCTCTGGACTTTTAGTAAATAGCATAACAAACAACATTAGCACTAATTTGATATACGGTACGTATCACATCAACAACATCACAACGTGGTCGCCGTAGGTATTCCTTAATTTATATACATTTTCCTTTCACACTTCCACATTCATTATCGTACACAACGTCACTTCAATTTGTAGTTGTATACATTGTAGGTATATACACTTGTTTAGTCATTCACTCACGCATTCTGTAGATTAAGATCCCCGTGCAAGCTATTCACTTGGAAGTGTGTCCGTTGCGCAGACGGAGGGTTGGAAACAGAAAAAACGTAAAATAGGAAAAGAAAAGAACAACCACAGAAAATATGAAAGTGCATGTAGATTTCTGTTTAGATGGATATGATGGATGCGCTAACGATGATAAGTTAGGCACAGAACACACAAGGTTTGTCTTTGGACCCAAGGGAATAGAAAAAATTAACAGGTGGAAAGGAATATAGCGGTCATGCGTGTTTGTATTACTTATGATACCTACGTTAAATATAATACTGACTGATGATTGATACTGACTACAGAAAATAGAACTGTGTAGAACTGTGGTATTCCTACCCGTCCCCTTCCATTTGAAAAATGGTATAGGGCAAATTCTGAGATTTTGTAAAATGTAATTATTATTATTATTCTTAAACAATGAATTTTCAGACGTAAAACGAAATGCCGGGGATTGACCCCGCCTTATTATATGATATTTTCATTTTCGATGTGTTTTTGTGTTGATGTAGTTACATAACTAGTGCTTTGTCAGAGTAAAAGGCAATAAAACAAATTTCACTGTTTAATAATAGAATTTTTGAAATTGCATTGAGTTGAAACGTCGTTTGGTCAATTTCCCAATCAAAATTATTCCATCAAAAATGATTTTCTATCACATACATCATAGAACGTATAACACATAAAACTTCCAATTTCTACGGTTAATATTTATTGCTGCAATAAAAACTTATATTAAATGTATTAGCAGTACAATTCAATTCGCTATTAAACTAATGAAAAACTCATCAAAATCTAACAAATCTAAATTAATTCGAGTCCGAATGTGCCCGCGCCAGCAAAAATCGTCCGAATTGTGTCGCGGACGAGTCAATCACAGCAATAATTGTCGATTAATTTTGAATTTAGTGCGCATGCATGTTTTACGTGCAATGCAATCGCGTTTTTCACCATATGTCCTTGCGCTTCGTTTGATCGTAAAACATGAAACGAATATATGCGTTGTTTCAATTCATGCGGATCCATCGTCGAAATTGCTTTGCATTATAGCACAATGCAGGTTGTTTTGAGTCGATTTCGGGCGTAGGAAAGCGCTCTGATCATGATTTTATTATTGCTTTGTGGGACTGTTAATGTGAAACGACAACCGATTGATGCAAATTGAAGTGTGGAGGTAGGGAATGGGGAATATTCGATTCAACAATTCATTATACCTAACTGAATTGGATCATAAACTTGGTATTTAAAAACAGTAAAATTGGAAAAGCATTGTGCTTGATGGCCTTCAAGTTACGATTTTCTAATATCTCCGGCGTATACTGCACCCTGCGATTTTTGGATCTATCTGATGTGTAATGGTTCTATTTTCCAATCCTGACTAGATACTGTAGCCCTAAAAATTTTAATTTATTCACTAATTTATTATTAAATTAGTAGAATACCTTTATAATTGAATTACTGAACATACATTGCGCAGCCTGATTTTAGTTGTTTAAATTTTATGTTTATGGCGAAAGTTAATGGTTCTGAAAGTAAACCAAGCCTACATTTTTCAAGCTATTTTTAAGTCTTTATAGTGCACACTATACGTCGAGATACATAATAAGTATTGCAACTTTATATAACAAAATCAAAATAAAAGCATGTCTTATCTTAACCAACCTACAAGAGAACAGTAAGGTATAACAAGCAACAACATGAAATTAATGTAAACTCAATGAAATCATTTACAGCATAATGTTTTTAGTGGCAACTACGATCATATTAAGCAACATTTAGACAGTTTCTAATATAAATCGTGATATGTTTTGCCGAACAGTACCCAGCAGGGCGCGGAGTAGAACCATTTAATCGCAACATTTTTTATAGAGTAATTACGATTGGCGGTACTCTAAAGTTGATCTCTCAGGTCTTCGTCCCGATAGAAAACTTTTCTTTTAACTGGATTAATTTGTATAGTGTACACTTTTGTTTTTAATAATTTGAATCTTTTCGTTACAGAAAATCTATTTTCGAGCGATGTGCAATTATTGAGGAGCCGGATTGCACGCGCGACTTTTGTTTATTTATTGTCTAGCTGTCACAATAAATATCCTAATTCGCTCAAATTTTGTGTGGTGGGATCAAATACCATCCTGCATGCCTATGATTTATTTCAAATCAACCAGGTGAAGGAAACATAAGATATAGCGGCTCCTCCATGTTCCTCTATGTCCGCGTTCCCCCATTTTACTCCAGTAATACAGAACTGCATTACTTTGATATAATAAAATTGCGTTTTCTGTATTGCTATATTATTATATCACAATAATTATCCAAATTTGCTCAAACTCCAAATACACGCTTTAATATCCAAATCTTTAATATTTCAAATCACTCATGTGAAGTAAATAAAATATAAAACGAGTATTTCATCTATCCCTATGGAGTAAAATTTGTTCTACTCTCTGCCAGCCTGTTCTATTTAAAACATATCCGTATCTATAATTTATTTAGTGGTTTATATTAATGAATAATTAGCATGCAGGAAAATAATTGCTGCATAAATATTTACTTAATATTTAGTTCATTACAGGGAAAATAAACTGAAGTTGAGAGGAGTAAACAATAAAGTCGAATATGCAATAAATAATTTTTATAACAATAATGCATGCAATAAATAAGTATGTTTAATAAATAAATCGAGTATTACTAACAATTTGTAGATACCTTATAGTAGGACAAAGTAATAGATATAGTTTTCAAACTGCATTCGTTGTTAAAATTGACTGAAATCTCCGCCTTGGTTTATTAAATAAAGCACATGAAATAACAAACAGCTGTCTGTATAATCCTGAACATAAATGTTTTCAGATGACAAAGTTTATATGTACAAGGTTGTTTTCAATGCAGTTCAATGTACCAATTGTGTACGATTGCTTCCATCTGCTCAATTCGGGTGCGCACGGGCGGATGCTCAATGACGCGCGTTGGAACTTTGCTAATTAAAACAACACTTGGAGTGTGCACGCCGTGCTTTCGCACACTCGCCAACCGATGGGATTTCCACTCAGATGCGGAATATTTAGACAACGATCAGTTGGCCAGGCGTGTTATACCTGTACGTACATACATACATAAACAAAGCAAGAAAGCATGGGCTAAATCGATAAGTGCGTAAATAAACTTACACACTGATTATTTACTTTCGCATGTTTTGCTAGGAGAATTAATGGATAGGGCGGAGACGTATATTGGGATTCAAATTAGGAGTTGTTGTTAAGAGAAGTACAAATCAATTGTGCCGAAAACTGGTCAAAATGGGAAGGTAGTGAAAAATTCAGGTATTTGTAGTTGAACGCAGGTCATCTCAGCATAGGCTTAGCAAAAGTTCGGAAAGATATAGAAAATATGGAAGAACAATTTCATCTGATTTGCATATGTTTCAATGCATTTAATGGATTGTGCAATTTGTTCAACTCTGCGAAATGCACAAAGTATTAAAATCCTTGTGAAAAAGCGTTACTAACCGTTTTCCTAGTTGATTTCCATCAAGAAAACAAATCATTGTGCCTACATTTTTACATTGGCCGTGTACTAGTGTAAAAAAGTTCAATGCAAATGGGCGAGAAGTGAAATAAGTGCGAAAAACAAAGTAAAACGGAAAAAGAGCGTTAAATAAGGTAATGCGGTGCGTGTGGTAATATAGGTCGTGCGCTTGATTACTAATTATTCTTTTATGAAGGTCAGTTTATGCGCAAACACGCAGGTTAATTTCGAGTTTTATAACTTTGCAAATAAAAAGTGATGATATAGGAACAGGCATAAAGTGTACAAACTCGTTATTGGATTTGAACTGAAACACATTCGAGTGTGTTGTTCGTCGTTACACGATTTCTGATTTAATGTAATTACGAATCTATGCTGTAAACTGACGCAAATGCAATTTTCTCGTTGGAAAAAAATTTAATTTAAAAGTACCTAGCATGTTCTGCAAATGCGTATGCAGTTAATGGATAATTCATATTAAATACATCCTTAAAAACATTCGAAAATGTATTATATTTTCGAATGTTTTTAAGGATTATTTTATATTCTACTCTAAAGAACTTTGAGGTTTTTATAGTTTCTAATTATTTATAAGCCAGGTTTAAACCAAGGAACTCTCTAAAAATAGCACAATCGCAATTATTGGGAATAATCGTCTTTACCTCTCCAAACTTACAGTTGAAGCTCATAAAATAAGATAATTTGGGGACATTTTCATATCCGCCCATCAGATCATTCAATTATAAGATAAGTCACTACACAAAGCTAGGTAGTTGTAAAACTATGAAAATCCTCAAATAAATCACATAGCTGCGTTAGTGGAAACCTATATAAATGTTTTATGAGTAAACATTTTTATTCGTTACATTATGAAATAGTTTAAATATTTTTTATAAGATGATATTAAATTTTCACAACCACTTTGCCATCCAAGCGCAATATTAAAATTACCTAGCAAAAAGAGCAATCAAACAAGTCATACGCTCATAACATGCAACAAAATTGAAATTTACGAGTGTCCCCGCCGTCTGAGGCTAGCTCCTAATTGAAAACGCAAATTAAATACGAGGCACTTTTAGAAAAATGTAATAAGCTTGGCTCATCACAACCCGGTAGCTTTTCATTAAAGCAGCGCTCACGCATCGAACCAGGCATCAAGTAAATATTACAAATTACATGCACACTCGACGTCTGCTCGTTGAGAGTATGACTGGCAAAGCGATCAAATTGAATCCTTTGCTGTTAATATTGTCGTTGCAAAGTGGGAACGAGGAGCAGTTGGCAAAAGAAAGTGAAAAGCTTCCGAATTGAGCTCCACCAGCCGCCGGTCCGATAACGATAATGAAGGATAATCTAAGTTGGCAAAAACCGGTGCGTAATTTATTCCCAATTCGAATGGCTGGCGTTAATGGTCCCCGCTGAGTAATTTAATATTTTACCATTAGCGTTTTTTCGCTTCTCGTCATTTCATCACGACGGATTTATATTTATTGCTGAGTGGTAGAATTTATGGGACTAGGGACATTTGAAGAGGGAAATTAATTCTACAGACACACTGTAGGTAAAAGTGCTATATGGGATCGGCGACGAAATGGACTCGAATCTACAAGGCTGTAAAACTTAATGAAGATCAAGAGGGTATTCATTTATTATAATTTCGAAAAGGATGATTTAATTTCGCTGTTCCGCTGCTTGAACAAAGCGCAGCATATCGCAAAACACAAGTGAGCGCGGGTAAGGTGTTTGGATCACAAAAATATAGACACACAGTTTGTTGAAAGGCCAGAGCCTTTGGAGAGGAAATAAATCTTAATTACGGATGTAATAAAAAATAGGTCGTTTTATGTCCATTTAGTATCCGTCTCTATTTAGCTCCTCATGATTGACATCGAGAATCTAAATGAACGAATATAAATTACCGGATGGAGAAACGCAAATATTAGGTAAACTCAATACGCGTTCAGTTTGACGTTCCCACACTTTGCATTTCCGAGTTTTCTCGCGACGACTGAAAGTGATGTCTTTTTTGTATGCATGTATGCAAGCGCACGTGCTGCGTGATATCGACATGGCACCTGGCGCGCTGTTATCGCATTGGGTCCACTCGCATCCGGCGAAACGCTTTCGCCCCTCGGTTGCGATTTCTGCGTAATAATTATAAGCCGTATAATAGCAGGCGTCGGACGTGAGCGCCCGATAGAGACTGTGTTCGTGGCACGAACACATGCGATTAGTCCAAACCGGCGTGATATTTCGTTTCCAGCGCGTCCCCAGGACGTAGCTAGGGGACGCGCGACGATGATGATGTGGACGGTGGGCAGCGATGGAGGGTAGTTGTAAGCCATTCGGATTGCTATGTCAACATTATACATTCAACGATCGACGAGAGACCCAGGCAGATCTGAATAAACGACATTCTGTGCTAAATTCGATATTTCGGCGGCTAAATCAACAATTCGCCAAAAATTTACATTTTACGTTCGGAAATTTATCCTTTGAGTGGAACACTTGCACCTCTAAAAAATCAGTCTACAAAAAGTATTTTCATCTAAATTGAGATAAAAAAAATCTTAAATATTCATTGACATATGTACCATATGTCGGCTGTCATTAATTAAAACCTGGGAACATTTTATATACGAGCCACGTGGCATGTTTTTCTATGTGTACAAAAAGTTCTTCGCCTACTTACAACAGACTAAAATATCAAATAAAATCCAGCCGCGTTGAAATTACAGCCCTACTTCGGTCGTGATATTAGTCAGCTCGGGAAAAGCCGCAAGGGTAGTTTTATTCCATCGCATGTGTCTCACACACACGTTTGTATAATTTCGTGTACACGACTATCGCATTAATAGAATATTTAATGCGTGCGTATTACGTGCATGAGTTTGGTCCAACTACATAGCAACCCTTTGACGTGTTAGTCGCAATCAGAAATAAAATGAGATTTTTTTCAGTGTGTACGTAATCTAGTATTAAAAACTCTGATTAACCTCTTTGTTGATAAAAGGGAATGTATTACTTAGTTAGATGAACACTACAAGAGTAAAACAAAATCAGACGTGAATATTGAGAGGAAAATGTTTTGTAATTCTGTTTTACTCCGGAACCGAATTTATTTATGTTCAAACTATATTTGTATATAGAGTTTATACCTTTACGCTATTGCTTGGCTTCATTTACATAACCTATACACAAAAACACAAAAAAGCAACACAGTTCCAGTCAAGCTTGGCCACCCACTTTTTAGGACCCACTCGCTACTCCATCATTTGACATCATTCTCAGCCATCCACCGATCTTCTCCTACACTTTTGTCCAATGCCGCCATTCCCATTCCCTCCCATTAACCATGGTTTCCACCACCCCCACAATGTCTTTCCCTTCAATCCATTACACCCAGTCCTAACTGACTCCGCAGCTCCGCATCCCCGCAATATTCTTTCAACCGTACCTTACGTCCACTGACTTTTTCCTCCCATCCATTCCAGCTTCCTACCATCCACAGGTTTTGAAATCCTACCCTAACATCCTTTTCACCCATTTTCCTTCGCTTTCCCGCTTCCTATCTCAAATTCCTCTGTCTTCCCACCAAGAGCTTCTTCCTTCTCTCTTCTTTGTCCCTCAGGACCTCTCGCCTCTCCCACTTCTGCAAGATCTCCTTCATCTTTCTTTCTGCCGCCGCTCTGTGCTCCCTACCCTCCT
>JAODVP010015192.1:0-16650 GCA_025400035.1 Tetradonia laticeps
TCAACGGTTATACCGGGCCGAAAAATAACCGGTATATAACGGTTAATCGAGAACGTGATAACCGGTTGCTCGGTTACTCGGTTAATACCGCCCATCCCTAGTCCCTGCCATATATTTTACTCGATGTAGGTTATGATGTATGGTTGGGCAGTATGAGGGGGATTAGGTATACTTGTAATACAAAATTGACTCAAATGGATAAACAATTCTGGGACTACACGTATGTATAGTCATTGATTAAATATATGGAACATACTGTATATGTTACATATTTTCGTACACGCTTTTCTCTAGCGCAGATTTTACTTTGCCGTCATTCTTGTGTGTTTTGCACTTGATATCACGTCCGCTGTTTATTTATTGGTATTTCATTTTTAAAATATTGTCTGAAAGAAATGTCCCCTGGTCAGTGACTACGCTCTCTGTTGCCCCTATCTTCCATTCCGCTAATAACCACGCTATAGTGTACTAGATATTTTACTCTACTAATGAAAACAATGCTTGGGGCGGCGCAAATGATATTCACTACTTTTCCATTTTATGAAGAGTTAAAGAGTTGTTATTTATTAAAGATTGGTCAATTAAAACAGCTACAGGCTATGAACTTACGTTACTGTGGGATTAAAGGGTAATTCCGTGTATTGATCAAGTCATTCAAACTTTAATCATCCATAACTTTTCTAATATTGTCCTTTAATTCATAAACAGTAATAAACTTTTTCATATCACGATTAAATTACTTAACTTTCATATAGACCCCACGAAATGGCCACCATCAATCTACCACGTATTATAGAATTAGTTTATGCTAATAATGGCCAACAAACTATGCAACTAGAAAATGTATTAAAATATATCGAGCGTCAAATAATGCTGGCACCAATTGCGTATCTGGAGATAGTACTCCCGCTTTTTGTAATTGTAGCGAGGACTTATACTATAATCAAAAATATCCTAGAAACCCTCGGCCAATATAGGTTAATGGCATCAACACCAAAAGACGAGCTGGGTTGTCTACCGACAACTGCAAATGCTTTTATACATTGCAATTTCATATCAGTAATGTTTGGGAAGACATGTCTGCTTGATCCGATCAGAATTGCTGTGACAATATGAAATGGTATCGATACAGTGTCGATATTTGCATTGGAGTTTTACATAAATATTTTGAAAACGATGAAATTTGCTGCCTTGGACTATGGGAGCAACGAGAATCTAGAACGTTATGGTTCGGAGACTCTAATTTATGGACTCGAAGATCCTTTGGGTAGTGTTGAAAGTGTCCGTAAAACATATGCAGAATTATCAAGTGCTAATCCTAAACTAGACATGTTCCTGTGCCGTTTGATAGCTTCCAACATAGTGATTTTATTACTGCTAGGAATGTCAGGTCTTTGTTATATCAGCAAATCATTGATATTTACGCGAAAGAAGGTTGTTTTTATTGTGAAATTCCTTATTTTTCTCCAATTCAGTCACCCAGTGGGTGACTCAAAAAGCCGCTCGGTTGATTCTAGTCTAGAAAAATTCGCAATTTTTTGCTTTAAAGTATTTTGCTATTCCTTTTTGCTCCATGTTTCGTTTTTTACGCAAAGCAAAAACACAATTCACTTGGGTCTAATTGCTGAAAAAAGATGAAATATTAGAAGTACGTCCTAAACTGACTGCAATTCGATTGGTTGTTGGAAGCACGATTCAACGAATAGGAAACAGATAGTTCGGCCAATTACTCGCTCTTTACGCCCGAACGATATGCTTTTTATATGCAGAAATTCAAAAACTTTAACAATTTTTTACGCAAAAATGACAATCTAAAGTGGAATATATCTTGATTGTAAGAAAAAAATTACGAATTTTTCTATACTAAAATCAACCGACGGGCTTTTTGAGTCAGCCACTGTGTTATTAGATTAAGAAAAACATAAAATCCTTTGTTTTAACACCAGCAATAAGTGTGCCGAGTTATAATCAAATCAGAAGAAGCGGTGTAAAATGGGTGTGTTTACGTGATATATTGATCTTCGATTGCAAAATACTAACGAGCTTTTTCTTTATCTTGATGAGCTTTAAAAAATGTCTATTTCTGGAGATCTGTGAAAAGGTAAAGAAGCATTAAGTTACCCCTACACGCTTGTCTGGATAAGACGACTCCTAATTATTTATTTTTGGATCTGTTACTCTATACGTGTAAAGTGCAAACATGAAAATTCCAGTGGTACGGTCCCCCTAGCATAAAAATATTCCCAGATTCGATTTGGTGAGTCGTAATTCACACTTGAACTGTTTTCCGTAATTCAAGCGTCGCCATCGCGCGAACTACGAAAGAAGGAAAATTACCTTGAACGGGCACCGTGCGCCTTCCGAATTTAGTGCGAATCGTAAAAGAGCGCGGCGCGCGAGGGACTCCTTTGTTGCCTCGCCATTGAAACCCGCAACTTTCAGCAGCAACTTCCTAAAGCCCGGCTAATGTGGCAATGCGCATTGGCTACGCAAAAGAAACGAAAAAGAAGCGGCGTGTGGACGCTCGAGATTTCCAAGTCGTTGCCGCAGTAAAACAAAATACAGAAAAAATCAAACCTTCCGCAATAACAAACGCTTAAAGAAAATTAGATGAGATTTGCACGACTGTATGCTGGAAGTTATAATAAAATGGTACGACCGAGGATGTGAATATAATGATTCAGTAATTTAAATATTATCCGGTAAAATTCAAATTCCGCTTCAACCCTCGCATTTTTCGCCCCAGCACGCAAATAAAATTCCCTAATTGACAGGCCACTCACCAGACGATTAATTGATGCGGGACTGGTGCATACCGCTTAATAGAGCCATTCACGTGTCAAATTAATGGCCGCTTTATTATTTAATGTCGCACTATTGACACTCCTGTGCGTGGCTCTCTCATACACACTGTCGGCCATCGTAAACATACATCTCATACATCACGTCCACAAGTATACCTCTTGTGCCCGCCCCCGGTTGGTTGAATGTCATGTTACCATGTTGCGATGTCGCGATGTCATGTCGCCACATTGCTAATTTCAGATAGATTATGAGATGTCTGTAAACAATTTGGCTAATGATTTGCTTGATGATCTGCAATTGCAGTTATGGGGAGCGATGTGGGTGTGCAATTTATCGCTTCCACTCGGGCGTGAACATTTTTAATTTAACTTTCGCCACAGAGCGCATAACAGAAATGAGGGGGAAATAGAATTGACAAAAAGTTGAAAGATGCGGAAAATTTATGAAGCTGTTTATTACGAAGTTTACGGTAGAGGTTTTTATTGACATTTTTACGTGTTTGGCCTTGCACTGAAATTAAGTTGGAAGTGAAGTTTTGCACTGAATATGAATAGAAAGACTTTGTTTCCATTGCATTGTCATAAGACTGGTACTAAGGAAATAGCCACGAAAAAATAATGACGTCATACAGCCAAGATCGTCAGGGTTCAACTATTTTTCACACTATTTTCACCTTCATTTTTACGACGTCAGACAACCTTTCTCATCATCAATAGTGATCAATCATACTAAAAGTAAAATATATTAAATCTAAAATATGAAATCATACAGTATGTCCCGAACTTCCTGGTAACCTGATATTTAGAAATTATCTGTCTGTGGAGTTGGTCCTCGGACCGGATGTGTGTCGACAGGGTGGCTCTGATTACTTCCTACCGCAAGACCGCGACATTCAAACCAAAGCTGGGGAGGCGACTCGACTCGACCCGAAATTCTATTGTCGGTGGAATTTATGGCGCTAATACAGCAATTTGCCCAAGAACCAAAGTCCCAAAGTCCAGTGGAAATGCGGTCTCCGGACTATAAAACACGTATAAAGTATACGTTGCGTTCCTTGGTTTAAAGCGCACATAGAATAGGGTCAGTTTTTAGGGGACTTCATCTAGAATTTTGCCGATGGTTTTACTCGCCGACCACAAAACACCCCTCTCACTCTTGTAGCTGCAACTATGTATGTACTTAGTCCTCAGTCCTTTTGCTGCAAACTTTCGAAAGTGTTTTCAATTTCACGCACGAAAATTTCAATCTCGCAGTGGTGCTTGAGATCAATCGTATGCATATAAGGTGTGCGGAAAAGGACTCCGTCACCTGGCAATCTGTCGTTCATCATGTCGTTTGCCTCGCAGAAGATAAGATCGAGAAACGCCTACATTCAAATTTCGTTCGGAGTGAACAAGCGGTTTACTTCAAGGATGTGAATAAGATTCGTTATTTTCTTTTGATTTTCGAAAATACAGACTTTCTTTAAAAACAAGATTTCTTTGATGCTAACTTTAATTTTAACGTCTTTATATTTGAACTTAATTGACAAAAGTTTAGGAATTGGTATTTTATTCATAGCGTCTTGAAATACACAATTAAATAAATGTAATATTTTGATACACGTTGTTGAGTGGAACAGAAAATCTTTTTAACATTTTTCGCTACAACTTAAGTTTCTAAATTTTTGCTTACTAACGATTTGTAGAACTAACCAATGCAGAACGGGGAGTGCGAGACTGCAGACTAGCTTAAGTACTAGCTCAATTTTCTAGAGTTTAATCATTCATAAATGTTTTATTTTGACTTTCGGTTAAAACTAGTGTGCGTAGTTTTTCCTTGTTCCGGTTAGCCATGTTCATAGCATTTATCAGGCATGTGATAGGTTTTTGAAAAGTAGGTTGCTAGTGATTACTTAACAGCAACAATGGCTTTTGATAGAGTATTCATGGTTTATATCTGGTTTTAATAAAGTAAATCCACTAGGTAATAAAGTAGAGTGTGGGCATGGAATGGAACCCTTAAATGCAAACTCCTGCCCACAATGAAAGATTATGACATTTAGTGTTATTAGTTTGTAGGAGGAACAAAAAGAGCACGACCACCTTCTACCGGCATTTCCCATTAAGAGCACCAAGAAAAGCCGCGCGTTTATTTGTCCAATGGTTTTAGTTTACCGCGACTGTAAATTCAAGTGCTCATTTGTCTTGAATATAAAGTAGCTCGATTATATGTAGATGCATAACAATATCAAATATATTTAGCACATTATAACCTTAAAAATATGAAAAAGTAAATCTGGCGATAAAAAGCATATAAAAAAGGTATGTTTAAGTATCCAGATGACATGTCCCATAAATGTACCTACTCCTGCTTCCATTACAGAGCTAACACCCTCTGATGATAATTACGCCCCTGACATTATGCAATCAGTCTAATTACATTCCCCAGCTAAATTACTCGTTTGCTAGCCAAGAATCACAATGAATGATGAGCTGCACTATTTTTCCTGTCACATTAATGCCCCAGCCTGAAAAAGTGCCTTCCATCATACTTCATACCTCACGACCAACGACTTGCTCGAGCCGGCGTTTTTGCGATCCGGGACTAATTACATCCTTTGGAACAAAGTGCAGTCCTTAGAAACGACTTTACAAAATTTATTGCTACAACCTTCTGACGTTTGAAAGCCCCGCAGGTCTTTAACACAATAGCACTTCCGGCCCGCCGGTAGAGTGATGCGGATTGTAAAAGTGCAGGTGTGTGGATTTTAGTGTGGGGGGTGCACGAGCCGAGTAACGTACGAGCGTCTGGCGTGGTCCCCAAGGTCCTCACCATTCCTCACCATGCCGTTGCCCGGCTGCTGCGCTTCCACTTCAATTCCCGACTGCACGACACGGTGTGCAGTATTCCTGAACATCATAGATACACTAAGCCCACACGCCCCAGGGCATCGGGTATCTAACAATCCAACTACCCAACAGCAACACTAGACCGCCCAGACATTTTCTCAGCCACCCACAGCGCTGAGGTGGTCGGCAACTGAAGGAAAGTTGGTCCAAAGCTCTTTTACTGCATTTCGCGCATCACGGATCGCAACACCTCGGAAGTTGAGGCGTGGAAATGTTTCTCTTTGAATCCGGACGTAGTCTCCCCTCGCGAAAAGGCCACCAAGGGAAGACCAAGGAAGTGCTTTCCGTTGCGCTTGGCTTGCCTGGTTTTTGCTGAAGCGCTGACAATGACTTAACACAGGTTGGTGTAATTACGATGCATTGCTCCCCCAGAGGAAGCTAAATGGTCATCATTATTTTACGCTTGGTGGAGGATGGAGGATAGTCTTCTAACTAGGAAAACTCGAGACACTAGGGATGCATCCAATTATTAAAATATCAACGATGTTATATGCCAGCTACTCAAAACAACACATAGACCACCTGTGTCTTAATTTTGTAGTAAATTTCAGTTTAGTTCAATGCAACATTTAAAGAGCACAGAGCAAACCTGGAGTGAAAGCGCAATTGTATATTCCTCCATTTAGTTACTGCAGAATCGTAAGCTGTAGTTTAATGAAATTCTACCCTTGACACCCCTACACCGTGAAACACATTCCCCAAGGTCTTTATGCCTCACAGACATTGCACCTTTCTGTTTGGAGTGGCCAGCCTGCAGTTTTATTGTTGCACTCTGTCGTTCACAGTTAGATTCCACGTCCTTGACTTCCTTGATGCAACTGTAGTTCTTTTGGAAGGGCAGTATTTCCATCCAGCACATTACAAACTCTACTATTCGGCAATTCCCGAAGCTCTTATTCTCCAACCACTACCTTAAATGTAGTTAGGCATTAAATACGTGCAATAAAAATTAATTTCGACAGCCGGGTTGTTAGTGAGTTCCTCAATACCACGAAAATGTTACAAACATACATAGGCTACTTATTGTTAGGTACGTATTAAAAAGTAAGCGTCAAAAGTCGTAGTTTTCATTAAGCCCCGTGCCCCAGTTCCTAATTAGACTGAAAATCATTCCACGTTAAAGTTGAAAAAGTTTCCAAATTGCATGCCATTCGCCGATTTGCACGATAATGCGAGAGTCATCCATCATCGCAGTGCACTATGCATCTCATTGACGTGGAAAACCAGCGCGAAGAAAAGTCTTCATCCTTGATGAAGTCGAAAAAGTGACAAAAGTGATAGTAATTTAATTAGCTGCTAATGCATTTAATTACGCGTTGACAGGCTAAATACAGCGTGGGATTTTTAATTTCTCAGCAAAACATTGTCCATCATCTCGACTCGACACGCTCATTAATTAAGTGAGCTTTAATATGTCATACTGATACAATCAAGAAGTTATATCGCTATTTTTGGAACAAATATTTGCTAATATTTATTTTCATGCACCGCCACTGTTGTAGGACTTGTAATAATAAATGGTAAATTTTCGAATTGGGAAAGAAAACTAACATATAGCTTTCCAATTTCAATAAATGAGTCATTTATCAATAAACCGCGTAATTAAAAAGTTATTGATGGAAAAATATTTGCCGAATTATCTAATCGCCACAGTGTCCGACGATTTGATGTCATAGACTCATGCGCTAACGCCGGAGTGACGTGCGCCTGGATTGGACAGTGGATTAAAATTTTAATCCTAATAACTTTTTAACTATGCTGTAATTCGAAAAATTAAAGAGCATTTTTACACGCCTTGATTAAATCTATTTGCATATTCTATAAACGAAATTATTATCTATAGTTTATTGTTGAATGTAATTACTTTGTATGTAATAATTTATTTACACAACCAAAGTGTGATAAGCTGCCTCTAAGTACTTTACAGCCACTTCTATGTTTTGTTGCCGTTAATGTCTGTTTGCATGACGCGCGCATTTGTTTGTTATCCATTTACATTACATCGCGCTTAGCAGCGTTCATCATCGCGTGTAGTTTTCGCCGAGCTTTCATTTCGACAACGCAAGATGCGCTCCGCTGTGACTGCATTCAAATTTGCCTTCTATGTATTACATTATGTTCGCACACCAGCATAAGTGGGCGCGCGCGTGCATGGCCGCATGCAAATGTGTGTGCGCGTACGAAAACTAATTATACGCTACAATCAGATATAGATGAGCGCCGGCCCCCGCAAATATGGTAATCACAGCGAATGCGGGCTCTATTCCAGCGATCCGCATATTCGCCCGTAATCGCCAAAGCCGTGCCGCGCCCAGCGAACGCAAGTGACCGCGAACGAATGCGCTGCCATACAATGTGTTCACAATGCAGGCGAATCATCCAGAATCATAGCGGTAATCAATTTGCTGGCGGTGAAATGCGTGTGTATGGTGAATGCGCGATGCGCCATTTGATCTACGGCGATTCGCAAATTAATATGGGATTAGTTGCGCGCACGATGACGCGCGACGTTATTGAAATCCGAGCTGTACGCTGCACGTAATTGGCCGCCGGAAATTTATTGTTGCACGCGCGAAAAATTGACGCTCAAGCGAAGCGGGTTAGGGGACGTAGGCTGGAAGGACGCTATCGGGCGCACCCGGACGCGACTAACAGATAGCGGATAAATAAACATAAAATGCGGACGACTAGCGTAGAAAACAAACAGTTAATTAGTATTTTCATGCGTGCGTTGCTGCCAGGTTGAGCTTGTTTGTTAAATCGGTGAACATGTTGAACATTTGTACAGGATGTAATAAATTTGATTTTTTTACATGTGCAAATGACGGTGTTAACTAACTTTTTATTTAATTGCAGTTCCAACTGCAGTGAAGATTAAATTCCGTGCTTTCTAAATAATCCTGCAAGTTCTTTTTCTCAGTTTTCCCTTACTTTGAAAATCTCAAATGCATATTTATTATCAAAACCATGTCTCACTTTTTTTAACTTTTGGAATTTAACAAACTACGAATATTGAATAGAACTTGTCAAATTGAATTAGGTAGTCTTTCGTCAATTCTTTGATAACGTGCGAAATTAGAAAATTATTGGCGATTAAGGATTCGTTAAATTGGCTAATCACCGCGTAGTGCCGCGGCAACTTTGGTCGCATAGGCTCGCCCTGATGCACAACTCAGTTAGCGCGTGCGATGTATCCAGGGATTGGCCAATAGCTCCAATCTTAATCATAAATATCTTCTGAACTAAGCTCCTTATCGAAAAATAATAAATAGCATTATTACTTGCCTCGACGCACTGTTTAATAATTTTATTAAACTAATAGAATTATTATCCACCTCATTATTGCATGTATGTAATAACGTATTTCCATAGTAGAATGCAATAAATCTGTTTTTATATATTATAAAAAATAACACTGTTAACTATATTTGATTTAATTTATATTCTAACTGTAGTGAAATTGAAATGATATAATTGGCTATACTTCTACGTTTCTCTAAAGGAATGTAGCCTTAACTCTGTAAAAAATTCTTCTAAGTCTTTTGCTCCTATTTTGGAAAATATCGAGTGCAGTAAATCAAGCATAAACTATGATTCATTCACTCTCCATGCTACGAGCTCTACTACTTGCAGTTCCGATATTCCAATATTCCTCCTACCCCTGCTACTTGAGGAAAACGACCACTCTCCTATCTAGCAAGCCCAGCAACCTCAGTAGTCGCAAAAGGCGAAAAGTCGATTCTTTCGTCTCAAGGAGGAAAAAACGCCGCCGCCATTGCCAAAGATTCATAAGGAGGAGGTGGGGGCGAGTGCAGGCGGTGTTTTATGGGTGGTGGTAATTTATCCATCGACTGTCAAAGCCGTGCGGTCGCGTGTATGCTTCCGGGCGCTAACCTTTATCCGCTTAAGCCGTCGTCGTTTTTGGCGTACGCCGAGGCGACAATGTTTTCCGATAAGCGTGATAAGACAGGACTGACGAGGGATGACCGCCAGAACTTTGACATTGCAGTCTTTACATATCGATGACTCTATGCAGAGTTGCAAAGAATCCATCTTGTTACGACACCTCGGGTTAATGCTGAAGTGCGTTTAATTTCAGAAGATCACTAGAAATGTAGAATTGAAGGTTGGGCAGGAGTGGAAGTGTGTCAAATGAAAATCCTGGCAATCAACGGATTGAGCGTCGCCGCGCGTCTGTTCTTGTTACCGCCGCTCTTCCAGATGTTCCCCTGCTGCTGCCTAACTGTATCCAGCGTAAGTAAGTGCGCCTCCGCACTCCTGTGAGACTGGCAGACATCCTTTCGCAAATTGAACGCGCGCTGCGCCGGAAATGGAAGATCCACCTAAATGTTTTAGGTGCCGGCGAAGCTGGCGAGCGTTGGGTGGAAAGAAGATAAAGAAGACATAAGCATACGTTCTTTACGATTATTGATCCATAAAGAATATCGCGTTTCGCATACCGCAGTCATTTACTAGGTTTTATTTCATTTCTCGTACTGTAAGGAACATCATCGGTGTAGTTGTATAGTCAAAAGCCAACGGGACTAAAACAAGAGTCAACAGTAAATAAGAAACAGCATAATAGTCCCATTGGATAAAGTATGTCAAGTTATGTAGAAATTTTCTTTATCCATTTTCTGATATAATTAAATAGTTATTGATAGTTAAAGATTGTAGCTTCTGCTACGGTAAAGCTATTCTTATACGCTTGCCCGCCAGCGTTTCCTTTAGGAGCGCAGAGATTTGGCAAATGCACCAGTCTTTAATTAACAATATCCCAAGCAATACCCTAACCTAACCTAACCTAACCTAACCTAACCTAACCTAACCAAGTCTTGGATAGAAAAATAGTTTAGACCTTTCTGACTCCACTTGGCGAGTTCTATTCATTGTCACATTTTTGAGGATTTTAATACGCTATATAATATGCTAGTATAACTACCATGATTAATGTAAACTGAAAAAAGCTTTATTGGAGTAAAATGGCAAAATGGTGTTCTACTTCAGGTGGTTTGACGCCCTTTTCGATCTGCAGTAAGTGCAGGTTTTTAATAGCACAGCACGTACATGCCAGCGGCCCGCATGCACGTAGATAATAATTTCCGATGTTTTTCGCGCGGCGGCCGCGACGGCACGAAATGCGCAGTGCCGGACGAGAGCGTGACAGCCGCCGCCACCGGACATGATTTAACGCTTCCTTCTGCAGCCTATATTTTAGGCCCATCAGCGCCGGATTTTAAATACTAGATCGGCCGGAAAATATCGCGCTCGCCTCCATGCATACAAATGCCGACCGCGGCTAAAATGGCACACCGGGAATCGATACGGCTGCATATCCGAGGTGGGATAATGTAGATGAATAATGCTGAATTACGGATAAATAACAAAATAGGTAGGAAAATGTTTACGCTATCAACATAGCGTGTCAGACTTATAGTAATTGTAAAACAGACTTCCCTGAAACAAGACAAAAATTGTATATTGGACTTAGTCATGTTTACTCTCGTAAATTTACTATTTGGAAGAAATGATACGATGTGAATTTTCTGAATGTAAATTGTGCTCGATTTACCGCCACCGCATTCACATTACGATTACGATTGCGATTGCGATTGCGGACGTGAATAGAACGCGGCGGGTGAATTTACATTCGCGCATTCACCACATTCAGCAGCGCATTCTTCTCGCCTCCGTGTGGGTCAGCAGCACAAGTCACACGCGTTGCGGATGAGCGCGTTACGTGTGTTGCCTACAGCGCGATTCACGGCGCCAATGAGCGATGAGAAGAGTTCATGAATACCACACAGCACTTCATCCCATCCGCTCTCCGTTATTAAGTACTCCTCATTTGTACACGCATGCAAATCTGCAAAACAATGTAAATACGCACTATATTTTCCGCTCGCTTGCGGATCGCTCTCTCTGACGGATAAAGCCGGCGGGTATTCAATAGCCTAATTAATCAGCTACTATGTTTATATTATGTAATCGCTGTATCATCATAATTATAATTATAACCAGACAACGTTTTGACGTGGTGAGTTATTATTTTAAATTGAAGCAAAATGCAATAAACATTTTCAAATTGCAATTCTTTTCTCTAAAATCTCCTTATAAATGGATGAAGCTGCTTTCATCCACACATTTACTTTAACTGCAAATGTATGCAGCAGATGCAAAACCTGCTAAATCCCTCTGCGATCCTCAGTCTCCACTTATCCCTTGGGGCGCAGAATGGAAGACCGTAAATCTACATGCATAACGACGTTCCGCGCACCGATTAAGCATCGACGGATCGCGAGGTGTGTAATTACTTTCGTAATCGGCGGCGCGCTCCTCTAATTACACGTGAAAGGTCGTAGAATGTAGCGCGCGCAACAATGCAGTTAAGAGAAAATTAGAAATAAGGGATTTAAGTATTTTTTAAGTGCTTAGTATCTTCGTGCAGGTGATTAGAGGTTGTGTGATAAAAAGGAAAACAAGTATTACATTGTTGAACTGATTGAAGCACGAAGAAAAGTCCCACTTTTTTTTCACATAATACGTATTTAAAAAGTTATTATTGAACTATAGATATTTAGTACAAATTATTATTATTTTTATTATTGTTATGTTTCCAACTAGTTTCGATCGTTATAATATTCGTCACGAAGTAACAAGGAATTAAAAAATTGACATAATTTGACAATTTGAAAGTTTACAAATGTTTTGCTTTAATAATAAGGCAATAAAAATAATTACAATGGTTCATTTGGGAACTCTAATTTGTGATTTAATACAAGAGTATTATAATTTCGGCGAAAGGAATTTCGATACTTTCTAGATGTATAAGGTTTGAATTTTGAATAATTTTATTATTCATTTTTGTTAATATTGAAGGTGTAATTAGAAGCATTGATGTTTAGGTTTAAAATATGTCGTATATGTTTAGTTACCCTTATTGTTCTTTTTGTTTGTGCTACACAATTATCTGTTATTTTTAATTAATGAAAAACTTATGTTAACTGGAACGGCGGATTTAATTTTATATGGTTTTCAAAGCAGAATTAATTTGTTAAAATTTCGTTTAGAAAAGGTAAAGTAAAAAACATATTTTCTTTCATTGGTACCCTATCTTGCTAAAATGAAGCGTGCTATACCGTGCGTATTATAAATTATCTGACACGCGTCTTGAACAATAAATGCAATCAAAAATTACTGATTATTATATGTTGATATATATATTTATGAAAATAAAAATGCATTTATCTAGTGTATCTACTACAAAAATTTACATGTTTGCAAATTAACCGTTCTAAAAGTCGCATTTTTTGTTGTCTTCCAATTCTAAGCGTCGATAATTCGTAAGAACGCCCTAGTCCCCTGAGTTACGAATTATCGAAAGTCTACTGTATTAGCATATCTGTGTATCCTCAGTATGCAGTTGATTATTATGTGTACACGATGTTTAAACGATTTCTGAGTTTTATTATGATATTTAGATAATAAAATTGCAAAAGAAACCTATGCAATCCTATGGCCACTTTAACCACCCGCATCGATTTATATAATTGCGTTTTTTAGAAACACTAAGCGTGATACAATAAGTCTAATTGCAACACAGCAGAGTCGTGCATTGGTATCCAAGAACCTAATACTTTGTTGTGTACTGTTATTATTAAAAAGTTATTGGTAAAATATATTGGTAAAATTGGGCAACCACCTCTTGACGACTTTAGCTACTCTGTTCTTCACACTCCGGGCCTCCGGTAGTCATTGATCTGCGCTCGCAGCGATTGATATTTTTCTAGCATGCAGTGCAGAGATATTTTGGTATTATGGTATTTGAAGAAATGAATTTAATGCCCTAAAATTACAATTGCAGTCAGTTTTGCTAAACTGGCTCAGCAAACAAAATATTGTCAGAGCGAAGAGAAATAGCGAATTTCAGGTGTTATGGTGACATTGAGCGAAAAATTGCGCGACAAAAGTTGCTCAAGTTTGGTTTTACACTGGGCAATTTGGACTGTCATGCAACAAACTCGCGCAATTTATCGCGTAATGTACATTCATTATACTATAATCAATAAGTATTGTGAGTTATCAAAACTCTTTAACGCAAATAGATAATAACTTCTTCATTTTGTAGGCATAGTTAAAAAGTTATAGCCAATCAGCTCGACTCTGTGACTATACGCTCCCCGATTGGTGATTTGTTGTTTTTCAAAATCTTTACTCACAACAAACGCAGAGTTAACGTTCAATTAAAAAACAGTAATAAAATATTTTACTCGACCTAACGCATTGTAGCAACTAGTTCTAATTTAATTACTAGCATAATATCGCTTTACTATCATTTTAATGTTTAGTTCGCTCATGCTTGATAAGTGTAATTACTTTTACTAAATTAAAAGTTCAGTTTTCGCTTGATAATAATAAGTATAGGTAATAATTATAATAAAATCACGTTGTACCTGACAACTATTATGTTTGTTATCATGTTTCTTTGATAGCTAAATTAAATTTCCCATTTGCATCTCCTCTGGAAACAAGTTTCCCACCCATCGTTAGTGCTTTTCAAAATATTGTATATTAGTGCATACTTCAATGGCGATGAGTAGAAGTAGACCGACGACGAAGGAGAGATCCTTGTCACCAGGTTCACTTAAAAGCTCCTCCGAAACGAGCAAACGAGTCGCTTCTGGCGTATTCCGGCATGCTTAAATGCACTTTGAAGCGCTGTTGAAATACCGAACCTCTTCCTGACACTCAGCTCAGTGCGGCTCAATAATGTTTTCGTCATTTTCACACCAGCCATTTCTCAACATTACAAAAACGACAAAAACTGTAAAAACTGTAAACTACATCGTTATTTAATGAAAGTTGGCACATAAATCAACAGCAGTTATTTACTCGGATTTACTGCTGAAATATACATAACCTAGTAAATTACAATTACAATCAGCTGTAAATATGAAATACGTCGGAATTGTTTTTGTTTGTGTTTGCATTTTGTTCTCAACATTTCAACGTTCTCAATGTTTTCCATGCGGCGCTTGCAAAGTTAGCCGCGGAATTTCAGCGTCAAAATTAGCGCATAAATTAAAATAATTGGTTGTGCATCATCGATCCGAACGAGGGACGCCGAGCGGCGGCTAATTGCGCTTAATAACTAAGTGCGAAAGTTTCGTCATCAATATCGCGGATTTCAGGCAGCGCTCGCGCGCGATTTGCGATCGCGCCGATCGCGATTCGCATCGAGTAATCGACGCTTTAATGAATTAAACATTAAACAGTTGAAGCAAGCTGAGGCAGGGACTGAAAGCAATTCGCGAAGTTTGATAACAATATACCTAAATTCACAATCATTCCAATTGAAAATTGGGAATCGCGAATTGCCCATTTTCAATCAAATGTGAAAGCGGCATGAAATCTTTGCGAGGTGCAAATTTACAACTTTCATCCAATGATTTCATCATTAATTACGCTAATTCTGATATTCATAATTAAACGCAATCATTGGCAGTTTGTGAGGGCGGGAGATTTAATAGTCGATGAAATGGCTTTGAGTGTGTTTTAAAACTACGCCGGGAATTACTAGTTTGTTGTAAGTTGTTTGCTTAATTCGTGCGAGGAAAAAATTGCTTAGAAACGTTGGAAAGTTATACCAGAAGCAAAGCAGCTTGAAGAGGCGCGTAATTGAAGGAAGAAAACACGAGCGGCAAGCGCGCTGCGAATTCTTAATGAACTTTGCTTTGCGCGCGTTCAAAAGAAAAACCGATGAAAATAGTATCCAATTAGCAGTTTTTAATTAATATTTCTTTCGACGAGTGCGCCAATGGAATTTCCAGCTAATGCACTTTTTTTTTCTTCATTCCTTCTAAAGTTACGGAATATAAGCACTACGAATAAATAATATATCAGTTATTAGACAATAACATTTTTCAATTTGCCACTGGTTGAAATTGGAATCGACGCACATTTTCCTATTCCACATTGGTTTTCTCATGCGGAAATTGCATTTTAACGACGCAATTGACCTGCGACCAGTGGAAAATGGACGTCGATTTGCGTAGGTAGATTTGAAAATTTCGGGTTTGGTTCGGGTGCGCATCCCTTCAACCCACAAAACGAGAAATTAACGCGTAAAAACGATTAAAAATAATATAGAGGTGTACTCACGCGATGTTGGTTGCCTATACCAACACCTGTTTACTGTTTATGGAATCCAATACAAGCAACGCGTGGTGATAATAAAAATGATCATTTTTAATAAATATTATAGTCGATTAAATTTCAATATCAATATTAATGTAATATTTCAATTAGTTTCGATTATACAGAGTATTTTATGTGACATCATGTGACATTATGTAACATTACCGCATAGAAGTTCTTAATAGTTGTTATATGTTTTATTAAAAAGTAGAAATCATTAATGTTCACTGTAAAGAAGCTGTAGGGGAACCTCGGTGTCTCGGAAAAAGCGGACCTTGAATAAGCGGAACCCAATAAACTGACCCTGAAAAAGCGGAACTCACACGTGTGCCGTCAAGAGGTACTCTGAATTTGCGGACCTTTATGGCGGCATATTTTTATTACCCAATTATGCGCCTATTCAATTGTCAATTATTGCGATTGCATTATCGTAATAGATTGTCTGCTAACAATTATAAATTGTTACATATTAAGCAATACAAATTCATGATGAACCTGATATATTTATTTATTCGAATTTATGTATGCAGATCAATTATCAAGTGCCACCACTGTGTTTATGGATGGAACATTTAAAACTAGTTCGCCGCAGTTTACCCAAATTTATACTATACATGTCGATTTAGGTAGTAACTTGGAAGAAACGAACATAGTGCCGGTTTTGTATGCCCTTCTTCCGAATAAGAAGATGCGCACTTATGATCGTTTCTTCCACTTAATTAAAACGAAGCTTCCTACATTCGAACTAGGAGTTGTG
>JAODVP010015303.1:0-16644 GCA_025400035.1 Tetradonia laticeps
ATCTCAGTTACCGGCTATTGTTACTTGTCATCAGATAGAGAAGAAGAAATCCTGCTGATTGCAATGGTGAAATGGGAGAAAAGAATTTCGTCTCACTGACTTTCACACTTTGACACTGACATTCGCAATTCGAATTTTGTAAATTTCATTCAGTTTTGAAGTTGCCTAATGAATCGGGGTTTGAATCGAGGACATACTAGCCCACCGCATTCCACTCTCAGCTAAGAAGCCACACTACTCGTGTGTGGAATTACAATGTACATACTTGAATGCTCAATTTCATTGTGATAGTAATATGCGTTATATACTACCTTCTTATTATTTATGAGTAAACATTATAAATTAGATAGTCCTAATAAGGACTTATTCTAGCTGAAAATATTGAAAGACTGGATTATTATAATATGATTTATAATATTCAATATGTATACGTCATAAAGGCTAACAAAACCCATATTACTTTGTAAAATATGAGCTGTTAATTAAAACATACCCGCTGGCGTTAATTGCGATGGATATTCTCATGCACTGATGATCTGATAATCGTTGAATAATGAGGAAATTTCTATACCCAGAGACAAAAGACGATACAGGAACAATACCTATTGATCCTTCCAAGTTACAGCTGCTTTCACAGAGTGTGTTTACGATAAGCCAGGATTCTTTTTATAGTACAGTATTCCTTATTACTTTTTATCGCCAATATCACCGAAAATAGGAATATTGAAGAGAAACTGGAAACAGTGTTTTAATCAGAATAGAACTTTAAAATTCCACTTTTAAAAGTTTTCCAAAATGTTGACTACGTTCAATTTCATCCTTATAAGAACACCATTTACAAATGTGTACCATTTGTTTTTAACATTCATATTGAAAAGTTAAACTCATTGTTAGGTTAACATAATCTCGAAAATCTATGTAATTCTAAGTCTATCGTTTCCCTAACTCGCGCAATTTTTAAGTTTCAAGTGGAGGCTACGGATTTGTATGAGCGAATCATCAACCTTTAGAATTTGTTGTGTGGAAACCGCGTACTTGTAATTTTACACTGAATTATGATATACTTCATTATCGCAAAATATAGTCAACATTTTACCATTCCTTGCCTTCATGATAATAATGGGCGTCGAAAATACTTAACGTAAAATTTAAAATTCTGCGCCTGAACTTGTCAGTGCACTCCTGTTCAATATAAATGAGTAATGAAAGTAAATCTGTATTTAATGTGTGAATTAATAAGAAGGTATTCTTGGAAAACAATATTACCTGCCCTCCTTGGAAAATAAAACTTTTCCTTATTAAAAAAAATTGTATTTGTAAATTATAAAAAATATAAAACTAAAATGAAATTGTTCAATCATGAATAGATAAATTACATACAATTTCATTTTCCAGCATAGACTTATTAAAAACTTATTTATACGAAACTATTAAATTTAAAAAAATACAGATTTCTAATCTTCCGCTAACATTGTCTCGGGAACCGTGTGAATAATAACCTTCCTTTTGGAGTCATAGACAAAATTATTCGTCTCGAAGATTTTGCTGCGGTAAAACGGCTTCAAATCGTGAATATCAATCTGCTTAGCCTTATCTTTAAGATCCTTTTCATCGATTTCAATCGTAAGCGCGTCAGCTCCATTTGTACCACGCATGAAAGTCAACTGATCCTGCGACAATTGCCGTAAGATATAAAACAGTAACTCTGAGTGATCCTTCTTGAACAGCAGGTATCTCTGGAACACCTGTCTCATGGATTTCATCACGCTGTATTTCTGCGTCTCCACGAAACTTTCCAACATCATTCGCACCGCCATGTTCACATCCTCTTCCTGAACATATTCACGCAAATGAATACGTGCGTGCGCCTCCGCCATGCGTATCATACTCTCAATATGACGAACTGTGATTGGCAGAGAACCGGTGGCAAGAGACTCTTGACGTAGCTGGGAATAAATATTGGCTACCTTATCCTGATCCATGTTTTGCAGTTTTGGATGAATGTTCTGCCTTGCAAAGACTATGTACTTCTTGAGCATCTCCTGTGGAATGGCCAGTTCATCAACTAACGCGCTGGTCTCGTCAAGATCATCTTTTTTAGCAGGATGATGGCGGATATGCGAGTTTACAACAAACTCTGCTAGACGTTGGTCTTGAATGGCATCCACTTCATCGCGGACTACACAAAGAATGTCGAAACGAGAGAGGATAGGGTCGGATAATGCGACGTTTTCAGCGAAAGTCATACTGGCATCATACCGACCACCGATAGGATTGGCGGCGGCGACCACAGAGCAACGAGCTTGCAAACTAGTGACGATACCGGCTTTGGAAATGGAGATTGACTGCTGTTCCATTGCTTCATGAATTGAAGTTCGGTCTTGATCATTCATCTAAGATGGACATATCAAAAATATTATTAGTATGGTTGGCGGCTGGGAACCTCCTTAAAAACGATACCTCCAATATTTTTGGTAAAACGCCTAGTTTACGAGATATAGTACTACAAATGAAAAAATTGCGGTTTTACGCCTGCCAAAAATGAAGCACAGGTCTTTGATGATGTAAACTTTATACTTTACTTAGTTTTAATTTTTAAACTACCCTCCCATTCTCGATTTTTATATTTTATAGGCTCTATTGTGTAATTTTTCACCTGAATTCAGGTCCAGTAAGAAAAAGTAGCTTGCATGAAAGGTACCGCTTAAATATCTCCTTCTAATACGAAATTCTCATTAGGATCTGAGTTTAGGGAATCCCAAATATAAAATCAGTATTTTTCATATTTACGGAAGATATTTTCTCATTTTGTGTGATTGCGTTATAACCGTATTCGTACATACCTTATCAAACTCATCAATTAAACAAACTCCTTGATCCGCTAATACCAAAGCACCAGCTTCCAACGTCCACTCCCTGGACTGAGGATTCCTCCGCACATAAGCTGTCAAACCAACAGCACTCGCACCCTGGCCCGTTGTAAACACAGCCCTAGGAGCAATTTTCTCCACAAATTTCAAGAACTGCGACTTTGCTGTACCAGGATCTCCACAAATCAAAACATTAATATCTCCACGGACTTTGTGCTTCTGCCCTGGATTCTTGGGTTCTCCACCAAACAAAGCCAAAGCCAGCGCACGTTTGATATAATCATGTCCATAAATAGAAGGCGCAATAGACGACACAATACGTTCCGCAATGCGATGGTCTTTGGACATTCGAATGATCGCATTGATATCGTCCTCGGTCAAGGACTGAACGATTTGCTTGCAATCCTTTACCACCAGATGATTAGCGAAGATAACAGTGGAGAACACTGGAAAGCCTTGATCGGTGTTTAGTGAGCCATCGTAACTATTAGTGTACACTCCAGTCACGTCAACTTCATCGCCGGGTTTGCATCTATCGCATAAATCAGCGAGGAGAATGCAATCTTTCGATCTTGGCACTCGACCAGCAGGAATGCGCCCGGGAGACTCTTGCAGGGTAATTTTTTGGTAGTTGCGATAAATTGTTTGTTCCATATTAATCTAAAATGTAAAATATTATGTACTTATATATACTGAATTTATTTTTATAATTTGAAATTGTGGTGTAATATGTGTTGCCTACCATAAACGGTCCAAGACTCTGACACTCAGGACAATTCCCAGGCTGCACTTCGGCATATTGTGATTGTACAAATGGCCCAAGCACAAATCCACATTTATTACAATCGTATTTCACAATAGAGAGTTGTGGAAGAACTCCTGTTGTAGCTGTGACTACACCCAAAGTACGTACGAGTTGATTAACATGAAGTTTTCTATAAAAAAATATTAATTCCAGACTAGATTTTGTTAATATTAAAATTACCTGAATGTTCTTAATTCTTCAATCAACGGCAAATCAGAGATTCTGACATGAATTTCATTTGTAACACGTTCATAACTAGGAAAAATGCTCAACACCAACTCCTTAGCAACTTCATTAAATATTTCCAACATTTGAAATGGAGCTTCAGGTAAGAAATAAGCCAGCACATGTTCCTTATTAGCCAATGTAGGAAACTCAACTGTGAAACTAGATTGATTGTTCTCGCACATGCGACGCAGTCTTTCTTTATACACATATTGTCCCTTCGAATTAACGTAAGTACGCAGAAAATTCTTAAATCTATTCACGATTTCTGTACGAGGTCCAACCATTACTACCCATTCTTTTATAGTGTAACCTTTAGTATCTTCAAGGTTCTCAATGGATTCAATCATCTCAGCATCTTCCATCTCGCCTGTGGCAGCTTTTTCCGCCTTACGACGCTTAGCACGGGGATCTTCATCATCATCTTCTTTGTCGTAGAACAACTCACGATCATCGCGACGGAAAATACCGGCTTCTCGGTCACGTTTTCGCATTTCCGCTTCAGCTGCGTTTCGATCTCCTTGCGACATGTCATCGTAATCGGCATCGTCGTCCAGTAAATTAGGATCATAACGATCCAAAGCTGGCATTGGCCGGTAATCACTAGATAGAACAATATTTAATAGACAATATTTCATACAAATACAAGATTAAAACATACTTTTCCATGTTATCCCCGAATAATTCCTCTCCTTCACCTTCATCTTCGATGGGATCAGCTTGAGAATCACCTAACAAAGCACTTTCATCCTCAAAAGGCTCAAAATCATGTACAGGGGACGTCATTGCTGATCGTCTAGCTGGAGATGATTCTTCCTGTTATAAAAGTAAGTGAAATGATGTTAAATAGCTCTGTGTCGGCTTCCACTTAATTACAACGTATTTTTACGTCAATTTTACTTACTCTGCGTGGCATCTTGTATAATTATAAGATATGTAAATACAATAACACTTGATGAAACAAATGCTTAGAAAATAAGGTTGTTTAAGAAATACTTGGACAAAGAATACAAACGGCAACGGCGATCGAAAACAACTGCAACAAGTAAAAAGCGCGCGAAATGAGTACAGTTAGCGACTAACCTCTGAGCGATGCTGCCAACCTTGAAAATTTTGTTGACATAAAAGTCAAAATTACCAACTATCCAAACACAAATTATTTTAAAAATAAATGAGAATTTTAATAAAATACTTAAATAAATAAATTAATGTAAACATTTAAAATATTAATAATTAGTATTTTAGTAATTATTTCGTTTTTTATTGATTTTATTTAATATTTATTATTAAAATCTTTTTAAATGTGAATTTAGATTTGGTAATTTTTACTTTATACGTTGTTAATACTCTTTTGAAATTAGTTGGTAACTATCCACATTTACGTGTACATTCCAATCAAGTTATTAAAAAAGTATTGTTCATTGTTATTTCAAATGAACATTATTTACTAGTTCATGTTTATAAGACTTTATAAGCAGTTAATTTATTGTTAGAATCATTAAATAAAATATATTAAATGTTTTTAAGTTGTATATATACTGCCATCTAGCAGTAACTAATTATACTATTTTAAAATCAAAATGGCAGAGGTCTGAAAGAAAGCTTGAAGTCTTTAATTATAAAGAATGATAATGCTGATGACTTCGTTAAATAAAAAATGAGAATAAAACAACATACTCATTTTGTACACTTATAATAATTAAATTTTTGTCACTTTCATTTGTTTTGTTTTCGTGTATTCCACATCGTTTTGTTTTTCATACAAGATCAGTTTAGTTCGTAAGGTATTTGTTTCATTATAGTTTACAGCTGATTGGGTTCTGAACACATATTCTTGACCAGTTCCATCGCCTGTAAGTCTGCTGTGTAGTCCATCTAATCCATCTAATTCGCATGCCGCCTCGCCTACATATCCGTCGTTATATATTTTACTTACGTACTACTAATCATTATTAACATTTCCCTTTCATCAAATGTAAACAACAAATGAGGTGGAAATGATTCATTAATCACGATTACAATAAGTTCAGGGAATGAGTCGCCGCTTGCATCTAAACACAAATCTTTACATAGTTGTAATTATATTATTATAATCAATATCGATCGATAGTTGAATGTTTATTTCATGAATTACTAAGACGTCTTACGACAAAGAAAAGTGACGGCAATATGAAGTAGACACTACAATGTTTTGAGCCGTAACGCTGTAGTGATTGTAACACAGTTGCCGTTGCTTTCCTGTGTTTATTTAGTAATTTAATTTCAGTTTCAATCGGCTGGTTTGCATTTTGGATTTCTTTAAACACATTTAGAAATTAGTACATCAACCACAGACTAATTATAATGTTTCTAAAGTTACACAAACAGCTTATAGTCATTTTTCAGTGAGTGAGTGACTGAAAGAGTTACAATGTTTTGTGCATAATAATTCGATGCTTATGAATTCATATCTCATATTGTACAGACAGAATACCTCAGGAACGAAATTGAGGTGTTGTTAGTGTTTGTAACTCCATTCATTTTTATTTCATTGGATTTGTTGGTTGATTTACTAATATGTAGTAAATACGTACTAACATCTTCAACAAAACTAACCAATAATATTGACTATTTTTGCTCACATTCATTAATTTATCCACTAATTGATAACTTAAATCATTGCGCACATAACCTCAAATATATGTCCTAATTATACAAATAAATAACAGACTTTTAGCTAGAAATGAATTGTTAAATAAAACGCATTAGATTAGATAGAACAGCCATCAACAATAGCAGCAACAAGTCGTAAACTTTCAACATACTATGTATTGCTATAATTTATATTTCACAAAATCTCTAACACTTGAAAAACTTAAAAAGTTTGCCACTTGGTTTCCGAACTAAAGGACTTGACATGTCACAGTGCATCAAGTGTGTTATTCTGTGTTCTTTCAATATATCTCATTATAAGATAATCGACTCAAGTAACTTGCTAAATGTACTAAACATTTAGTAATAACATCACTTTATCATCTTCATTTTATTTGGCGTAAAATTCTCTAATATACACAGAGTGTTGCAAAAATATCAACGTAAAAACAAACAACTAAAGATATATTTTTTCAACACTCAGTGATTCTATGACCGTATATACAAATTTAGTTATTCACGTTTAGATTAAGGTACACAACCATATATCGTTATCAATGAGTGTTAACATTGATTTATCATTAATGAGCAATGAACAAATTGTGTTACTTCAAGTCTTAGTTAGCGATACTTCATATTAGTTTATATTATATAACCTAATTATAGATATCTAGTTGATTTATGTCATATGTTATATGTTAAGTGAACCTGGATGAGTCTAAACATCGAGTTTGTTTGTTAATATAATGCCATTGTGGAATTAGTGGAATGTGTATAATAGTTGCCAACATAACCTCAATGTTTCACTGCTATACGCATAAACACATTTAGAGGTTATGTTGATTGCGTGTAAGTTCAGATGATTCGATTATATGTGGTTACGTTAATGTTCTCTATCACAACATTTAGAATTTTTGTCACATTCTCGCGGAATGTAAACGCACCCCAGTTGATTCAGTTTTAGCATCAAAACGTTCAAAACTATGTACGACACAACCAAAAGTCTATTATGGAGTCACATTTAGTGTTTAACTATATCAAGTCACGCTTGCTCAAGTCTTTACTTTAATTTACTTCACAGTTAATCTCATTAATTGTAAGTAGAATGTAATTGAGCAGATTCGAGTGAAATAAAAAATATTGACTCACTCTGTATTAGTATTAAATCAATCTCATTGATTTGGATAGAAAAATTGTGATAAATTTATTCGTGCTTTTCAGTTTCAGTCTTCAGTATAGAACTTTTGCCTAAAAAATTGCTAACATTTTAACAGCTAATATGGGAAATTATGAACAATTATTTCGAAAAAAGTGGTACTGAAGAATAAAAATGAAGGCACAAAAGAATGACAATTCTTCAACTTTATCTTCATAAAATGAAGATTCGGGCAATGAAAGAAAGAAATTTAAGGTTAGAGTGGCCATGTTGTAATAATCCACTTACAATAGCAATATGCAGTTAATTTCTTAATACGGTCACCGAACAAGTAAACGAATCTTCTTCGTGTCTACTTCAAGTCCGCTCAGTTTCGCATTCGCAATCTGCCATTGGATTGTAAACGGTTGTTATTACGCAATACAGAGCGTTCAAACCGTGGCCAAAGCTCTAAGTAGCAATTCAACAGAAAAAAGTTTATCGTTGCGTTGTGCGCTCGGTATTCCGTTAACGTACTTCAGGGTGGATATTAAACTACTCGAGCATAACAAGCAACAATCTTCCCGAGTGTTAAGTGCGACGCAGTGAATATACCACGTTTTATTTGCCCTTACTTCGTATAAAAGTCAGAAAGGCAGCAAATAAACTTGGGCTTAAGCTATACTACCAACAATAATACATTTGACGGATAACTCGCATTTGTGACTCGCAGGTTAAATTTGTTGTATATTATGTTGTACCATTATAGGTTATGTTTGTGTATATGATGATCTTTGTACATAATTCTGCTATATTTTTGTCATTTGTTAGTTTTCTCCACGAAATATTACCTTCTTTATGTTTGCTTTCTACGGCTTATTTGTTTTGGGGTTATGTACACAAGTGCCTTCTCATGATCAGTTCACTTCGATGGTAACTCCACGCCTAAATGATCTCGTCGCGCGTATCTGTCGACAGAAAGAAGAAACACCAAGTTGTATCAAGTAACATCCCACAGAGATCACTCCCAAATGCCAAGAAATTAACAGCAAAATAATAGCGTACAGCATCCAACTATACTAATAACGGCGGTAGTCTTGATCCCCAATAAGCAACATCTCGTTACAACATAAATTACATCACTCGTCATCAGATTATCTATTAATCCCGTCTCTATCAATCACCTCCTTTGGCACTTGGGGAGTGACCGGTGTGAACGGTGAAAACTTGAGCACAAATTGTTGTTTCCCTCGCTTAGGACAATATATTTCCGGGGTGGTTAAACGTATGGTCTTACTTGGTCGTCTTTATGTTATAACGAGATATAGTGTCGACCGATGTATGCAACCACCTGTGCAGCTACACAGTAATCTGGTTGCAGACACCATCTGTCTAAATATAACTCAAGTTTTGTATGAAACCACAAAACAGACTTACTACAAGTGAAACGCGCTACACGTTTGTAAAGCCAGCAGCAATTGGACCTGGGGCCAAAAGTTATAGTAATAAATCAGCCAAATTAATTAGTTTCAGTAACTTCATTCCGAATGTGAATACTTAATAATACTACCAGTAAGCAGACAATAATTTCAATTACAGTCACTTGTGTGTGTGCAGAATTGAAATGGCGGACATAACCTTGAAATTATGTCTTTGTCTACACATGCATTTGTATGTAAAACCGAATGCTTAAACAAACTGAATTTCCCTACATCACGATGCTCAAGAAAATCGCATGCAATCATCACGGTGATAAGTTTACCTGTCGCGAGTGAAGGGGACAGAAGGGGTTCGGTTATAATTACACATTTGTCAATTGTCATTACTAAGCCCATTTCACACCTACAAACACCACAATTACAATATCATGTTAGTACAAGTGGCCACTATGATGTTAATATCAATTAGTCACGCTACTTTCTACAAGTGTCGCCATCTCGTGTTGCATGAAATGAGCTCGCTTGCATGTACATACAGTGTGTCCGTGGGATCTAATGTGCTTCGAATACAACACACATATAGTAAAACGTACACAGCACCCTCGCACGGCTTATTTACAAATTACATCAAGATGGCGTTGATTGCAAAATTGCAGTAATTACAACGAATCAACGTTATTGTAATATGTTAATTGTACGATTAATTACAATAAATAGTAGATATAGAAGTGCTTTGTGTTATGTTATCATCTTCATTACTTAGTTGTTAGTGTGCCAAGTGTATACAGAGTGTCCAAAGGTACATAAAATATTTCCGGTATAATTTGTAGGTATTTTAGGTAGATAATCAGACTAGGGTGTAGGTAATTGACGTATCACGATTCAGTTTGAGGTTATGTTAGGTCAGGCGACTCATCTATGTCTAATATCAACCGGTCAGATAATAGTTGTAGTAGGAAACGAGTGAGGTTAAGTGATATTTGTATTGAAGGGGCGTGTCTAGAGATAACTCTCACTGAATTCGAAATCCGATTGGCTGCAACGACTGGAGCGCGTGTACACAGAAACACAGCCGAACGCGCTGTCAGACGTGCCGGCGTCGGTAATGAAATCGGCGACGATGAGATTGTCCTTACCTTGCGTGAGCGTCGCCCGCCCCCCGCCGCCCCCATCAGCGGAAACGGACGTGCCACCGCCACCGCCTTTCGATTCTTTCTCAGCGATGCGGTCTTTGAGGACTTGGATTTTTTCCTCCTTCTATAACATCAAAATCCAATTAAATTCAACCAAAGAATTATCAAATTCAATTATCACATTAATAACTGGAAGTAATTTATCTTCAACTCTAAATTTAAGCTTTGTTTCCTTTGATATACTAGCTACAGGCATATATCTCACAGGAAACAAAAGCTGAGACCTTAGATGGAGCGAGGAAGAAATCTAAGCGGAGTAAATTCATTCCAGCGTGATTAACATTAGTGCGAACAATAAGTTACTGTTTGCACGTTAATGTTTAATTTGCGATTTGATTGTGAACTAGAGCGTTGGGAAACGAGCACTGAATAGGCACAGATTAAAATTTACTTCGCCCAATCCCGAAATTCCGAAATTAACACGCAAATCAGCATTCATTCTCCAGCAATGCAGAGAATTCTGGATTTCGGATGGAGTATTAACGGATATTCCGATATATTCGGAGGAACTAAATTGAAATTGAATTAATAAACTAAATTTCTGAAATACGTAGGGGTTTATCTCAGTTTGCCAAATTCAAATTGCAAATACATCTCGAATTTCTACTATATATGTATGTATAAAATTAATTACCTGAGTAATTAACCTCTGCAACTCCTCATTCTCATCCACCAACTTCTGATACTTTTCCTCCTCCTCCTTGGACACACCCACATCCGGGTTATACTTGCTCTCAGCCTTGTCTTTCGGATGTCTTACGACCTCAATGACCTTGGGCACGAAAATCAGCGCCATGCTTAGAAAACAGCAGAAGACGATAGCCAACCCTACGAAAGCGTACGACGCATCTTGTTGGCTGGCAATGACCATGGTCACCGGAGCGGTAATTAAACACAGAATTACAACGTTGTAGATACTCATTCCGACGTAGCGGGAGTCGTTGATTTGCTTCACTTTAACTGAACGTGTCTCATACGCGAGAAACAGTCCAAAAACCTATTAAAACAGCTGTAAGAACAAGGAAGAAATCATGAAACAGTTAGTTAATTACCAGGACGAGACCCTTGTAGCCATAGATAACACCAAGCCACACTGTATTATTCTCGCTCTCGCAGTGTTCCAACTCTGGCCGGATTTTTGAATCGTCCGAGGTCGAGATCGGGTCTTCCAAGGGAAATAATTCTATTCTTCGTTGAAGAGGATCGTGCAGTTGCCACGCGAGCATGATGACGATATCGAGGACCAACAAACCCGTCACCATGGAATATAGCTTCCAGGGTTGGACTTTTTTCTATAAAGAAAATACAATTTTTGCTTTTTATTCTAACACCTATGCCAGGACTTGCATTGGACTTGGAAAAAATTAAGAAAAACTAAGTTAAATCGAAATTTAAAGATACAAAGATGTGCTAAGTGTAGTGTATGTCGGGGGTAGAAACATAACTCAATTATGAAACGAAAAACGTGCATGTATGTGAGTAAAATTACCGTTTTGACCTTTGGATCGCTCTTGGCTTTGGTGGTGAGTCGATGTACGCGCCACACCTTGCTAAACATGGCGCCGTACGACAACGTGAAGCCGAACGTGATGAGCCACGTGCGCGCTTGACAAATGGCTGGGTAAGCGTCGGGTGCCACGAAACGACCGTCCAGCCCCAAGAGATAGACGCTCGCCAGGCAGACGATGACACCGAAGAGCATTATCGTGTTGCACACCGGATGCGATGATTGTATAACTCTGCATTTACAAAGTAAAGCAAACCATAAATAAGCACACATTTCACCTAAAATTGATACTATTATTAACTACCAATCTCTGATTACGTGTAAACCTCTGCGAACATCGCAAATTAAACGTTTGGGAGATCACGAACCGCTACTTTGTATGTAATTGTGCAGTGCAATCTACGTATTCCAAATACAGTGTGATTTGAATTCGCCACGCACGCAAACCATTGAACCGTTTAATGCCACTGGAGCGCGTCGTGAACGCATCTTGCGAATTGAAACGATTGAAACGTTTGCAAATGCGTGAGGCGGGTTGCAAATGTCAGTGCCATCGGCAAACAAATAACGGAAAAAATTGCGTTTTCCAATTTTTCAATCGCGAATGCAAAATGTTCAAGGGGGAAACATGTTATTTGGACCTGGACCAGACTACCCGAGGCAAAATTGTGTTTTGATGAGTTTCACGCTCCTATTATGTTTCAGCTTTTTTAAGGTTAGGTTTAAATAGGTTTTGATTGGAATTCCCGATGTTTGGTGACAATTTTGCCTTCTCTGTCCATCCCGGGTCATCAAAAATATAAAAGACTTCTGAAATGACATTTTATTTAACAAATTATAGTTATGTTAACTTCTGACTAAAAAAACTTTAAGCGATTCAGTTCATTCTCTAATTCTAAAAACTGTTTTCTGATATCTATTAAATCCTTGGGGTGCAAGCGCTTTACTATAAGAGCTTTCAGAAAAGGATTTGAACATTCACTTCAGCAAGGCCTAGTGTAGTATGAGCAAAGTTTTTAACTTCTGGTAACAACCGGAAGTGATCTGAAATTGGAAATTTGCTACCAGCTATGGGGTATAAAGATTCACGAAGATTTGATTGGTTAAACTTTAAAAATTACATACAATTACTTACCTTCTATGACTATTCCAGATGTTAAATATTATAAGGCCAATTGCGATTAAGATTCCTATACTCGAAATGATGCACATGCAGATGAAGAGTGGGAACGAAACGGTGCGCAACACTTTGCGTATGATTGTTCGATCTTGAGGCACTTTACCACCTGTGACAAAAGAAGGAAATGAACTCAACTTTTAAAAGTGAAGTTACATCTAACTTATCAAATAATGGAAATTCCCTAGGATTTCCTGAACTTTCATAAACCTAACCTCATTGTAGAAGGTATCAACCCCACTTTATTTGTATTCTGAAAAGCGAGTCACGTAAATCCCACATCATCTGCCAAACCGATCTAATCGCCATCATCCTTTTTTTTGTCCTTTTCGTTGCAAAAAATAAAAAGCAGAATAAAATCAACCAGAAAACAAAAGCGTATTCCATTTAACACCTTCGCTCACTGAATAAAAATGAAGTAAAGGAACATAACAAGCAAAAACGCGAAAATAATAGCTGTTTATACCAATCACTTGTTGTGGAAGTAAAGGCAGCCAAGCAATCATCGAGCATTCTGCGGTCAGATGTCTGCTAAATAGAGGAATTATACTAAGTTATTCGCATCCTCTTAACTGCAGCAGCAATGAGGGGATTTGTTTGATCCGATCATTGTTGCCAAGTTTCAAGCGTCCAACCACTCTTGTTATCAGAGCCAAATTGTTTTCCGATACGCACAAATTTCATGCTACAAATATTCAATTCCACACTGCGAGAGACTCTTCACAAAAATAAGATTAAGTTTCATTTTGTTAAGTGTTTTTATCACTTACCACTCCAGACTTCCCTATCAAACCACGTGAGATTGTCCGCCTGCGTGTCGTAGTATCCCAAAACGATGTAATTCCCATTGATCACTTGCTCGATCTGCGTGAGCGCGATTCGATCACCTTGAGAACTAAACGCAACGAAACCCTGGACACACCAGAAACATAACATCTTACTATGCAGATACAATAATATAGGTAATATATTTAATGTTATTCAGTTTTCCAACGTTACATGACGTTAACTATGTCATAGATATATTGGAAAACGTAAATATGCCGAGATTTATTATCCACATGACGAAACACAACGAGCTCAAGATAAATATTGCAGAAGAATAAAAACAGCACTCGGGAAATTTATAGTATGGATAAATAGTGGAATGCAACGCGATGTAAAATGTTCGGATAAAAAGCCTGCGCTACGTGATACATGTCCGCCTCGTCCGCTTGCGAACGAATAAAATTTATGTCGGGCTCATCTCCCGGCCGTTCCGTTTGCGATTCGTCGACTGTTTTGTCGGAGTATTTCCACTGATTGTCAGCGTTCTTATTATTTACACGTTGCATAGTGCAATATGATAAATCTGTTCGCTGCGGACACTATAAAGTTCTAGATTTATGCGGCAAAGTGACCAACAATCGTTATACGTACGGAAACTCCTAAAAACTGTGTAGAATTGATCGCCGAATAAATATCATCGGCGATTTCCTTATTGTTGTAGTTGAAGTCTTTGAGGCTTTTGCCGTATTTGTGCAAACGGTCCATTGTTTTGTTGAATGCTGCAATGAACATAACCTTATATTTCACCATTCAAAACACTGATTGTAAGAGCCTTATTCATAAACGTAAATTAACTTTAAACAAGGTGGAAACAGTACTACAGCAATGCTTAAACATTGTTTAAAGCTAAGCTGCGTTTATGAATGAGGCTGTAATTCAAGAAAATAAAAAGGCGGTTTGGTTGTATCATAGACACAGCTGTAAATTTGACGTGAATACGTTTATATAACGGATTATATTTTTTATTTGATAATATTTTCTATGGTAATAACTTGGAATGAGAATTTTATATTTGAACATATATTATTCCTTGCCTGGATTTAATAGGACCATGTTTCAGCACGGATGCTTTCAGAATTTAAAATTTAATAGAGAATATAAAAGAATATTTCGGGATATAGAGAAGATTTCATGTATTTGAGAATATTCCGACATATTTTGAGGTTTTTCTCTGCTACAACGCGTTTCCTTCCAAAGTTAATGTCGCTATCGCATTCATAGTAACTAGGGATGTTAATCCCGGGTTCCGGGATCTCGAAATCAGTTTTATTTTTCCGGAGAACGGCCTCCAATACCTTCTTGTTGAATTATGAATGGGACTTTTCAGCAACAAGTGAATGAGGATGCAAATTTTACTAGAATCTAAAATGCTATACAACTACTATACTAAATTTCCAAATTTAGATGATATAGCGTTTCACAATAAGCAGAAAATTCTTCATTTGCCGACATATAACAATGGCAACTAACTGACATAACCTAACCTCTAGAGTTTTTCTTTTTATATCTTGAAAAATATTGGAGTTAGGTGAAATTACTTTTCACCCTTGCAATCAGGAGGAAATTCTCTATCTAATGATATATCACAATGGCCGCTAACAGTTTTTTCCAAATATCTCCCACATTTGATGAAATCACTAAAAAATGTCCTCATAAATGACTTCCCCATCTCAATTCTGTAAGTTTCAAATTCTTCCCTGATCAAGTCCTAAATTTTCCAAAATTTGTTTTCCGATTTCCCCAGAGAATATTAATGTTTGAGAAAAACCGGTAGCGCTATTGCATGCAGATTTTCATTCTGTATTGACCAGTTTTTTTCGTTTTGCGATTGCGACAATTTCAGTTTATTCGCCGAAAAAGTGGTAGTGGGAAGATTTTTTCAAATTTCTTATTTATTAAAATTTTTCTGGGACGCACATTACGCCAGGTAAAACTACAGATATCCGGAAAGGCGTCCGGAATTGAAATCGTTATTTTTATTTTCAAATAACTGGAATCGGAACTGAAATTGTTATTCTAACAAGGGGAATAATCGAAATTGAAATCGTAATTTTCGGTTCCAACCGTATCGGAAATTGAAACTGACATTTCCTTTCTGTATGGGTCTGTACTTGGTTTAAGAATAGATAATAGAGCTCAATTTTGAAATATATTTCTAATCAATAGTTTGGGTCATTATGAAATAGATTTCCATAGAAATCAAGGTTTATATAAATTGAGTAATTTTTAAACAACATAGAAGAAGATGGGCGTGGATTAAATTAGTCGTTCGAACGCCGCGCATTGCATGTCGGAAATACACACGTCAGTTGCGCGCGGCCTACTGATGAGCGAAGCTCCCGGTGGGCACATCTCGCATGAATGCAAATGACAGGATCAACGTTTCGTATTTACGTGAACGTAAGAGACTGTGACGTCAAACCAATGGCTGTGCATTTCAAAGTCAAAATATTCGAGCAATTTCAATAATCAATACAAATGTAATTAAAAATCTATAGGTTCTATAAATTTCCATCGGTATAATGTACATTTAAGTAAAGAATGAACACAGTAGATATCTAATCCAATGTTTTGCGTTTTTTTTAATAAGGAAAGTGGTGTTTTTATTATAATATTAAAATTTAATGTACTTAATCATACTGTGAAGATACTGCAAATTGTAACTATGTACATATATTTTTTAAATACTACAACTTATGTTAACGCATTAATGGACGATTTACTTGTTTTTCAACAGTTTTTAGTTTTAGACAGACGACAGTGATATACAGTGGAAACAGTTTATAACGCGTCCGGTTAAACCGCGAATTCGTTTACTACACGAATTTTAGCCG
>JAODVP010015524.1:0-36524 GCA_025400035.1 Tetradonia laticeps
GCGTGAACAATAGATGCAATCAAAAATTACTGATTATTATATGTAGATATACATACATGAAAATAAAAATGCATATACTAGTGTATCTACTAGAAAAACGTACGTATTTAGAAAATTACCTTTCTAAAAGTCGCTTTTTTTGTTGTCTTCCAATTCTAAGCCTCGATAATTCGTAAACATCTATAATTCGTAAGAGACCCTCGGTCTCTTGACTTACGAATTACCGAGAGTCTACTGTATTAAGGAAAAACTAAATTTTAATCTTAAATACAGTTAAATTTGTTGAGAATAAAGTAAAGTGTTTTTTAAGCGGGAGACCAGGCTATGGTTAGAGGCCTATTGTACCAACACACTTACAGGGGAAGTACTGCAACCACCCCCCAGACAAGAATTCTTCCGTACGGTCCTACTTTCCCCCTGGAGACCCCTAAACGCATTGTCCAACACCAGTTTGGTGAAGATGAAGGAATTGATCCGGCATCACCTTGCTGGAGCACATCAGTTGTTTGGTGCTACGGTACTACCGACCAATGGGCTACCGAGGCCTCAAGTAAATATTAGTCAATATGAAAACTTCAAAAAGCAAAATTATGGGAAACTTACTCATCTACAAAATGCTTTTTGATTTGTATAGATAACTTAGGCCATTTTGGAGTTGTTAAGAAAAACTGAAATTTAACCTTGACTTCGATAAAATATGCGCGGAGCAAAGAAAAAAGTAATCAATCTCAAATTTTCAAAAAAGAAGAATTATGGGAAATTCCCGTATCTACAAAATATTTTTGGATTTGTAAAGAATACTTAAGTCTTCTGGGACTATTAAGTAAAAATTAAGTAAAAACTAAAGTTATTAACTCTCCTTACGACTTTCTCGCTCAATTGAATAAAACCCCTACAGAGTTTTCTGCACAATTTAACAGATTTTGCACTCTATGTTGAATTTATGTGATGCAGGAAAAAGTAAAGCTTCCTATACATAATGACACCAAATGCCACTTGAAATATTCATTACCTCATTCATCAAACGCTCCAGTTTGCGCGCCTGCAAACGGCTTGTCTTCAACTTGAGACAAGCCGGCTTTATACGCCGATATTCTCCCTCGCGCCGTTGCATGGCTTTAAACAAAATATTGTACACATTGTACACATCTACATCTATTATACGCGTACGTATCACGACATTCTCTGATGGTGCGCAATTCCTCGCGTTTGTGTCGCGATTCAAGTGTAAAATGCCGCGAGTAAAGTAGCTCGGTTTGATGGAAGGGTAGCAGAGAGGTAAAATGCGAGTGGCAGATACCATCAAATCCCCTTTCTATCAAATGATGAAACACATGCATTTATCTTTACATCAAACAACCCTCATTCCGCATGGCTTTTGTCGGAATCTACCAACATACGGCATCAGATGTTTTGCTATATGGCGGTTTGCAACGAAATACAATTTTATTTCAAACAAGCTGCAAAGTTAAGAATAAAGCTTCATTTATTACACATTTTCGATTTGTATTTCAATAATTCATAACAAATACATGTAGATTCAGGTAGTGAATTTTGGAAGTAAAGAAATCTTTGTCAATCTAACAGATGCAGCTTTGTCCCTTTCTTACCGGTACTGCCAAGTTCCCCCTGGTTTGATTTGAAAGCCCTAGTGTTAGATAATCCTAGGAGTATATCAACCTTGGCAGATTATTTATGTAAGTAACTGCTAAAGCACAGTTGCAAATTATCGCCGATTTTTCTTCAAAGAATAAAATACATAGAAGCAAAGTGATATGTGGGAAGAAACCGTGTTGTTCCTGGGATTTTATCGTATCACTATCATTATGATGTTGTTTGTGCAATGTTATGGGAGCCAACGATAATGTCAATTCTCATTATAAAGCTTTGTTTGCAAAACAAATCTAATTCGGAGAATGATTTACTAAAAGTTAGTGGTTGATTATTCACTTATAGTAATCACTGGCATTTTTGATTACATTACGGCGTCAAGTAAACAAATTTTTTATTTACATAAGAAACACTATATTTTCTTATATCGCAAGGGAATTACCAATCTTAATTACTGGCATATTGTGTTACTAAATGCAATAAACACACGATTATTCGACGTAACTGGAAATGAACCTTATATGGATAATAAGATATTAAGATAAATATTAATATCAACTAATTAAATCTATTAGCTAATTCAATTCACTTTCTATCCATATATAATTTACACAATAAATTAATTTGCGTAGAATGAAAAATTTAATTCAGAGATTTACAAATATGCAGAATTTTTACAAAAACGGTGCAGATCAAAACCTCAGCGGAATAAGTTAATGAAAAATATGTTTGGCATAGAATCTTACGGCAGTAAATTTTTGCGCGGATTAATTGATCGCAGATTATCTCACCGCGTTATCAACTGATATTGCTCAGCTAATTAAATATTCTTTCTGATTTAAAAATCAACATATTTTCATAGATAAATTCTCAATCAAAATAGAGAATGATTTTAAATTCAAGTTATTTTAAAACTGCAGAGGTTTCTTTAACACCCTGTAATTTGACAATGATAAAGGGCACATTGTCAATTGATCGAATTTTCTATCCATGTATAAATTATTATATTTCCTTGATATTTTTATAAAGAAATTCTAAAATAAACACGAAACATTCCACTAACCTGGGCAACATTTTCGAAATGTTCGTGACTCTTCTGATAAACCCTCGCCTTCTGCAGATTCCTCCCGATCCCCGTATTCTTCCTAATGAAAACCTCGCCGTGATTGGCCAACCAATCCAATACCTACGCAAACATCAAAAAGTGACCAGCATTAAGGGCATTGATTGATTGATTGCCATCATTAGGATATATCCAGCATCCGCACACATCGTCATTACTATCACTAATAGTACTTAAGTGATTAAGTGTCATGTTTACCTGCTTGACATCCTCTTGAAACAGCCGCAGCGCAAGCCTCTGATGTAATTTGATCTTCTTCGCATGCCACTTCTGCTCCAGCGCTCTGTGGTGATTCAGGATTTGGTGAATCACAGCCAGGACATGACTTGCACCTTCGCTGTAATCAGCCGCGGGATTACCGCCCGGACGAGCTTCGTAGTTTGCATCACCCTGCACACACAATATTTGATTTCAATTTCTGTTTTCTAGCAAATTTACAGATTCTACAGAGACAATAAGATGAACAAGATGAAGCCTTGTGGCATGCGATAAGTTAGAGAAATTAGAGGTATGTAAGTTAATGATTGAACAGAATAGTTACATGTTTGCGCTCGGTCCCAGGCTGATTGCAGACTTGCACCAAGTGATCTAACTGATAAAGCAGCTTTTTGCTCGTGCTATGAACCTGTTAGGAAACCAACACCATCTTAATTAGCTTGTCTACAACCATTGTCAATTGATTATCAAATCAATAGAACAGTTACATTATTATTATGTATTTATTTCAGAAACTTAAAACTTGCACACGTATTTTCAACTTTTTTGTCTTTTTTAGGTTATAGTTAGAATCGCTTTTTTTTACGCGTATAAACTGATGTAAACTCGTTTAAACTCGATTACAATCGTCTGAAGTTCGATTATATTATCAAATTATTAAAATAAAATTTTAATGAAAATTTAACAAAATCACTCTGTAATGGAATTATTTGGCAACATTGAAGAAATAGCCTTGACATTATTCAAGTAAACTGGTTCAAAATCATTTAAACTCATCAATACTCGTGTAAAATCGTCTATACTTGCCTAAAGACACTTAAAATCGGCTAAACTTAGATTATTTCATATTAAAGTTAGAAGAAGAAGAAAATGTTATTTCATGTGTTAATTGTAAAATTTCAAAAAATCACCCTGAAAGTAACTAATTTAGTAATACTAAGGAATTGATCTTAATTATAATCATACTATAGTAAACGCATTAATACTTGAATAAACTCGTTTTTACTCATGGAAATTCGGTTAAACACATTTAAACTCGTCTATATTCGTGTAAACTCGTGCTTACTCGCCTAAACACAATTAGGTAACTGTAAACATCTATTGTTCTGGAGGGTTGGATAATTGACGTCGTTGACGGCGTTCTCTTACTTCGGATAATCAGTCCGATCATTTGCACTGCGCTGTATTTTGAGGTTCAGTTCGTTGTTTGTTTACCCTCCAAAACGTACTCAAGTGACAGATCATGCAGCTATTAGGTAGATACTCACTATAAAATGAAATAATTGGGTAATATTATATAAAAATAACATGAAGAAACAACCCAACACAGGATATTCAGAAAAAATTGAACACTTCTTTAGCAGATTCAAGTGTTATCAACGTCTCTACATAAAGAACCTAAATTATAGAATAGTGATAGAAATTAAATACAGAAAAATAGAAAATTAATCAATATTACAGCTATGGTAGAAACAACAACATCAACTACACTTAAAAAACTGAACTGAAATATTTTAAAAATGAAACTTGTAAATAGTTAATTACATTAATATACTAACAGACGTAAAATTTTGCGAATCACTAAAAAAGGTAGATAAAAACTTGATAGTTTTGCCGATATTCAGGTTTAATGTTTGCTGGACTACACACGATTATAATCGGCGAAACTCGCAACATTCGAGGAGTGAATTAAAAGATGATAATGTATTATTGTATTTTTAAATACTGGAACGCAAAGGAAAAGCGCAAATAGAAAAGTCACTATAAAATGAAATGAATGAAAAAAAAAAAGAGAAACATGCGTTAATTTAGCCCTTAAGCTTTCTAAAGGTATTCTGAAACAACTTCAAAATAATTTCAAATTTTTCGAAAATTGCAAATCACACTTCTGGAAAAAGCGATTTTCTTGGAAACTGCATAGAGGAAAAGTTGCTCTTTTGATTTGTGAGACTTCTACAATACTACATTAATAACAAATGTCTTAAAATCGACCCTGATATTTCAACTTTTTAGAAATTTGCAAATCTAGCCTCGGAAAATCTCGATTTTTTCGGCAAACTGCTAGATATGAAATTTTGCTTGACATCTCATTTTACAGAGGAAGAGTTGCTCTTTCGAAGAGTGACAAATCTGTAATCCTAAATTAGTTAAAAGTATTCTGAAATAGACCCTAAAGTTACGCAATTTTTCGAAGTTTGTAAATTACTGTTCGGAAAATTGCGATTTTGGGGACTGCTCAGGCAGAAATTATGCTTGATATATTATTTCAGAGAGGAAGAGTTGCTCTTTCTATCTGTGACACTTCTGCAATCCTAAATTAATTAGACGTATCATAAAATAGACTTTAAAGTTAAGCAATTTTTCGAAATTTGTAAAGCATGCCCCGGAAAATCTCCATTTTATCGGCAACTGCTACAGATGAAACTTTGCTTGACATTTCATTCCAGAGGAAGAGTTGCTCTTTCGATGTGACACGTCGGGAACCCTAAATTTATTAGAAGTGTCCTAAAATCGTCCCTAAAGTTAAGCAATTTTTCGAAGTTTGTAAAGTATTTTTTGAAAAATCGCAATTTTCCTAGGAACTACAAGAGATGAAATTTTGCTTTACATCTCATTTCATAGAAGAAGAGTTGCTATTTCGATCATTGACACAAAATCGATCCCAATTAAGGAACTTTTCAAAATTATATTTTAAATTATAATATTAACGTATATATTCTCAATATCGACAATACATTAAAATATGAAACGTAAATTTTAGACAAAAAATTTAAAAAATAATTACAGTAGACTCCCGGTTCGGCCTCGCTAACTTCGGTCTTCGGTTAATCCGGCCGGGTCTCTTGGCATGTATCTCGCATGTGAATGCATGCGGCTGACTCAGCTGAGTGCGTGCAGAATGGAATTTTGTGGGCGTTGGTTAGTTCGGTCATTTTTAAATTCGGCCGAGGATCCGGTCCCGAGGGGGCCGAATTACCGAGAGTCTACTGTACTAGTAATTGAAAATAAAGTTGCAACATTCACAAATTTATCGTCCACGAACTAAATTAGCCTTTTGCAGGTGCAGGATTTGACCAATTTATCATAAAAACCTAAATTATTGAATAGAAAAAAGAGGTTCAATGTAATTAATTAATAATGTCATCACCATGATAAAAAAACTACGATAGAATTATAAAAACATGTCGCCAACTAATGTAATATCGGTTATAGTCGTTTAAAATCGTCGATAATCGAGTAAACTAGTTTATACTCCAGTAAATTTATGTACACTAGCATTATCTCGGTTAAACTCGTCTATATTCGCGTGAAAATGATTATACCCATTTAAAAAATAAATAAAAAAATTGGTAATATTTGCGAAATTAGCTTTGACAATCCAAATTAACCGAAAAATAACTCAAAATTAACCTAATAATTAACAAAAAGTTGAAAACACTATTTGCAGATTCAAGTTATGACCAGCTTATCAAAGAACCTAAATTAGAGACAGTGATTAAATGCGGAAAATAGAAAATTAACCAATAGAAAAACATGATAAAATTGTCAAAATGAAAATTAGTTCCCCCGCATCACCTGCACCATAAAAACTGAACTGAAATACTGAAATATATAAAAAAAAAAAGAAATTTAGTTACGTTCGACAAAATCGAATTCCTATCAGAATTATTGATCTGCGATTCTGGTAAGTTATGGCACACTTGTAGCATCACATCAAGGCCGTTTAGCAAAGCCTGGTAGGAATTATAAACCTAAGAACATTGAACACATACATAATACGCTATACAACATAACCTCAAAATTGTAAAACTGATTTCTATATAAAATATGACATAAAACTGTGTAAAACTCATAAAGTAGTTACCTCAGTGTACGCTTGACACATCGACTCGTACAAATTCTGATGCTGATGGATCGAATTCTCCAGATGCATGATTTCCGAAGGAATATTACTATTCTCGCACGCGTTATTCCACCCAGGCACATTATCGACATATTGCTCGGCTTTGTGATGGAAAATCACACTCAGAGCGAGAACGTTCGTGCGCTCATCCAACCCTGCGGCGAAATCCTTCCAAGTTCGATCTAAGCGACTCGCTACTGTACGTATATGTCCGCCAGCATAGTGCCCGCTCTCGATCAATCGCGACGCCACCGACAAAATGCGATTGATGTTGACGTACACATTCATGGAGCTCATTGTGAAGTGCTGGTGCTCCTCTTGCAACTGTTTGGCGAGCTGATACGTGTGTCCAATCTCCACGTAGTTGAGGAGAAACACGTCGCGATTGTGACAGATCCAATCAAACATCTAAAAATAAACCACATCAATGAAATGACCTGGCCACCTTGATACTAACCTTACGATACTAACCTTTTCGCAGTCCTGCTCGAATAGCCGCAGCTGAAAACACTGGTCCAGCTTGATCTTCTTGTGGTGCCACAGTTGGAGGAGATTCTGGTGTGAGCTATGCACAGCGTCCAAGTTCTGCAAGACGAGATTCTTGACGTCTGTATCGGTGGCACTGCTGCAAGGAGATTCGGCTTCGCGATTAGCGTCGCTTTGCCCTGTGTCGTTGCCGCAGATTTTTTGTAAGAGGCTGCGACCTGGAATTAGTCATGTGGTAATGATTTAACGGCAAATTTACCTATACAAGAACTGATGGAGTAATTAATTGCATTGATCCCGCATAGTTAATTTTACCCTTGTAGTAGTTTAGTGTGTTCAGGAGCAATTATCATTCACCTCACTACTAGTTAATTATTCTAGTAATTGATGGGATCAGGGAGACAAACCACATGATATGTCAATATGTATAGATTTAGAGAAAATGTGAGGTTAGGTTTTTTTCTTATAAAATAGGAAATAACACAGGTCTATAAAGAATAATGTGTGTGAATTCGACATGTTAACAAAGTAATGAAAAGTCTGTACAATATTCTATTTTATTGATCATTTACCAACAATTGGATATTTTTGCCTACCGTGTGTGCATTCAAACCTTTTGACCAGCAAACTTTCATCTGTCACCGTGTACACATAAGCTCGTTTTGTTCAGCTTTGTGCTGTTGTTGCGCGACATTAATTTTGTTCATTTTCCACGAACTGATAGAATTCGGGAGTATCGCTTGTCGGTACGTGAACTGCACGTGACAACATTTACTGACATAACAATTGAAAGGCTTTATAAACGAATATTAGGTTACAAAGTGAATGGAATGTAACAATACATGGACAACATGATAAAAATTTGTTTGGCCAATATTAAACCGAATATTAACACTGTGGTAGTTCTAGGCAAAAATACTGGGTTAATTTTAAATGTGAAAAATCTGAAATTTACTTCGGTCAGGAAGGGCAATAAAGTATACTAATAGTTTATATACGTAACAGTTATTTTCGTAAAATTGTGCGGTTCCAATGGAAAACTGTATGCCTCTAAAAAATAAAACAAAACACTTCTCCATTTCTATACAATTTATGAAAATTTGAATTTACCAAGTTCAAATACTCTAAATTTGAATTGCAAGATGCAAAACATATTTATATATTTACATGAAGGTGAACTATATAAAAGCATTTTAAAAATCGGAAATGTTTTTCATTCTTTTTCGTGAATATGTAATTTTCTATGGATTGCGCATATTTCCCTGAAATGTTTAAGGTTTTCGATGTATACTAATTAACAACTGTTAAAGGGGATATGCTGACCTGAAAATTAGCAACATGATCTCTTTAACATTTTGGTGCAATGAGCAGTTCCTGTGAGAAGTTGATAGACAAAATTTTAATTGAGAAAAATCAGAAATATTATTTTAATGATTCAAGGCCATTCAGTTTTCCTCAAAAATTTTTAAAAGATTTTCGGAATATCATGCTGGAAATTTCATACGTACTTTCAAAAAGTACAGCTCTTAAAGGAGATAAGCCGATCCAAAAATCAATTGTTAAAAATCAGCAAAATCGTTAATAATTTTGCTTATCTCTAACAATACTTTTTTTAGTGCTATTTAATTTTCCATTTTCTCTGAATTTGGAAAAGGTTTTTGAAATATCCTGCTTAAAATTGTATAATATTCCTGTGGGAAATTGCTCGACTTCAAAAAAATAAAGAAAAATTTTACTGCATTTACATTTTATTCAAGGACATTAAAATTCCCGATGATTAATTCAGAAAAATCAAAAATATTTTTCTATATTTTTCCGAGCTATTTATTTCCATTTTTTCTGAATTATTTTGAAGGTTTTCGCAATTTCCTGCTTGAAATTATATACTTTAAACAAGAAGAACTCTTGCATATCCCCTGCTCATCCAAAAATCAGCGAGTTAACGATTTTGCTGATGTTTTTTTCGAAGTAATTGAAAAAATGTCGAAATTTTTTTTCTTTTCTGAAAAATGATAACTTCTGTTGAAAAATTGCTTGGTTCCAAAAATTATTTTACTTTCTTTTTCGGAGCAATGTAAATTAATTATGCTTTAAAAAAGAACAACCTTTAAAGGTGATAGCAATCCAAAAATTAACGATTTATTGATTTTGTTGCTCGCTTACAAGTTTTTAGGGAAAAACTGCTGGGTTATATTCCAATTGAAAATTGATGGACTCCAAAAAATAAAGAAATATATCGTTCTTTCCGTTTCACAGCAATTTTCCATAGATACCACAAATTTTCCTGAAATTTTTTAACTTTCTCGAAATATCGTACTTGAAATTATATATCTTTTAAAATAACAACTTTTAAAGGGGATATACAGATCTAAAAAAGCAGCTCTCTAACAATTTTTTGCGGGATAATGAGTGGTTTCAATGAAAAATGCTAGGCTCGAAAAAATAAAGATACATTAAAATTCACACCTAATAGATTCGTGATTATAATTGAAAAAACTCCAAAATGTTTTTCTTTATTTGTGAGTGCCATTTAATGTTACACGGATACTACAAATTCGCTAAACAAATTTTAAACGTTTTCAAAATATCATTCTTATACTTTAAACATTTTTTTTCCAGAAAATTGACATTCTACCTGCTCAGAACCCCCACGAGCATTAAACAAACAGTTTTTAATGACTTAAAGGGCGAATTCGGAAAAATCAAAGGCGAAACGCCAGAATCAAAGCAGACTGCGAGGCGCGCATAATAATGAGTTCCCAAGTCGGTGCAGCGTTAGAAATTTTGTTTGTGCTGTTGTCAATGACGTCATGAGTTTAACACGGAAACGCGTTGTTTTATCATTAGCAGACCAGATTCAATCATTCAGCAGTTAGTTAGAGGTGCAAATAAAACGTTAGCTGCAAAATATAACGTCGGATTATCGGGGTTCCGGACATAAATAAGAACAAAGATGTAATTCGAAAGTGTAATTTGTGTTGGGTATTAAATGTGTCCGATGATCCGATTTTTGATTATACGGACCAGGTACGGTCCCAATTAGTCCGGATAACCGAAGCTCTACTATATTTAAATGTTATTCTAAAAATAACGATAATAGGATTCTCACCTAATAAATCCACATCCTCCAACGGCACCTTCTTGATTTTATTCTTCATCTCATTGTGCAAGTCAATCTTGTGCTTGGCCCCGCTAACATCCTCGGCGAAATCATTACGAGCAAGATCCTCCTGCAGGTCGTCCAAGCGATCCAGTAAATCAGCCGCTTGCCATGAGAATTCCTCAACGGCGAGCCGCGTTTCGAGCCAATTCGAGTGATCGTAGCTGAGCGTGCCTTCGAGATCGGAGGTCAGTTGTGAGGTATCTATTATTTTAGGCAAGGCCTCTAGACTTATCATATTTGTCTGCAACGAAGAAATCATTACATAATCATACTTCACAATTACTTCATAATTACAAAAATTGCATATGTCAATTACATTATATGATCATTACATAACGTTAGATAGATTACAATTGCATAACCACCTCAAATTTGTACTTGTGTGAGCCCAAAGAGGTGCGCTGCTTCTGCCAGAAATTGTCCGGCTTGACAATGAGCGCTTGATGAACAACGCCGGGTGGGAAATGCTCGTGCAGCGCCTTCAAGATTGGCTTCACCGTCGACCACGTCGCGCCTCGCATGTCCACGAGCACGGTGAAACCCAACGAGCGCGCCTCATCGCTGGAAATCAATACAAAGAAATATATTATATACTCTTCAACAATATTACTGGATTTCATCTTTGTGTGGTTGGAATTTCATTCATTTCATCTATTCATTCACTCACAATTAGTCTGGAAATGTGCACCACACCACCCACTTTATATATATTTGTATAGATTTATTACCGTTAGCTTTATTCTACCTTAACCTAAAATTAACCTAATCTGAGCTTTTAGCTTTGTAGATATAAAACTTTTCTATTCATTTATTTATTTATTTTTTAGGTTTTGTAATATCTAATACGATACAATTTTCTATGTAAATATTGGCTTGTGAACATAATAATAGTTGGACGAGTCGAAGGCGAGTCTAGAAATGGTCGAAGTGAACGATAATAAATAACATTATATAAAATATTTAAAAATAATGACATTCAGGTCAAAAATTATGAATTTTCTCAGGTAGGAGAGATTAATTTTATTTTAAAACAATGTACCTCTTATGAGACTTTCGGTTTTAACCGGAAGTTAAAGCATATATTGATTTCAACTCGCTGAACCAAATGTTTACTATGTGTTTATTAGATTGTTTAAAAAACTCGCTTAATTTGTGTTTTTCCACACTCTTCTGCATCGAATGATGAAAACTGTTTTTCGATATTCATTATACATTTAAAGAGGGAGTTGTAATATTTATAATAGTTTGGAATATTTGCTCTGAAATTGTAAGAACAATCGTAAAACGGTTTTCAGTGTTCGATTCTGCAGGTTCTCAAATTCAGGTTCAAACCAGAAGTGAAGGCATATTTACTTCAGGACGAGCTAAATCAACTCATACTGTTTTACATTTCGAAGTTTTCCTGCAAAAATCCATAAATGTGTGTTTTGCGGCTCTTCCGATGGAGCTATGAAGTTGAAACTCTTACTTAAATCATACGAGATCCTGCTGAAAACCGTTTTACGATATCTACTATAGTTTTAAAGATGGCACTGGTATTTTAACGTCGTTCATAATATTTTCGAACAATGTATGAAACACCGTTCGGTTCTAAAGATTTAGGGGTAGATTTTGAATTTTCGGTTTAAATCGGAAATACATACTTTTTGAATAACGAGCATAATCAAATGATAATAGATTTATTAATATATTTATTAATTGCGAAGTTTTCCTCAAAAAAATCGATTACTTTGTCTTTTGTGCCTCTTCTGGTAGAGATAGGAAGTTGAAAATCATGCTCAAACCATACCAAATCCTACTGAATCGCTTTACGATATCTATTATAGTTTTAAAGATGGCACTGGCATTTTAGCATCGTTCATAATATTTTTGAAAACTGTACGAAGCATCGAAACTTGAACTTCCGGTTTAAATGGGAAATACATATTTTTTGAATAATAAGCTAAATCAAATGATAATAGATCCTCCTTAATCCAATGCTGAAAACCATTTTATGATATCTATTATATAAACATACGAATAAAGAAAGTGTCTAGGTCCAAATTTATTTACGGATAATTCAAACTAAAAAGAAAAGATTTCTATGGCTACTCAATCCGTAAAGATAAGAGGCGCTGATGGTCTAATTGGTAAGGCAATCAACCGGCATATGATTGATTTCGGTTCGAGTCCGGATCACGCCAATCTTTTCTTTATAGTTTGAATTATTCCTAAATAAATTTGGATCTAGAATTCGTTTTTATTCGCATATTTACATCCCTAGAAATGATTTCAATATGAATTTATATCTATTATAGATATAAATTATAAAAATAGATAATGTTCCATCTTCCCATTTTGGTGTCGGTTATAATATTTTCTTAAATACTATACGAAACATCTAAAACGGTTTTCACTGTTCGGTTCTACAGAGTCAATTGTTGTTTTGAACTTTGGTTTTAAACCAGAAATACATACTTTTTGAATAACGACTAGAGCTAGAAAGTTGAAAATCTTACTAAAACCATACCAGATCCTGCTGAAATTAATGATATCTATTATAGTTTTAAAGATGGCGCAGTGAATTTCGATCTTTCCATTTCTGCGTCTGTCATAATATTTTCTGTAAAAAACATCGGAAAACGGTTTTCAAAGTTCCATCTTCCAGAGTCTGCGGTAGCTTTCGACTTCCGATTTAAACCAGAAATAAATACTTCTTCACTAAAGACCTGTATTCAGTGATAATATTTTTGATCCTGAAGTTTTCTGAAAAAAATTAATTTGTGTTGAAAACTTTGCTCAACCTATGCCAGACCCTGCTGAATTGAATGCTGGGAATCATTTCCGAATATCTATTATAGTTTTAAAGACGGGAATATGAACTCCCATTTTTCCTTTTCGGCGTTTGTCATAATTAGGGCTCGGACTTTGATGATACATAATGAATTGTTTGTGCAGCTTTTGCTATTTTTCACGAATGGAGCATTTTTTGGGAAGGCGTATGGTATGTTCAGCATTTTTTGAGGTTTTCGTGTGGTTTTCCTTGATTTTTGCATTTTTGTTTGGTTTTCCTTGTATTCTTTACATTATTGAGGAATACTCAGATTTCTTTTCTTAGCTGATTTAAAATTATATTATTTCCCGAGGGAAAATCTTGTATTTTTTATATTTTTGGGTATTTTAAAGATTGTACCTATTGAACCTATTAATGCGAGAGGAAATTCCGAACCTAACCTAATCTAAAATCTATCACAATGTTGCTGTGTTATGTCCTGTCATGTTCTTCCGAACTTCATTGTTTAGTTAAATTTGCAAAATTTATTGCGATATTAAGTATTTTGTTACGTGGAAAGAGCTCCGCTTTAGGACTAAGAAATAACATTTCCAATGTAATTTTTTGAAATACTTACATCATTGTTTGTCATTTTTAATAATTAGAAAATCTACTTTAACAGAGATTCTTCAAATTTGTAGTTTGATGTTGTATGTACATACATCTGCATGCAGAAAATAATCCACACAAACTTAGTTTCATCTCTCAGTTTCAAAGTAAGTATCTTACATTCCCAGAAGTAGAGCACAACAAAAGTACACAAAAGCTGAATGAACAAGTTTACCTCTTAAAGGAATAACAAGTACACGAGTGCTTTTATACTTCGCAAGTACTACTCGTGAGGTATAATTAGAGATGTGTGACAACTGACTAGGTACGCCAGAAATGACATTTTAAGATAAATCCGAATTCTGCAGAATTCTGACAGGTTTAACAATTTTTATCGGAAAATTGAAAAAAATATTTCTGATTTTACTCATTGTCAAGTAAAGTCAAGGATGAAGTTTATTTGATATTGTTATTATTAATTAAGAAGTAATCAAATCCGATATTTTATTTTAATTTATTCAACCAGTTTCGATCAATGATAGTTAATTATCTTCAGGGAGTCGGAATGAGAATAAACATAATAATAAAATAAATTGAAAAAAATCAAAGTGTTGACAAAGTAGCAAACTATTGTACAGTTTATAAAATAACTAGATTAAAAAATAATGTCAATTTCGAGATCAATTTGCATATTTGAAATTATGTACAGTAAATAAGATTTTCAATATTACTTGCAAATTGAAAAAAAAATGGAAACAACAAAATCTCACTAGTGTGCTCTTAGTAAATTATTATGAAATAAGTAACTCGGAAGAGATCAATTTCGCTCCTTCACATAAATTTCATACTTCATGAGCATCTCATCTACAGCTAATAATCCACATTCAACTTTATGAGATTACTGGAAACACCGCTTCAGTTCCCTGAACGTTCAACGCCAATTATGCAAATCACACAGACAGCCACTAACCATAACACTATACAACGCCAACGATACCATTGACGTTAACAACAACAACAAGAAAGGTAAACTAAAACTAAACCAGTTAACACAATCCCTACTCACTTGGGTATGGCCATAAGGTACTGCAGCAACCGTTTGTAATCCTCCGGCTTGGCTCGCTCCCTTCGCGGACTGGCAGGAAATGACAGCACCGGCCCTCCACGCCGATCCCTGCCGCCTGTAAGCACCACCAGTCGCTCCTGCAGCAGCGGCATCAATTCCAGCGCGCGTTGTCCATCCATTCTGCTGCTTCCTGCAACATGCAAACCATCACAGCTTTACAATTTTTACACAACCAAACAACAAACATAGCCTAAGATAACATGGACGATAAATGATAGATTACCCTCCACGCATGCATCATGATAACCCACACTAATATTCATGATGAGAAACGTGATAATCACTGATGAGTGATGACAGACAGTGAGTGCGCGTACCGTACGGCGTCGTCGAGCAAGTGGCGCTGACGTGTCGCATTCGCGGCTTCATCGCCGCCGCACGAGCATTGCAGCAGGAGGCCGCCACCGCCGCCTCCGCCTCGACGGAGTAGTGCCAACTGTGCGGCCGCCGCTGGCGCCAGAGCACACTGCGGCGCGCTGGGTTGCTGCTGGCCTCGGCCCCACTGCAGCCGGCCATGGCGGCGGACTCAAGCGGCCAGTGATTGCATTTCACTGCGTTTGTACAAGAGATATGAGATAACACGGCCAACATCGATTGCCGGCTGATATGAAAAAAGTCGACTATTTCCGGCCGTCCTCTGCCTTCCTGTCATCAGATCGTAGTCGACTTCCTTCTTTGGGCTTATTTTTAACAATTATATCGTTGGCATCACATTGCAAACATGACAAGAACATACAACTAGCAGATTAAAAATAGGCGATGACAAAATGGACCCATAAATATATTTATTCCACAATTTCATGTGGAGAAGCTGCTGATAATAATGGTAACGTGCACGAACAGTCCCTGCATTAAAATCGTGCTCCTAAAGCCCCTACCGTATTTTAGCGTGTTCGAATAGACCTTTATCAAAAACGAAATATTATTAATACTGCAGCGGTTTTGCACGATTTATAAAAGGGGCTATTCGTGCACGATAGCATTAGACAGAGAAACTTGTTTTGCAGTAAAATTAGAAAAACTCCGATTTCTATTAGAGCGATGACAAAATGGACCCATAGCTTTTTTTTTCATTCCACGTTTTCACCTACAGAGAATAACGATATAGATGGTTATGTGCGTGAATAGCACCAGCTCAAATAGCCGTCGATCTAAATCGTGCTCCGAGAACCTCTACAGTATCTTAGCGTGTACTAATAGAGCTTTACCAAGAAAGAAATAAACACTAATACGTAAAATACTGGGTCTGTTAGAGCACGATTTATACCAAGGGCTATTCGATTAAGGGCTGTTTGAGCACGGCAATACAAATATTGGCCTAGAACTTGTTTTGTGATGAAATTAGAAAAACTCGAAAAATATTTTGACTTTTGAACGAGCGCATGCATAAACAACATTTATTTCGGTTCTATTTCAGTTTCAGTGAACAATTTTTATTTAGATTCCGATTCCCGTTTAAGTTCTAAAATAATATAGTTTCCGGTCCGGTATTTAGGTTCTTCTCGGTTCCAGTCCTTGAGTTGAACCGAAGTGAGATAATGATTCAGGTATCAGTCAACGTCTCTTATTTCGGTTTCGGTACGATTTCGGTTCCAGTCGACAATTTTTATTTCGGTACCGATTTCAGGTCCGGTATTTCGGTTCTTTTCGCTTTCGGTTCCAGTTCCTGATGGCAGGAATAGACAACTTACAAAATAATTATAGCTTTAGTGTAAAATGGAGACAAAAATCAAAAACAATATAGACCCGCAAGATTTTTCATTCCACGTTTCCACGTCGACGGCGATAGAAATGATTACGTATTCGAACAGCAGGGGCTATTCGAGAATATGCTGTTCATGCACAAAACCAATAGAGATAATGACATAGAATTTTGTTTTGTATGAATTTAGAAAATCTTGAAAACGATTTAGAATTTTGAACACGATTCAGATCTGGGACTCGAACACGGGCCACTCATACACGAAACCAATAAAGATATTGACATAAACGCTTGTTTGTGATGAAATCAGGAAAACTCGAAAAATATTTTGATTTGTGAACGAGTGCTCACATATATAACAGAATAGGAAAATACAACTTTCGTAATAAACCTAACATTAATGCAAAGTTAACGCGAAAACTTTGGATCTGTTAGGGCGATGAGAAAAAGAACCCATAAGAATTATTTTTCATTACACGTTTTCACGTAGAAATACTGATAGAGATGGTTACGTGCTCGGACAACCCCTGGTCTAAACTCATAGTTTTTTTGCGTGTTTGAATAGACCCGCATGAAAAAAACAGGCAAAGGCATAATTTAAACCTCAGGCCACTAGTACAACAAACACTTATTCATTCACTTATTCAAATTAAGACAAAAACCTCAGATCTCGGTTATAGCCATGAGAAACCAGACCAATAACTTTTTTTTCACACCACATTTTATCTAGAGGCAGTGAGAGAGATAGTTACGTGCTTCAATATCCCCCGGTTTAAATCAGGCTCTGCGAATACCTATTTTTTTAGCGATTTAGAATAGACCCCCATTAAAAACAATTAATCACTATCAGCTAAAATACCGAAGGTGCTCTCGTAGTATGTTTCCGACGAGGGACTATTCGAGCACGAAACTATAACATATTGACATACAAGCATGTTTCATAATGAAATTAGAAAAATTAGAAAAATATTTTGATTCTTAACACAACAAAAATAACGCAAGTCAACACAAAATGTGTTTTATACTTAAAGTATAAAATCACAATACGTAAAAAGATCGTAACGAGCCCATTTCGTATCCAGTCCTCTCATATTTTATAATAAATATTGTCTCATTGCCTCATTAGGTACAAAGGATGCCATAATACGTTTACAATGTAAATGTAAAAATATAAACTTCGAGTTCAGAACGTAACACGACGTAATATTCTTCCTTCCAAACATGTTATTGTTTTACCGCTCGCCTACTGTTCCCATTCGCATGCAGGTGAATATTTCTCATCAATTATGTCGCCCGCATTCTCTCATTCCGATGATTTCCGCCGTCCGTTAAACCGCGATCTGCAGAAACCGCTACGCTGCTAATACTAAACATTGCAATCATTATTTGTAGTGTGTAGGTTGATGCAACTTCAGCTCCAACAGTATTGAAGATAATTGCATCGGTGGTGGCATTTTCATGGCACAGGTGGGAGAAAATATATTCAACGTTGCGCCGTTAGACATTTTTTTTATTATGTACGCTACTGATTACAGGAATCAGTAATGGTAATAAAGTCGCTGGTGTTGCGAGACGTTACCAGAGCCTTTATACTTACAATTAATTTTATTTACTTTTACTAGCTTTTCCTAAGATTCATAAGTTTTATTATTATTATTATTATTATTATTAAAAACCACTTTTTCTTCTGTTTCTTATTGTGTAAAAACTGTAATAACTAACACGAACAACTTTGTAAAAAGCGCCAAGTTCGTTAGACAGTAAAAGCTTTTACATCATTTTTTTTCAAAACTCTGTGTGTCCAATTATCCGAATTTGTGCTGTTCATTATTTTATTGGCGGACGAACTTGCCACTTTTATTTAATACTTTTATTTTTTAATATCAATTGCTTCACAAAATTTCGAGTTTCTAGAATGTTATCTAAAATTAAATTTCTGTGTATGCAGCTAACTAGTTTTTCTACAAATTTTCAGCTCCCTTGCTTCACTCACAATCATGATAAGCGATAATACACTCGAACACTTCCGGTAAAAAGTGCACTAGCTTATCGAGAAATGTGCCTGCTCTTCATTTTTTGTTCCATCGTCATTTGCAACAGGTGCGATTTGCTAATTAGATAAACGAGCGCTGCTTGTAAACGGTATTTCATCAGGTTTCATCAGCAGCGAGCGAGGTGGCAACCCGACCGCGGTTTAATTACACATCGATTTGCAGAATGTTTAAGTGATGGGTGCGAGACAGCGACGTGATAATTACAGTGATTTCAATTTAAAAGTAATTCAGTTTTGCTTCAAATGTCGCGTTGACAGTTACCACACATAAATGTTATTTGAATTTGTATAAGTCATAAAAACTGGAAAATAACCACAAACAACCCCAACATGCAACACGATGCGATTTTCAATTACTATCCGAGTGGGTAATAATTCCTTTTGACGAGTATTTATTTTAATGGAATTGTTCTGTATGATTTTATGGCTGACGTAGATTAAATAACATAAAATAAATGTAGGTACGCGCGACGGTACACTGCCAAGTTCGTGCGCATTATTGTAGATTATACATGAAGTGTTTCAGAGTATTTTCAATCTTCGTGTGTTCGCTTATCATGAAGCAAGAGAGCTGAAATGGTTTTTTTTGCTGAAATATAAGCAGCTTTTATCGATTGATTGTTTCATAGAAATATAAAAATGATAAATTCATTAAGTCAAAACAGCAACTAATATAAAATTCCCAATAACAAGTGCCAAGTTAGTACTCCAGTATATGCAATGAAACCAAGGAAGTTTAAGTTTTCTCAATAAGATAGCATTAACTTGAAATAACATACGAACTTGGCATATTTTGTGACCTTGTTTCTGATAAGATTTATTTCATTGGAATTCTGTACGAATTTATAACATATGTTATACATTAAACAACATAACACATGCTGGTTCGCGGAAATACCAAGTTCGTGCGCATTACTAAACATCTAAATATTAAGATTGAAAGTACTCCAATATTATTTAGGTTCAAATGATTAATGAAAAAATATATCCCACTCATAGGAAATCTTTGATCATATATAAATCATCAAAAATCGTCAACTGATTGTTATTGAAACTTAAAATTTTGGGGAACAATAGATCTTCGATAATAGTGACAGGGAAAATTATGAAATTGTATAAAGTAGTTCCCATTGTGGAAATGGGAATTTTTTTAAAAAATCAGATCAGAAAAGTGAACAGGCTGTAGTGCACCGTCAAGTTCGTGTGCATTATTGTAGTTTTAAATGCTTGCAATGAATGCCATCTATTGATTCTCTCGCAAAAATTCAAAAATTACGAAATTTTATTATCAAATCGCAATTTTGTTCCCATATCCTGGTACATTTCAAATTATTTTTCAGAGCGGAAAAGTGAACTAGCATAGTCGATTGTTATTGAAATAAAATAATTATGAGCCTAGTTCTCAACAAAGTAAAAATACATATTGGAATCTGAACAAGACAAAAATTATCAAAAGTACCAAGTTCGTCCGCAAAAAAAAAACAAAAAACATGAAATATAAAGTTCCAAGGCGAATTTGGTAGATTTCACAAAATTGTTTTTGCTGACATAGATTAACACATCAATGTGCTGCCAAGTTCTTGCTACAATAATAGCATTTCCAGCTTTTACTCTTGTTGAAAATTTGTGAAATTATATCATGCTATAAATTCTCTCGGAAAAAATCAAAAAAGTTGAAATTTTATAAATGAAATCGAAATTTTTACGAAATAGCTAATTTTTTTATGTTCTTTCAAATTGTTAATTGTTATTGTAATATAAAAGTTATGAGGGCACTACTTTAACAAAGCATAAAGAATGGAAATCTCAATCTTACAAAAGTACCAAGTTCGTCCGCCAGAAACAAAAACAATAAAATCATGAATATCCAAGAACGAATAATAAAATGAAATGGATTGAATTTATCTCACTCACTTGACATATATCACAAAATTTTTTCTATGGGAATTTATATATTAATTGAATTGTCCTGTACGACTTTATAGCAGACGTAGATTTAATACCAAATAACAAATAAAATACTCGCAAAACGCCAATAAAAATGCACTTTGAACGCACTAAAAGCATAAATGTTTCATCACTTCTAATTGAATATGAACTAACATTAAAATCAATACCAACTGACTTGTGCCCTGGTTGACAGTACTTCCATGTACTTCTATCTAATATTGTGGAATGCAAAAGCCCGCATGCCATAAGTACGCAAATTACAGCCCGTCCCAGTTCACACCCTTCCTGCAGTCGACTACAGCCGTTACACCTTCTCTGAGTAACCAACCCCGCAGTGTAATTGTCAGCGAATTTATCGCCTTTCGGCGTGCAAAAGTCCAATGTCCCATTTCAGAACGAATGATAATCGAATTCGTAAAAACTTTGTTACGTATCTACCTAACATGCACGGTGTACACGTTTTACCACCGCACGACTCTCGTATATTCCCAGCGAGGAAATGTGAATTTCCACATGTGAATTTTTAATAAATGCAAATTTCATATGGTGGAATTTCTCACTAGAAAGAAAACGGAATAGCAATTCCTTCCTTCGTTGACAATTTATTTGCTTTATTCTTTTTACCTTGATAATACAAACAAAGCTAAAAGTATTTGATTCGAAAAACACACTTATTCTTGGTACGAAAACAAATAAAAATACAAAAGCAGGAGATATTTATCTCTAATATTTTTCGAAATATAGCTATGTAAAGTTTTGAAAAAAGAAGAAAATTCGAAATCGCAAATATAACAATGTGGAAAATATTTAATAAAAAAATGTTAATAAATACCTAAAAATGTTTGAAAATTCTTAAAATGACTAAATGTGTTTAAAAGTGATTAAAAATGACTGTAGTGTGTCCGTAAAAATATATAGATTACTAAATATAATCTAAAAGTGTCCGAAAATGTCTAAAAACGTCTTTAAAAAATCTTTTAAAATGTTTGAAGATGTCTAAAAATTTGTCAAATATGAGAATTTCCAGAATTGCGGAAAGCTCTCTAAAAAATGTGGAACACTGTCTGAGAACGTGTGGAAATTGATGAATATGTATGTCCAAACACGTTCGAAAACATAACAAAATACTTTAAAACATTCAAAGGTGGCTGAAAGGGTCTAAGAATGCCTAATATATCTAAATATAGATATCTTGAAATGTTTAAAAATGTGGAAAATCCAAAAAAGTATTTAAAATATCGCAAAATACCAGAAAATATCAAAAATTGTCTGAAAAATTAATAAAAATCTATAAATGTGTTTAAAATTACCAAAAATGTTAGTAAAATTTCGCATAGAGATGATTTCTAAGAATATTTAAGAGAGTCTGGAAATATTTGTAATTTATTAAATATAATCTAGAACCGTCAGAAAATGTCGAAAAATGTCTTTAAAAATCTTTGAAGATGTCCAAAAAGTTGTTAAACGTCTGAGAATTTCCAGAAACTATCTAAAAACGTGAAATAATCTCTAAGAATGTTTAGGAAATTGATGAATATGTCTAAAAATGTACGAAAACCATTAAAAACATTTAAAAGTGGATGGACATATTTGAGAACGTCTAAGTATATCTAGATGAAGAATGTTACAAATTTTATTGGAATCAAAAATGATTTAATCGATTTTTTTACAATGACATGTTTGAAATAACAAAATTGAAATGTAGAATATTATGCATTTGTCATAACAATTCTCAATTTTGATTAAAACAGATGTTTACCCATATATGTACTACCAGATCAACCAGATAGAGTACTTTGAATAAAATATGTGCCTAACGCTTTAGGCAACCCGCTTTAGGCTGAAACTTTAAAAATACACAGTCCAATTATAAATTATTTGAAAATAAGCAAATTAGTTGTAGGCATATGTTAAATAAGTTGATATTCTTTAAGAATCAATAAATATTTAAAATATACTTTACATCGTACCACATTTTCATATAAGACCTTTGCCTACAATGTGACTGGTTGCCTACATCAGTGCCGCACAAAAATTTAATACGTAAATGGTACGAAGTGATGTATCTAGTAGTATATGGGTAAATATATCTGGATTAAGATGAATTTTCAACCTCAACATTGCATTTTTCAAAAACCAAGCCTTTACTCCAGATTAGAAATTATATGACTTTTATAAATTCATATTAATGGTTTTCTGTTCTCGAAATGATAAACAATAAAGATGGGAATGAAGGTTCTGATATTCATCATCATCCCACAGTGATATTTGGCAACTATAAATCTTAGAAATATAAAGTAAATATGGTATTTTTCTGAGAATTTTCATTTATGTACGTTTTCGAGAAATTCTTTGAATAATATATATCACTTTGAGTGGAAGTTTGATGTTATAATTATTATTACTTTTAAACTATTGGAAATAAACATTTGAAACTTTGCATTTTGATTTGTTTTATGTATACTCAAATAATAAAATTTTGCATTTGTCATGAAAATTCTGAAATATTTATATGATTAAGATAAATTTTGAAGCTAAAACAAAAGAAATTATAAATATTTTTCAAAAAGGAAGCCATGTTCCCAGGTTTTACTGCAGGTTGGACATTATATGGCCATTATAAATTCATATTAATCGTTTTCTGTTTTCTTAATAAACTATATAAATATAACATTAATAAATACTACGATAAATAACAAAGATGGAAATGGAAGTTGCAAAAGTCCGATCTTCATTTATTGATAATTTTAACATCAATATATGGACATCTTCATCCCACATTCATATTTTGCATGAAGATTTATACAAATGTAATTTTTTTTTCATATATGTACTTTGCGAATAATCCTAATATACAGGATGATTTGAAGCTCGATGCAAAGCTTCAAGGGGAAGGTAGCCTAGACCATTTAGAACCATTTGAGCCACAATCATTTTAATCCAAGTCTCACGGATTTTTTATGAAGTTTTATTGGTGAAAAATCTCAAAATAGTTGAATTGGTGCAAATAATGGTCAATAATGGCCCATCAAGTATTTTTAATTTCATTCTAGTAGTGTAATATATAAACAACTGTTTCAGCTGATTTTTTTTAACTGATGTTGTGTATTATATACCTCTGTAAAGAACAGAAAAAGAGCTATAAAATAACACCATATTCAGGTGTCTAGCATAATTACTACAGCGTGTAGAATTATTTAAAAATTTGCGCTTTTTTGAAAACTTCAGGTACCTACCTATATTTTCAAAACTACCTATAATTTAAAACTTTGCATTTTTATTTGATTTAGCATCAACAGTGTTCCAAATTTGATTGAAATAAAAAATAATTTCTTCGATTTTTAAAAATTACAATGATATTTTGGAATCACGAAAATTGCAATTTTGAAAATTTTTGCAGTTGCCATGAAAATGTTGATTTTTTTATATGATTAAGATTCAATATATAATCATATAAAAATTGCAGGATTTCCAGACATATGCTCAAACAAAAAGTAATAAATATTTTTCAAAAAACAACCCATGTCCCCCGTTTTATTCCAGATTTGAAATTATATGACCTTTATATGACTATAATGGTTTTCTGTTTTCCAAATAAACCATATAAATGCAACATTAACAAGTACTACGATAAACAATAGAGATGGGAATGAAGGTTGCAAAACTCTGATAAATCTACATTTATTGATAAATTTAACATCAACATAACATTAACATATGGACATGGCGACAATCATATAAAGCACAAACAAAAACCAACCCTTCACAACTCTGTCCACTTGATTCAAAAAGTCAGCAGCACAAATATAAAATTGAATTATGCAAATTATCAAAGCAGAAGCTCAACATCTCAACAGGACTCAACATGACAGAAACACACAATACGAACACACATGCTGAGTTTACAATTTCTGGCTGGACGACGCGCACATTTCGGTGTTATTCCTGCTAGCGAAAGGGGCGGCACACTGACAACTAATTTTCAGATGCGACGCTGCTGCTGCGCTGCCCAACTCAAACTGCGTGCCGCAGACAGGAGATGAGGATGTGGCAGAGACCGGGCTGTTGCTCACAAAAGCGACTTCCGGCGTTGCTGGAGCGAGGAAGTGAGACTGCGTTTGCGCGTGTCCCATGGCGCTGGGCGCAGGCGCCTCCACCAAATGCGCACTTATTATAACTATTTCTATAGAAAATATCAATGAAATATCCACGAAAAATCTATGAAAAATATCAATTATAATTTACATTAAATATAAGTCTTGAATAAGACTTTTTTGTATTTTTAAATTTTGATAAACTTGGTAAAATTTAATAAAAGTTAAGTTGGGAGTCGCCATGTGCCGGAAATAGAATCAATGTTACAACACTATTGTTCAAGGTCGCCTGCATGCCATGCCGGTGGCGGTTTTTCAGCGGGCGCAATGCACAAATCGATAGTTGCCCTGCGTTATTACGTCTCTCGGCGGACCGTCGCGTTGCTGTGGGTTAAACAACAGAGTCGATTGATTTCAATCGCGAGCAGCAAACAGCGCGAAAGCGGTACACGTCGATTATTTATAGAAATCTATGATTCCAATTGTCTGTGCAAGTGACACCTGAAACTGGAGCAAATTCAGCTGCCCTATCTTCCAAAATCGATATTTTTAGTTGAATAAATCCATTGAGTCTGTCTATGTATAGATGAAGTGATTGAATCTAAAATTAAAGCTCAACAGACTTAATTTTAGATACAAAAAGGAATAAAGATAACTCTGGACGGCGGCTTGGGGATTAGTCCATCCAATCATAACGTCCTTGATTAACACATAGATTAGCAACTAATTAACAAACATGTGATGTGACGCACAGGGTTACAAAAAACGTTAATTTATTAGAGTTAATTACACATCACAGAAGTTTTTTCGCAGACGTATTATGCTTACATTTAAGGGAAAACAAGCTATGAAATACAAGTATGTACAGTGAAGTTCAATAATTTCCTTGCCAAATGTCTACTTATGAATATCACAATAGCCTATATTGCAAACTCAAATGAAACTAAGTATGTTGCAATTTTTATGGATTTATTGTTTAATGTTTTTAAAATTAAATATCAACATTATTTATTTATCTCACAAATGTTTACAAAAACATTTATCCTACAAATAGTTAAATGTTTCCCATAAGTGATTAGGATTAAACATTTGTTCGCTTGAAAGCAGTCGACTTGCGATTTAACATCTCTAAATTAAATTAAAGCATACTGTAGTTTTTAAAAGTTAGTATTTAGTTAGTAATTATATTATAAACTTGAAACCGACAACAAAACTATTGAACCTCACTGTATTTCTAGAAATATGAACACGGATACAATGCATTCTGTAAAAAATGACAATAGAAAAGAAGCTTACCACTCAATGAAGTACTCTGGGCGTCACGTCAGTGAAACGTTTGTCTCTTCTTATTGGTCTGACATCGATATTTACATTTGAGTAGGTAAATCTGCAAAAAATAAAGCTAATTAATATAAGTAGAAGTTTAGTTTATTCTAAAGTAAACAAGCCTTTGATCTTCTATGCTAAATCACGAACCACTGCAAAATAACACGCGAACAAAAGCTTGAGTAAGTTTTTCATTTGTTCAAGCATTTTCTTTATAACGATGAGACTACTACTACATCGAAGATTTGTGAATGGAACGTTACAGGTCCGAATTCCAAAAACCCTACCCTATATATTATTACGGAGTTGCAAATTTTGTGGTTCATTTTTCACATATTTATCGACCTTCAATTTGGATGGAAACGTCTTGATGGGTAGAAATGCCATCAATGAAAAAAGGAGCAAAAAAGCAACAATCATCCGCGGTAATTGTAAAACAATCGACCATATAAGCTACTATACACTCTACGTCGAGATCAAGGTGGGCGGGTAAAAAGTTCGGCGTTCCTAACCAATGCGCCACCGAGGACATACAATATCTATCTTAAAGTTAAGACATAAAGAAAAACAATAGCGTTCATGTCGCTAAGACCTATGTACCTAAGAAAAAGTATAAGAGTCGTACTAAGGCGTCTAATTTTGTTTTTAACTTTGTAATTTTGAGTTAAATATTGGTGGTCGAATTTCGGCGATACTAGTCTTATTTATTTTCACCTAAATTATCCTAACCTTCAAATGCAATCATTGATTAGTTAAAACCTCTACTATCTGTCAAAAATATAATTATCAACTATTCATTCAGACATAACCTAGAAAAAAAACCAACCTTGATTTAACCTAACCCAACTTTCAAATAGTTACGTTGGCAGGTACCACTTTGCTTCAATAAAGGTAATTTGCAATCCAACTAACAAGACATAACCGAGAAAGCCTTCCAATCTTAATATAGCTGAAATACTTGTATTTCATAGCTTTCTGCATAGGCGTGCAGAACGCTATTTTATGCCGGCACACGTCAATTGAGCGAATTTGGATAATTATTGTGATAGCTAGACAATAAACAGAAGTGGCGCGTGCATTCCGGAGCCTCAATAATTACTTTCGCACAACATAGAATTCTAGTACAGCAATAATAACGCACTTATTGCGGTGGATCTTGAATGACCAATGTAGTTTCAGGTCTCCTGATCCTGTCCCAAGAGATGTTAGTCATGTTATCACATCGCTTCATGAGATTTAGTGATCAACATCTCGCATTACGGCCGAAAGCGGAGCCCTGTGCTCCAGACGCATCGATCGTTTTCGATATTATATTTTTTTAATGCATTGCTATAAAAACATGTTTTGGAAAATTGCATTATTTTTGGTGTTATCGAAAAGAAACAAATCTGAAATTATTATATGATATAGTCAGATGGTAAAGCTAGTTATTCTAAAAAAAATAGAATTTTTAGACTTAAAACAAATTGGTGACGAATATTTTTGAAAAGGCATCCCGCGCTCCCCCACTTTACTATACTAAATTTTTCTGTCAAAAATTTAATTTCGGACCTGACTAGGAAGAGATAACCTAAGAAATCATATCCTAACCCTCATTACCTTTCAATACCAAGTTAAAAATTCCTTTTACAACTAAAACGTCATTTCCAACTAACCTTCAAACAACTTATTCGCTTAAATAAAAATTTATCATGGAAATTGACATGGAAATTCCTTAGGGGTGGCCAACATTCCAGCCTTGAATGCTTGTTTGTTGGGTATGGGTATGGGTATATATTATTTACAGGCGAGAATATAAGTTGTTCTAACAAAACAGCAATTTCCCAACTAATTCTTTTAACACAGATTTCCTTTTCATATGATTTGAAGACATAAAAGGTTGGGAACCACTGGTTTAGAGTATGGCACCTTTTAAGTGCCGGTGAGGTGAGGCGAACCTGTGCAATAACGCTCAAGTTCTACTGAAGCATTCTGCAGTCCTATGGGTGACTGGAAAAATCTTATTTTAAATCTTGCACAGGTCACTTGCGCAGGTTAGGCTCGTCAGTGCAGGGCAACTTCTCTAAAAATTGTACGAAATATCGATAAACGGTATTCGGGTTTGGACCGTAAGTAACATATTGACGAATTAATAGAAATTATGGGAACGTCGAAAATTTTATCATTCGATTCAGAATTAATACAAAAATAGTATATCTTAACTTCCGCTTTAAACGAACGGACTAGTTTATTCCATTTTCTATAAGATTGCAAATTTGATTAAATGAATTGTAGAAGTTATAACATCATTCGTATCTGGTGTTTTTAATTGATATATTTGTGTAGCCATTAATCATATGTATAACTTACAAAATTTACACAACCAAGTCCACTTTCTGCGAATCCCTTAAATTCCAGCTTAAATGCGCGTTTATTAAGTGTGCGTGGTTGACTAAATTTAGCACTGCCAAGTACATACCACGGTGCTCACTAAAATATTTACACGTATTTTACATACGTAGGTAGGTGCCTAGTTTCCTTATAGCCCCTTGTACGTACTTTCCTTATATAAAATATCCGCGCAGCGCAGTTCTCATCCGCTTCAGTAGTGCGCGCATCCAAGGATATGCAGGAACTGAACTGAATGAGCAATTATGTACGCAGAGGTATAAATACTGACATGGAAATTCCTTAGGGGTGGCCAACATTCCAGCCTTGAATGCTTGTTTGTTGGGTAGCATCGCAAGTTGTATACGTAGTTGTGGAGTTGTATGAGACCGGGAGCATAAGTTCTAAGTACTGGCGATGAAAGCAGACGCTGTGCAATCAGTGTATGATCATAAACTGTGGAATGTAAAATTGTAAAATGTATCTAGAGAAGGTATTGCTAGCAAAAAATACTTTGATTCGTATAATATATAGGTAGATATATAAAAGTTAATAAGAGTATGCAAATTTTTATATATAAAGTAAAATGGGGGAACGTGGATCAGTCGCTATCTTTCGTTTTCTTCGTCTGGTTGATTGTGCAGAACGTTATTTTATGCAGGCCCACGAATTTGGTCTATTATTATGATAACTAGACAATAAACAAAAACGAAGCGTATGTTCCAAGGCCTCAACAATTATTTTTGCGCAATGTAGAATTCTTACACAGCAACATTAACGCACTTATTACGGCGGATCTTGAATGACCAATGTAGTTTATGGTCTTTCAATGCCGTGTTAAGAGAATTTAATCATGTTATCAGTTTCTTTCATGAGATATAAGTTGTATCTTCCACAATTCATATTCGGGGCGTATGAATGGCTGTGCGAGCAATACCTTTTAGTGGACTAGCAAGACTAACTGTACTTCAAGGTTGTCTGCCCAGTAAGCAAATTGCGCTGCGATAAACATGTTTTAAAAATTTTCTTATAGCAAAAACAGCAATATTGCATTTCCTTATTTTTGAACAACGTGTATTTCATTAATAAAAAATTTAATTGAATTGATTTTCGTCCCGTCCCATTTCCCCCATAGTATAGGGCAATTGAGACGAAAAACTTGGAATTGCATTATTTTTAGCTTTACTGCATAGTAAAAAAGTTCTCCCACTTTACTCTAACCCAGTTAGATGTATATTAACACGAACTTTTCATCTCAAGAGGAAGTGGTGGCAAGTAGAAATAATATAATTTTTCAAGCACAGCTTTCTTTTCAAATCCACTTAAATATTGCAATTAGATGCAATTGCATTTTTTTATTAAATTTATTTTATTCAATTTATTATCACATAATACATATTAGAATAATATAGGTAAAATATTGGTTTCCAATACTGGCACATATATTGTATGCCAATATTTTTGTAAATACATATCTCAATTCAATTTCAATTTTTTGTATGTTGTTTTAAAATCCAAAAAAACTTTATATTTTCTTCAAATCATTTAATCAAACTCAGTAAATCATGGGCGACAAATAACTTCCGGTTACTTCCGGTTTATACCGGCAGTAAGAATACCACAATACAGTTGACAGATCATGCGCATCTTTTCTGTATAGTTTGAATTAACACTAATTAAATTTGGACCTAGAAATCTTCTTTATTCGTATATTTAGAAAATGTTACATAAATTTATATTTAGATATTTTAAAATATTTTTGGACATTATTCGAAATATTAAGACGTTTCAGAATATTTTCAGATATTTTAAGACATTTCATGTCATTTTAATGCAATTTTAGACATTTTTGAGATTATAAGACATTTTAACAGATTTTAGAATATTTTCAAATATGTTTAGATAGTTTTGATATTGCAAAATGTTTTCAGTTCCTTTTAGACATCATTCCACATTTTTCGACACTTTTACAAAAATTTTAATATAGTAAATTGGAGGAACGTCCCCTTTGAAAAATATTCGTCATCACTTTGCTTTAACTCTAAACATTCTAATCTGATTACATCATTGCAGATTTTTTACTATACAATAAAACTTACAATAATGCAATTTTCCAAAACGTGTTTTTAGTCCCACTTGCCCAATACTGGGGAACGTGGGACGGGTGGGTTGTGACCCACTCTCGCCTCATGTGAGAGATGTAGATTTTTATCACTACATCTTATGGAAGGAACTGATAACATAATTAAACTGTCTTGACACGGCATCAGGAGACCTTAAACTACGTTGGTCATTCAAGGTCCACCGCAATAAGTTAAAAACTACACCAGATCATGCGCCATTGAATTGTCACAATGTGTAAAAATGTTCTAAACTGCCATAAAATTTCTAAAAATATCTATAATGCCTAAAAAATATCGAAATATCAAAGATAGACATTTGACTTCAAATGTTTTACAATGAATTGAAATGTCTTAGAATATGTAAAAATGTTCTAAAATGTCGAATAATGTCAATAAAAAAACACTAAAAACATCTTAAAATAATAATATTGCTCAGTAGTTTTGGGTTATTGAAATAATGAACTCAGTAGACATAAAATCCAATATCTTCGTCAGGGATTTCTTTTTAAACAACTTGTTGTTTAAAAATAAAAATACATATATCGGATTAGATATCTACTGAGTTCATTATTAATGAATTAAAATGTCTAAGATATGTATTTAAAGATGTTTAAAAATATCGTTGCGCCTTAAAATATGATAAAATGTCATTAAAATGTCTAGAAATGTCATTTACCACAACAATTCATCAATATTGATACAATATTATATTTCTACCTATGCCGGTCTAGGTACAAATTGAAAAGTGGAATATAGACATTGATTGGATTAATTAAAGAGGTTTATTCGGTTTTTTCGAGTTTAATTCATTGCAATTGACAGCAAACAAAAATCAATGAACTTGCGGAGAGTAGGCTCATGAGCGGATCAGTTCATTGTCCTTTCCGATTGGCTCGGTGGGGAACCAACGTGTGTGGATTAAATTAATTTCTATTATCCAGGCAACAGGACTTGGGAGATTGGAAGCCGCTCTGCCGATGACGCTATATCCGCTCGCCGTTGCCCAGGACTTATATCAGCTCATCTCCCAGTTAGGGTTCGCATGGAATCTCTAGTTGTTCATTAGCTGAGAATTTCCGTTCACAACTCACCAAGTTGTATATATTGAGAGTTGGGAATTTGAGATAAGAAAATTCATAATGGATTTCATTTTATTTAATATATTTACTAAATGAAATAAACAGAAGCAATAAAACTCCTACGTTTCCATTCATATTATTTCTTTCATCTGCATTCTCTTTTCTTTTATTACCCTCTGTGGTTGTTTTACCCCACTACTACTCTGATATCTCATTAAAATAGTGCAGCAACCGCGGGTGCAATTCGCTGGAAATATGGAACGTGCATCGCGCATGAATGACGCGCGCAGTCTACATGCAAATATCCGCAGTTAACACGGAATTTAATGCGGAATCCTATATTAAGACGAAGAGAACATAATGCAGTGGTAGTATAGCGCGACGAAATAGGCCGCAATTTGCAATTGCAATCGGTGTGTGAATAAACAATGGCATCGCTATGAATGCGGCGCGCGGATGGCGAAATGAAAAATATAGGAAAAGAAATGCGGCGCGTATTGAATGGAGGCCAAAAATATGCATAACGAGCAGCATGGTGCAGCATGGCTGGCAATGTGGGAGCTGCCGTGTGCAAACGAATGGAAAATGCGAAGCAAACAGACTTGCAGATAGCTTTGCAGAGTGAGTTTCTTTCTTTTTGTGTGTATATTTGAAAACACATTTCTCGAGCACTTGGATTTACAGAGTAATAATTCAAAATCAACGCAAAATTATCACTCAATATTATCTCGTGGTATAACAGGTAAATTTACAGCACGTTTGTACAAAAATCAAAATTACATTTATTATAAGGGCGAAGTATATAGACTATACACATTTAATGCAAAAAATGTTCCCAAATGGCTAAAATTACCAAAAAAAATTCTGAAATTGCCCGAAAATGCGTTAAAATGACTTGAAATCTCTTACAACATCTTTTAAAATGTCGAATAATGACTGAAAATTCATACATTTTGGGCTAATAATAAAATGGGGGAACGCGGAGAATGTGGGACGGTCGCTATATCTTTCGTTTCATTCTCTTGGTTAATTTTCGCTCAAATTTCGTGGGCCGGCATAAAATACCGTTCTGCACGCCTAAGAATTTTTCAAATCAACCAGGTGAATGAAACGAAAGATATAGTGACTGTCCCACATTCCCCAAATGTCCGCGTTCCCCCCCCATCTGACTCTATTCTTAGCCCAAAATGGATGAAATTTCGAGCATTATTCGACATTTTAAAACATTTTTAGGTATTTTAAGATATTTCAAGTCATTTTAACGCATTTTCAGACAATTTCAGAAATGGTTTCATATTTTTGGTAAAAGTACCAAGTGATGACGAATATTTTTCAAAAGGCGTCCCAAGTTCCCCCACTTTGCTATATTTAAATGTTTCTAAAAATGTCGGAAAATGTCGAATGATGTCTAAAAATAACTAAAAATATCTTGCAATACCTAAAATTGTCATAAAATATGTGAAAATTGCTGTAAATGCCATAAAATAGCTTAAAATGTTTTGAAATGTCTTAATATATGTTAAAATATTCTAGAAGCTGGTAAAAGATCTTATAATGCCAAAAATGCTTAACATTGCAATAAAATGACTTCAATTGTTTTAAAATAAATGAAAATCTCCAAAATGTTTCAAAATATCAAATAATGTCTAATAAAAAGACTTAAAATATTTTGAAACATCTAAAATTGTCCTAAAATGTGTTAAAATGACTTGAAATGTCTTAAAATATCTGAAAATATTGTAAAACGGCTTATAATTTCGAATAATGTCATTTTTGAACTTTTTAAAATGTATAAATATAAATTTATGTAAAATTTTCTGTCTAAAAATGTTGAAAGATGTTTGAAAATGATTTAAAATGTCATAAAACATTCTAATAATCTCCAAAAATCTCAAAAAATGTTTATAATGCCAAAAAAGTTTAAATCTGTTTAAAAGTGTGTTAAAATGTCTAACTATGTCTAAAAATGTCTAAAGGTGTCTGAAAATATCGTAATTACCTTAAAAGAAGGATTAAAAATATTTTAAATTATCTTAACTATTGTTAAAATAACTTGAAATGTCTTAAAATATCTAAAAAATTTAAAAGGGCTAATAACCAAAAATGTTTAAAAATGGTTTAAAATATCAAAAATTTCCTAAAGTGTGGAAAAATATTGAATGACGACCAAAAATGTCTAGAGATGTCTGAAAATGATTTAAAAAGACTTGAACACTATTACAAAATATCTAAAAATGCGAAAAAAAGTCTAAAATTATAGAAAAATATATTAAAATGATTTGAAAGGTCTTAAAATATGTGAAGATATCCTAAAATGTTATGCGCTGAAAATTCTAAAAAAAAAAGACTATAAATATGTGAAAATGAGTAATAACGCTTCAAGAAGTTTGAAAACGTCTTAAAATGTGTTAAAATGTCTTAAAATATCTAAATGTATATCTAAAATATAATTTATAATATGTATATAAAAATGCCTAAGAATATCTAAAATTGACTTAAAATGTCCAATATTGTTAAAAATACCTAAAACATTCTAGAATTGGCGAAAAACATCGAAAAATGTCAAATGATGTCCAAATATGTCTCAAGATGCATAAAAATGTTTTAAAATATGTTAAAATGATATAAAATTACTTGAAATTAATTTTAAAATGTCTGCTAAAATTTTCGAGTAATGTCTAAAAATTGCTAAACTAAAAGAGTAAAAAGTGTATCAACTAGAATCACTCCCTCTTACTAGCTACGCCCTAAAAATATATAAAGATTATGTGCATTAATAAATAATTAATTGGATTTTTATATACATATAATACGAAGTTTCCCATTTGATTTAATCTAGCAAATTTTTAAATGCTAATATGTACTTTCAAAATAAACCGAACGCCCTGATTTTATTCAGCGTACTATCTAATGCTTAGATAGATATTAATTTAACCAAGGTGTGGTACATTTGCTGTAGAACATTGTATGAAGCATACTGGCGTGATAGTGATAAATGGGAAGTGCGGCACTCAATTCGGTAATTACTGCGCTATAGTAATGACCTTGACATCACACGTCTTCCCCCTTCCCTCCACTCGTACTCGCAATTAATTTCCTGCTTCATTATCTGCTAATGCATAGAAGCAATTATGCCTCTAATGTACTATATTACCTAAAGTACAAATGGGCGGTTATTGAAAAATATCCGGATAACGATTAACCGGTTATATCAACATTCAAATAACCGGTTATTAGGTTAACGATTAACAGTTATTGAAAAATAAGTTAATATTACATACCAGTTAATCGAAAACGAAATAACCGGTTGCAATGAAATTCTAGTATTTCATATCATTCATGACCTGACACATACGAATTGCTAAGAAAAGAAAATTTCGCAAGTCTAGCCATTAGATACCACTTAATTCTGGTATAAACCGACTAATGATCGCAATAAACCTGCCTGCAAACATGTTTCCCATGTTTGTGATTGTGATCCCATGCGAACATTACGTAACCGCAATCAAAATTTACTAGGCATTTGTCAACCTCATTCCCCACCAAAGGAACATCTTCACAGCGCGAGGATTCCTCGCCGCAAGCTAGCATAAACATTGTAAACAAGGAAACAAAAATAACTTTCACCTTTTGGTCGTAGGAGTAGGTAATAAGTCGAGCTTAACGAATGAAATTCGCGCTGTTCGCTAAATAACACTAAGGTGATGTTAGAAATCTACATATTTTATATTTATTATTGTTTGTTTATTTTTTTTGTTTTCTTAATTAATTTCTTATAACAGTTGTATTGTATAAATTCGCAACATCATCTGCATCATAAAATAATTATCTTATAGTGTTATGTATCCCTCACCTCTCATCCGCAATATTGAAATATAATTAGATCCTGTCTATATAAATAAATATGTACTTATTGTAAAGAGATAAATAAAATAAAAACCTTTTTGTAATTATAAACCACAAGCCGACTCTTTGTGGCTGTGTAAAAGCCATAGAATTAATTATTAAATAAAGAGGATATTCATAACTACCATCCGGTATTCATTCATAGGAAATCATCTAAAACAGGCAACAAGTCCGCGGCATTGACACAAAAAAAAAGTATGGTATGTAATAACTTCCATATTATATTCACATCTGATTATATTCATTTGCACGCAGATTTTGCATCGTTGGGATTCCGTTATCTTAATTCTAATTAAATGTAACTACTATTACTGTCGAAGCAGATATCTTCTCTGGTAAATACAAAATAAAATACAAAGAACTCTAGTACAACTGCGGCAGATGGTATTTTGTAAAATATTATCAGGTTTTCTTCATCATATAGTATTATGTATCTCTAAATCTGCAAAATTTATTTATTCGTTAACAAAATATTGCTAAACAAGAAGTAAAAAATACACACTTTGAGGCCTAATACCATAATTTGGAACGAAATACACGGTGTTCGTCGTCTTCCAGGGTCAAGTAAGACGCATAAGTTGAGAAAATGATTTAAAATCTTTGAAATTTGTAGAAATATTGTATAAAAATGTCTGTCTCCGTTTTTTAAAATAAATTAATGAGAATCACTTATGGAAGCTAAGTTCACTTGAATCACAGATGAATGCATAGGTACACTGTACGTCGCTCTTATGTATTTGTACACATAAAACGCATAGATTTCAATAACACTGTATCCATTTTATGGGAACGACTAATCTGCGTCGGATCAGCCAAAATGATTTAGATTCCGAAAAATTTCTAGAATATTTTGTGAATAAAGTTAGATCTAGGTTAGACTCCAGTTTTTCAGAATTAATTAATGAAAATAATGAGCTTTTATTTGTATAGCTAG